>CALSBZ010046913.1:621647-676646 GCA_943591055.1 Gobionotothen gibberifrons
AGAAGAAGAAGAAGAAGAAGAAGAAGAAGAAGAAGAAGAAGAAGAAGGTCCACAGTTCGAGACAGCTACATGTCAGTGGTTCAATTGGTGTAATGTTGTGCCTCCTGCACGCTCTACCTCGGTACAACCCTCACTCAAACCCAACAGATTCAAAGTCATTTAGATCGATGTGAATTCCTGTTGTGTCAACGAGGAACTCCAGACAATGCGAGGACATGAACATACCACCCTCTACATTTAACACCACTCTCGGTGCCAATGCCTTTCTGTCCAAACAGGCCTTTCCCCAGTACAGTTCACAAGCATTAATCCCCAATAGTTTGTCTGGAACAGTGTTTGTTTCCAATAGACTGTATGCAAACACTTAAATAGTTTTTAGCACACACATCTAACGGACAAGTAGTAGACCACAAGGAGATATTTGTTGAACTTGACAACATATCTGAAAATATATCAAATGTCTGCATCTTTCAACTCAAATGACTTCCATCGACTGCCGGCATGACTCTCTGACCTCTTGACACACTTCAATAACCCCCATCTTTGATAAATCACTCTGGCTTTGATGTTGTGACTTATCGTCTGATAAATATGTGAAGTATTTGCCAAAAAATACCCCAGAGAATGGCTCAAGATGCCATTCTTACATGTTATGTTAACTGTCGATGTGGCAGAATATATACTTAAGGGATTATTTTAGTACATATTGCAGGATTCTGATTCACTTAGTTACGCCACTTTTGAATTCCCGTACGAAGCAAGTTCCAACGTGCCCCTCAGGTTTGAAACTTCCACCCACTACAGATTAAGTCAGTAAGCCTAATGTGAATACATGCAACATATATCTCAAGCTCGACAGGCACAGTGAAGCAGTGTGAAGGCCTGAAAGCCCCCCTTTGTTAATATCTGACCCCAGCAGCAGTGGGCCTTTCCAAACATTGTGTATCTTATCCAAATCAGAACCATCACAGGAACATCCTCAGTCTCTTTAAATCCCTTCAGAGAGAGACAGAGTTTGTTCATAACAGCGGCATTGGTTACCTTCATGAGTGCTGCCACGCTGTTGAGGAAGAGCGGCTTGTCTTTAGCCAGAGCCAGCAGATAGAGCTGCTCCCTGCTCTGACCTCCCCTCAGCGCCGGGACAGTCCGGCTGCCAGCCAGCACATGATACCGATACCGGTCCATGACACACACACACACACACACACTCAGACACTGGGGATCTCCAGCAGTGTAGCGTTGTTGCTCCCTATGCCTCCACACAGCTCCTCTTGTACTGTAAAGTGATTGAACAACCGGCTGTGCTACTTGGGGACGGATGGAGAGCAGCCCCCCCCCCCCCCAGGTCTTGTGAGAGGAGGTGAGGGATCTGTGTGAACAGGGGCGGAGTTACAGTTCAAAATATGTAGGGCCTTCCTCGAGTGGGAGGCGGCTTGCCGTTTGGTTCTAAGAAAAGCAGAGGGGCTAACTTGAAATATTTAGTGGAACATCACACTCTTTGTTTTGAAATAGACTAATGGATTAAATAATAACAAAATATATATGACTTTTCTTTTACTTTAGGTAACAGGTAACAAGCTTGAAGTTTTAGCTTTAGCAAATGCTGCATATTTCCTCATTATTTCTCTTTTGCCTGATCAGTAATGCGGCGAATAAGGGCAACTCTTTGAAGTGCTTTGTGTGACGCATATAAATAAAAACTATAAAGACCGACAGTTATATTTAAGTGAAGCGTATCAGGGGTTTCCAGGAGTCAGTGTGGCGATACATAACAAGGAGGAGGCCATGTCAAAAGGTGTTACTTCCAACCCTAATGACTCTGAAGCTACGGAGCCACTTCAAACGTGATCCTTGATGATTTCACACATTTTTTCAAATGTTTATTTTTCTTTACTTTTGTGGAGTTGTGCATGTTTGCTAATATTTTGGACTGTCTTATTCTATGGGAATAATATGAATGCATTTTTTTTTTAAATGGGCCTTTAAGGTATTCAGTTTAATTTTCTATGGATTACTGCAACGCATATTTTAATATTGTTATTAAGACTATTTAGTTTTCTCTCTAAGGAAGTACGATAATAAACGATGAAAATAAAGGTTTTCATGACCTATTCTGATCATTCTGATATTATTTAATGCATACCAAACAATCTCTGGATCTTTTTCTGCTACTAAGACTTTTGGTTCATTCACTTTAAGAACATTACACAGGTAGACGACCCCCTCTAGTGGTGAGGCCACAACACAGTCATGAAATGATCATAGTATTTTCAATGTCACTCCTCTGCTGTATATTCTCTCATGATCACTTTAGCATCATGGAGAGAAAGAAGTCCGACCTGCCTCTGTGACATGACCCGTCCTAGTCTGTAATTGTTTTCACACAGGAAATCCAAACAGGGCATATTTGCTGATGTTGTCTCAACACTGGATTACTGCAGCTGTCCTTTGGACAGGCTTTTTATCACTGTCTCAGATTAACAGTCACCTTAACTGTCTTTTCTGTTTGAGCCCTTTTAGTTCAAATTCATAACAGTAAGAAACGTAGTATCTGCCTAATGATGTGTGCACATCCGCAGGTTGATCCCTTGTATTAACATTTCAATTTGTACAATGTTTTATAAAAACAACTCTGTAAAAACGTTTAATTAGCAATTATAAAGCTACACGCTACAAGTACTGTTTTGAAATACTTGATATAACTTACCTGAGTACTTCAATGTTACGCTACAAATAATTCTACTCCAGTACATTTTGGATGTAATTAGTTTTTTTAATCGACTGCATTTACTTCTCTTTTCACCTTCTGTCTGAAATAAGAACCCAGTCTGCTCTGATTGGTTAGCTGGTTGTGTGATTGATGTCCCGACCCTTAGCCTATCACAATGTGTTGGAGCTTTAGCCAATAAAAGTGTGAGTGTTACATAGTGATGTCACTATGTTACGGAAGTAAACAAAAAGAGTCCAATGGAGGCATTTCAGGCAGGGGGGGGGAGTGTGTGGAGGGAACTTTTACTTGCACGAAACATATGTAATATGTAGATATGTAACACAGTACAGGAAAGGGGAAAGCCCAAAAAGCTTAAAGGGGCCTCTTTAAGTGCTTCCTCACCACTGACAGTATACAGTGTAGGTGCAGGATATATTTGGCAGCCTGGGTGGGCAGATCTCGTCCCCCGGTAGCTGCTGGATATTTTTGGTCGTTGCTGGTGTTCTGTTCGACAGTGTGAGAGTATATTTGGTCTGTCAATCCTTTTGGACAGCAGCAAAGATGCCAACAATGCAGGAGGAACATTTCACCGTGTCACGTACAGCCAGTGATGGAAGAACTAAGAAGTACTAAGTATTGGCATCAAAATATACGTATAGCACTAAAAGTAAAAGTTATGGTTATGGGTTCTGGGAATCTTCACCTACAATAATAAATCAATGTATATTTAGTAGGGCTGTCCCGAATGCCATTTTGCGGGCTCCGGTAGTAATCAGCAGCGAATATTCGGCCCGCTTGGGGGGTCAGCAGCGAACCGCTTCAACACGTGTATTTCGGTTTATTCACGGCATTCATTTTGTTATTCTACAGTATTGTTGTTTTATAGTTATTTGTTAATGTAACCCAATTTGTGTTCTTTGAAATTGAAAAGGATATCGCATTGTGTTTGTTACTTTCGTTGCAGTTGTATATGAGGAGTTCTTTTCCAAAACGCTATAAAAGCCAAATTGAAAATTGAGTTTGTTGTGCCATTTTGCTGTGTACTGAACCTATTCACTGCTCTATCAACGTTTCATGCCAAATCGCTATATATCCTATATATATATATATAAATTTAATATTAACAAAATGTGTGGGTCTAGGTAAAAAATGTCATTTTCCTGAAAACTATTAAAATGGATATATAGCGTTTTGGAAAAGAACTCCTCATATGTCTTAAGTGAAATTTGGCTTGGCTTCCTATTTTGTATGGACATGCTTTTATTTTGAAGGAGAGTTAGCGCTGTTGACAGGAAGTTGTTGTTGCTATGGAAACAATGTGACGGAGATTAACGGAGAAAAATGTCTACATATAAAGACGGAGAAAGTAAACGATAACGTTTATGGTTAAGTGTTAGCACCCCCAGAAGAGGCACAAGCTCTTAGGTTGATATTGGAGTTTTCAATTAATTGAAAAAACGAAAAAAAAAAACGAATATCCGAATAAAGAAATTGAAACCCGAACAGTACTCCAACGAACAAATATTCGGATATTCAGGTACAGCCCTACTATTTATTAGTTGATTTCAACTTTGTTTTATGTAATAATCTGTATCTGGAAAGTAACTAAAGCTGTCAGAACAATATTGGCTTCTATATAGGCTGCTTCTCAGGTCGATTAAATTAAATCCTTGCTTCCCTCACTTGCGTAGTTTCCCTGCGTTTAGTCCCTCCCACCAGGGAAGCATGGAGGGATGCAAGGAAACCACGAGAAGCAGGGAAATGAGTTTTAAGAGCCATGGGACGTCCTTTCCTCCGTAGCGTCACGTGAAGCTACGTCCGTTTGTGATGCACAGCTGATCGCACAGCTGATCGTCTGACAGCAGCCAGCTCTGTCCCCGTTATTTACACACACACACACACACACACACCTCTGTTAGTACACATGTACTGACACAAACATGTGTATCATCTGTTGTAGACCCAAATACATTAAATAAAATAAGAACTCATTCTCAAAAAAGATAAACGCCATTCTTAAAATGTATAAACGAAAAAAGCGATCATCAAAATGTTTCCAATAAATGAATAAAATCATTTTTGACCACTTTGTGGTTCAGATATATCACATATTTGTAACTAAATGATGCATTAATTGAAACAAAACACTGTATAAAATGAGGAGTGACTCCCGTGAGGTTCATGTATTTTCTTCACTCCGCTGGAAAACTGCTCTCATGTCAAGAAGCATCAGATCAGTGCATGCACTGCATCGTCCAATCAGTGAGCGATACACAGTAAGGGGGCGGGGGGCGGGGCGAGTATCTGAGGATTTCATCGGAGGAAGGTCTGGTGGTTCCTCCATTATCGCTCCTCCATTATCGCTCCTCCATTATCGCTCCTCGCTCCTCGATCCTCTGTCCTCCAGCAGAAATAAGAGCCATGGGACGCTACTCAAGATGGCGCAGACATATCAACTTCCGGTGAGACCGAGGACCGAGGAGCGGGGAAATGAAAATAGTCGACCTGAGAAGCAGTTCTATAATTTAAAACATGTAAAAGTACCTCAAAATTGTACTTAAGTCTAGTACTCGAGAAAATGTACTTCACTAAATCCCAGCACTGAGTACAGCAGACATCTGTGCCACAAAGACAGAGTAGAAAGGCACTCTGAGAGCACAGACCCCCGCCAAGGTTGTTTACCAACGTGAAAATTAATGTGTGCAACGGAACTGCTCTAAAATGGAATTGGTTCTTCATGGCTCTTTAATGACTACACCCTTTCAAGTTTCATAAAAATGGGGCCAGTAGTTTTTCCATAAACATGCTGGCAGACAGACAAACAACCTAAGATAGAACGTATCTAACAAAAATATTTTTGCATTATTCTCATGTCTAGGTTAAAATCATCATGTTGTGACTTTTTCTGAGGATCTGTACCAAACAAAGATATTTTCTCTAAATCTGTAGAATGCAATTACTCGGCCGGGACAGCTTTTAGGCACTTAAAGCATTTATTCGAATATTATTTTGACACATATGTTCTGCCTTTAACTTTAACACTGCTTTGAAGCCTCTCATGTTGGGCTTTACCAAAGAAGCATTTAACAATGTTTGACATTAACCAACCTCCCCAGGGGAAATCACACCGGGATCATCACAAAGAGATAATGTATCACTTTTAACTGAAACGGCCAAGAAAAAAATAGCAAATGACAATTCAAGAGTTTGCCTTAGTGAGTTGAAAGAGACGCTTTCTTTATCCCTTTTCGAAGAAACAGCAGACACGTGCTGGTCTGATCTGATGTGTAACAGAAAGTGATGAGGGAACCCAACGGGCTGCTCATTCAAAACAAAGCAGTATTCCTCATAACGTCATAGGAGAGATGAGGTCATCTTCAGTGGACTGAAAACGGCCTGTGTGTCAGACAGACGGAGCACGCTGCGACTCGGCTAACAGGCCAAGTGTGTTAGCCAGGACGGAGTCAGACGGCCATGTGGAGAGAGCAGCGCCAGGCTGGACCCAAGAAAACAGCCCCCCCCCCCCCACAACAGACTGCTTACTACACAGGGCGCATCCTCAAGATCCAAAGAAAATGTCTCCTCTCAGTTTACACAGCTGTCATTAAATGATAAGAGTGTTAGATTTTTTATTTAAAATGATACACCTCACAGATGATAATTCAGATCTTTTAAAAGGGTGAACTTTTCACTGTAAGTGTTATTATTGTAACTTGTTCTTGTCAGTGTTGAAAAGTCTCCTCTGAAACACCATGGAAAACTTAAAGGGGCCCTTATCTACTTATTTTCAGGTTCATATTTGTATTTATTGCCTCTAATGCTACACGTTTTCATGCTTTAATGTTCAAAAAGCTCTTTATTTTTCTCATACTGCCTGTGCTGCAGCACCTCTTTTCACCCTCTGTCTGAAACCAGAGCCCAGTCTGCTCTGATTGGTTAGCTGGCAGGCTCTGTTGTGATTGGTCAACCACTTAGAGATGTCCGAACCCTTACCCTATCACGTACAATGTATAGGAGCGCAAAGTGGGTTGGTGAGAAACTCCCTCTGGAGTGATCTTTGGGATTCTAGACTTGTCGATCATTAACATGCACACAATCCTATATGACACACTACAGGGAAGAGACAACCCCAAAACATCAAATAGGGCCTATTTTAACACTTGGCTTGACAATAATAATAATAATGATAACAATAAGGTGAGGGCACATTTTGAAACTAGGTCCAGTGGCAGCCAAAGATCTTTCCCTGTCAAATATGGAAATATAATGGGTTTTTTCTGTTTCATATCCTATTAAAGTGGATATCTTTGAGTTTAAGACTGACAAAACCAGCCTTTTAACAAATCACCTTCACTTTAATTAAGAAACTGGAATGGATATTTCTTCCATTAATTTCTGACATTTTATAAACAATTTATTGGCACATTATTTGATAAACAAAATTGGCAGTTGTAGCACTATTCTTTGTAAAGTATTCCAGACTGTGCTATTCACAGGGGAGGCATTTAGTGGACTCCTGCATGCTGGTTGTCGAGGCAACAAGAGTGCTCAATGACTTAAAGGTGACCTATCATGCTATATTTGAACAATATATTGTAGGGCCATACCTATATAAAGTATATAAATATAGTTTTTTTTTCAAAATACCAAACAGATCAGGGTTGATATCGTGAATGTGTGTTGACCATAGAGCTATTTGTCTGCTATATATTGCAAATATTGAATATCTTAAAACATATTTCATAAAAAGTCCTCAGGTTCTCCCAAATATGTCCACTAATTAGGTTGGGATGCCTAGTTGACTCACTATAAATATTTCAGCACTCCCTAACAGATGGGGGTATTAATCAATTGTACAATGTAATTAATCTACATTTTAACAGCCAAGCTTTTTGCAGTGGGTGTACAGTAGTGTGCTGCTGTAGTCTGGCAGCAGCCTCCCGCTGCCTCAGAGCTGTGTACTCCTGTTGATTTCACAATAACACTCTTTTCTCCAGAATAAACTTCTCCGAGGCTCCCTGTTCACACAACTTTGTTTTTTGGTAATCAGTTGTGTGAATGAGTAGCAGGCTGTGAGCGAAATTATTTAAACACAGACGCTTTAGGGCAAGAAAAATGTGTCATGACAGTGAGTCAACTGTGACTAATTAAAGGCCCTGCAGCTCCACACCCTGCCTCCTCAAAGAGCTGAGACTTTCTGCGTTGGAAAGTACAATAACATCACAGGCTGTGGAGGAATCCTACCTCTGTATCTCAGCCACCTTGTCCCTGTGTGACTGTGCACGGGTGTCACTTTGTTTTGAAAAGTGCTGGGTACACATTTTTTTAAATGAACAAAAACAAAAAAGACAAATAGAGTGGTGCAGTGATCTTGATTGTTATAGGCCAACCCAGAAATTAACATCACAAGGGGTCCCTCAACAAAAAGCAATGGGATATTCTCATTGCAATACAGTATACTCTGTGCCCAACAAACGTTTATGATAATTAACATATTTTGTTCAGCAGGATAATCTCCACATATTAATAGCACTTTGTGTTTTTGAAGCGTAAATGCAATCGGCAGGAGTAAAAAGCTAACGCTATGCTATAAACAAACTACTTGGTGACAAGAACATTCAACGTAGTTTCACCATACGTATAATTGTCATGTCTTCCCATAACTGTGTTGAAACACCCTGGATACGTTTTTCTTGAGGTAAGTTACCTGGTGTGTTTTTCCAAAGTATCACATGGTTTTTGTTCCATGTTTGAGCTAACGTATCATCTGTATTTTGTTCACGTTGCAGTTACCCAGTTCTGACATTTCGCAGGCATACCCAGAGTTAATGATGCCTGTCCTTATATGCCTTATTTAGTTGACACAAGTGTTCCTGACCTCATGCACCATGAGCCGTTTGCACATATCTAATGTCAATATGTTCCTTTGTGTGCCTGCAAGTTGTACTAGTCCAAAGGTGGTTGTGGCTAACATACTTTCAACAAAATATTTAGTGTATGACTCTGGAGTATGAAGGCTGAGGTGTGCAGTATATCACGCAGAGAAATGTTCCCCCACAGGTGTTGTTGGTGTAAGAGGGAAAAAAGCTCATAAATACCAAGTTTTTTACTGAACCCATCCTAATGAAATGTCTTTAGGTAAGCTGAAAGTTGCACCTGAATACCAAAATAATATTGGGCAATACAATTGGAACATTTGAAAAGATATATTGAAATAAAATCCGGTTCTACTGATTGCTTTTGAATAAAGAGAACAGAAGTCATGATATTTATAGTGGTGTCAATCGATTTAAATATGTAATCCTTTTGATCACACTAATAATGTCTGGTTAATCACAAGTTCATAATAGCAGTATTTACTGGCATTTTCTGGTGGAATCAAACAAAAACATGTGTGGTGTAGTAATTAGAAAACGTGTGACAAACTGGTGTTGAGTCTGACTTTGTTTTGATTCATTATAACATCTCAGCTTAGTTTTGATGATTTCTGAATTATGAATTTCTGTGAATGCATTACGTTTTCCAGACTAACCACCAGTGCTGAAGTGTTAACGTTGACAGCCCTAAATATTACATGCTAGCTGCTGGTTTGCTCGCTCCTGTAACTCAAAGGTTATTTATTTGCTTCTTTTTTTTAATAATGTCTACACTTGATATTTTAGTATATCTACTACTAGAAGTGTATAATATGACTTGTGGGTCAGGACTGGAGTCAGGACATCACTGCAGCACCACAATACTTAATTCAGAATGATATTTGGACACATTTTGCCTTAAATAAACATTGCGCCTCCTTTGATCTAAATATTGTCTACTATATTGTGATTTTGTATAAATTCCAATTATTTTTCAGCCTGAAAACAAAAAAAAGCATATACATTTTGACCTACACAATTTCCTAACACCAGTAACTTGAGCGGTTCTCTCTCATTTAGCATGGCCCCCCTCACCCTTAAGGGTAAGACACTCTCATTGTATAGATCTGGCGGTGCTGTTTAACTGCCGGGCCTCTATAGGAGGTACCAGAACATGACCTGGTACACAGACAGAGGGCATGTCGTCTCAGCCTGTCCAACAGAGCAGCCTTCAGTCAGCCTCACTCTGAAAAACTCAACAAGCCGGGCAGACAAACGACGTCTCACGCAGCAACAAACACATATAGAGGCTTGTTAAAAAGGACTTTGTCTCAGTAGTTTCATTCAGACTGGCGGACATGTTCAACATGTCTAACGCCGCTCCCTCCCCCGCTTTCGTTCAGTTTAGGAAACAACAAACAATGCGGTTGCTATGGGCTCATCTGGGCGCCCTGAGACTGCATTTCAGCAGCAGATCAGACGGCCAACAGTCGAGTTACTGACAACTCACAGAGAGGGTTTACTCCTTTCCCAAACAAACATGGAGCTACTGCAATCATCCAACTCTGCTTCTCTAGAAGTCAACACTAGTTCAAGAATGACCAAGAACAGTTTCATTGCAAACTCTTGTGGTAATCATACATTTTTGTATGGGTTACTATGTGCTTGAGGCAAGTTTCTAAAATGCCTGAAGACACTGAACTCTCACTGGAATTTTTTTCTTTGTCAAACTAAATATAAAAGGCTAAGCTTACTTTGGCGACTAATCAATGTTGTGCTATAAACTCATTTCAACAAGAAAAGAATAGACTTGAAGACTCCAAGGCTCATCAATATCAATATATTCAGTTCTCCTCAAAACACCAAGATATTGCAAAAATAAATAAATTCAAAAAATTCCTCTCCAGAACTTCCGAGCAGTAATCTCGAATGATAAAAGTGTTTGAATATGTTTACGATTAGGCAACACACAAAACACCTTGGTTATACAAGCCATGTACATGATATTCAGCTGAAACAAGTTACAGATTACTATAACAGAAAAAGTCTTCCACTTTTGGAAGCATACAAAAAAAATGAGAACATTAAAATGACAAAAAAAAGACTCAAAGATAAAAAAAAACATTTTCAGTCCCATTCCCAAAACTGATTTGGTAACTGTAGTCTGGGATGAACCATTGCTATTTTTAGTGAAGCGATAATATCATCATCGCAGTATCTTTCTAAAGTGGTAAACCCCTGATAGGATTAGGATTATATATCAGGTACAAAACAACTCTGCTGTAAAACTGTAAAAGTTGGTACAAACTAAATAACAGTCGTGTCCTGGTGACATGTGTTACCGACTCACCAGTTTCTCCATCTCCTGCTCTCGGAGCCTCTCCTCTCTCTGTCGACGGTGGTACTCGAGCAGCTCGTCCTCGTTGTCGCTGATCTCTGTGATGCTGTTCTTCCTCTCCCTCATTCCAGGGTGGGGTCTCCCTGAGGACATCTTCCTATGGGTCCTGGGGCTGGAAACAGGGGAAGATCCTGGTAGGGAGCCCAAACTGTAAGCAGGTGACAGGGAATTCCCAAAGCTCGCCTTCCGTCCTCCCGAACCCCCACCGCCCTCCATCATCATGGAGGTAGGCGACGGACTACGGGCTCGGACCCCCCTGCTGCTGCCAGTTGGCTCCTCGGACGTAGATCCAGTCCTGCGTCGGAGCCTGGGACTCTCCGGGATGAGCTTGCCCAGACTTGAGGGGCTTTCTGGAGTTCTTAAGGTTGGTATCGTCCCTGGGAGAGCCCCTGGTAGTACTGGGACCCCTCGCCGAGCCATGGAGGGGCTAAGAGGAGGCAGCTCCCTCATACTGCAGATCCCTCCACCGCCACCGTTCAGCTCCATGTTCCTCCTGGCCATGCGAGGGCTTTCAGGGGGCTGCAGCGAACGCGGATGCTGCTGGAGCGGCGATCCTTGGATGATGTGGACGATGGGGTCCAGAGGAGGCTGGAAGGCTCTGTTGGGTTGGGAAAGCTGCCTGGGGGAGCTGGGGGTCAGGGGGAAATCAGCTAGACTGGTCTGTTCTCTGAAAGGACTGGCAGGTCTTTCCTGGAGCACTGCGGTTGACTTGGTCCTGGGACTGGAAGGAGACTGCGATGGACAGTTAGAGAATTTGGTAGTGAGTCTTGGGCTGCTTGGCACTATGTGTCTACTACTGAGAGATTCACAAGAGGAGAACATCATCTGTCGGGGGCTCTCAGACCCATCAGGGCCAAGTCCTCTGCGGCTTGGCTTAGGGCTTGGAGGGGCCTCTGATAAGACCTTCCTCTGCAGCCTGGGGCTTTCCTGAACCTTCTGGCCCACCCCACCGCTGCTGAAGTTAGGCAGTATAGTCCGTGGCTGGGGGACAGGCGCACCCCAGCCGGCGATGGGATTGGTGGAGAAGTTGTAGCTTGAGGAGCGTACAGGCACTGGCGGAAGAGAATAACTCTGGTCCTGGGGTCCTCCAATAGGAGATGGGCTAGTAAAGCTCCCACTGCTGGCTGCAGACGGGGAGGAGAGGGGGGAGAAGGGAGGGGATGTATTCTCATAGCTGGATCCAACGGACATAGCCCCTGGGCTGGTAGGAGGGGACAGTAGATACCTGCCACCTCCATTGAGCATTGGGGACAGGGGGGAATGGGGAATCTGTTGGCCTCCAGAAGGCTTTTGGCCATCCGAGGAAGAAGGCTGTGGATCATCCATGACTAGAGAGTCCATGATGTCCTGGAGGTCTTTCTCAATAGAGCTTACGATTGCACTGTGCTCAGACTGGACTCTTTCTCCATGAGTTTGGGGAGACTGGACTGAACTGGCCTGGTGATTCCCATTGACAAAGCTCTCTGTGCCTGAGGTTAAAAAGACAAAAAACAACTTTCATTAGTCTTTGTCAAAAATGTAACAAACATAGAAGCTAGAATACAGTTATTTTTAATCTATTGTGCAACAGAGTCTGAATTGGAAGTATAAATATACTCATACTGAAGAATTCAGAAAAACTCTTGTTTTACAGTTTATAACATTTCAACATAGAAATATGTCAGAAAGGAGAGCATAAGGGCAGAGGAAGAATTAGTGGTGAGGAAAGAAGGAAGGACACAGAGGAGGAGATAGGCCTGAACATTGGATAGGGATCAGGAGAAAATGTGCCTACATAACCCAATTACTGTGTGGCTCGAAAGCAACATAGGACACGGGGTGGGTAATCTAATCTTAACTGTCTGTTTGAAGTCACTATAGTAGATTATGACAACAGAAACGCACCGCCACGTGGGAGATTCAACAGCATGGCCTTGAGGCAGGGATCAGGTTGTATTAATGCAAAATGAAAGCTGTTTGAATAGACTTCTTGACTGTTTAAATAGAAACAGGAAGATAAATGTTGCGGAGTCATCTGTGCAAACACCGAGAGGTAATAAAAGGCCACAGAAAAAGCTGTCATGTCCAATAGCATTGTTATGATATTAAAAATCGTCCAAATTGACTGTGGGATAGTGCAAACGCTTACACAAACATAAGAAAGAACAGAATACATTCTATTTTGTATTATAGTAAATGATGATGTCAGAGAGAGACGTCCCAATGGCAAAACTGCTGTAAAATATAAAAACTTCACAAATAATGTATTAGCTGTGCTTGTTCAACAGAGATGGGGGCAGCTTCCTGCCTGCTCCCCTACAATGCAATACAACGAAGCTCTGCCTTCATGACAACCTGACCACAATTCAATCTGAAGATTGTGTCACGCAAATGTTACAGCATCGAGGTCTGCAGGCTGTCACAGTAATTCATTGTATCCGTTCACCAATGCATGTCAATGTCACATCGTGTCGCACGGACAACAAACCGTCTTGAATGTATGTACAGTCAAGAACGACAGGGGTGGGTTGATGCGAAATGCAACCGTTTGCTGAGGGAAAGCCCATGCAATGATGTCATGGGGTACAGACGATCGGCTCGAGTGCACCAAACCTCATACAAAAATATGGCAATTTAATGTTCGCTTGACTACCGGTAATGCTGCATGTGGGATGTATCATGACTTAACACATTTTCTTACATGTGAGGACCCCTACAATTCGGCATTGATTGTATCGCCAACAAGATGTATTTACTTAAATATACGTTTGATTCATCTGACATCCCTTAAATAACCCTAACCAGAACACATTAGGATATTGTGACACAAAAATGCAATTATTTTTACGAATAAATGGACATATTTATCGATCATCATTATGCCGAATGAAGGATGACATTCCAATAAATCGAAGTAAGAATGTAATTGTGTCCCACACTGTGTTCACATTTCCAGAAAAGCAAGTGAACATAAAACCAACAGATTTTTAAATGAAGTTTCGCGTGACACCGGTTCCTATCACTTCTCACACCCAGAGCTCAGCAATAAGCAGTAGGGTTAACGTTACTCACATGAAGGAATACAACCCGGTCAGTTTCAGGGCAGTTCACCTACTATATGACACACACTGAGGCCCACATCCTCCGGACACCGGGGACAGACCGGGTGTGACGGAGCCCTGCCGTGTCTAGCTCCACACACAGCGAAGGAGGTATAAGATTCACCACCGAGGCGGTCTTTCAACCGGGCGGGGGTAGGGGTGCTAGGCACCGCTGCTGCTTACGGTATCACGATGGTCAAGTTGCCTGAAATGTAACATGACGTTTTCCGGTCAAGACCTTCAAAATAAAAGCATAACTCACTTGATAAGTCCGCTAGGAAAATATATATTCTCCTTACATATGCTCCCATCGCGAAGACGAGCATATGATAAAATGCATAGGCTACTTACTATATACATCTCAATGGGACAGACATAATGTGATAGACACAATCTACAATAATGCCTAGTAGAGTGTGACAAATGTGTTCCTAATGTTCTGAAAGGTAATAATATAGCCTACCGCCTTTTGTGCTTTACAGTGAAGACACACACAAATGAGACCGAGCCACCTAGAAGTCTTAAAACATACCGTTCCCCCCAAATCGGAAATGAACTTTTTAGAATGTGAAAGAAAAGGCACCCTACTTCCTTTGCCATGGCTACCTTGACCTATCTCTTCTTCTCCAGTGTGATGTGAACTGCTGCGAGATTTACAGAGCTGTTTTTAAAGAGTCACAGCAGTGGATGTTATGTCTTGTCATTGTTATTGTCTCTATAATGCAGATTCTGTTAGTTTTAGATTACACAGGGGAGAAGTAAAGGCATCCAAAAATTATCCATTAGCACACTGTGGCTCATATTTTGCTGGCATGAAAAACTAAACTTCCTAGATTAATTGAATTATTGTAGGCTTCCATTTTTTAAATACAGTGTTGTTATCCAGGGGCAATGGCAGGATAGCTTTTTGTATTTAGGTCTGATTAAACAGAGCAACACAGTAGCCTGAACAGGGACAACTATCAAGGTCTAAAAAGCTGGACATATTTCTTTGCATTTGTTTACAAAAATACAAGCTTTGGCAGCATTCAAACACTGCATTTTTTTGTAATAATAGTGCCGGAGGATATTATTATCATATAGGATAATATAGAAATATGTAATTACCAGTAATGAAAATGACATTATATTAAAGTATTGGTTGCCAAATGTACTTCTAAAGTAAAAAAAAAAGTCAAGTTAAAGTAATCATAAAGCATAAAAAATGTCTATGTGCATGTTATACCCACACATATTAAAAGATACAATTGAATAAGTATGCATGTAAGCAGCACTTCAATGTTGAAGTTGGTTAGGGAAGAGCTAATTTTGAAACTGTATTATACAATGTTATACACTTTGCAGATGAAAATGTTAAATACATAAAAAATACATATAAGACATCAATGGTTTTGTAAAATATGATGCGTTGATATAAATTCAGCTGCAAAGTAACTACATTGGTCCATAGTATTGGTCATCAAAATGGAGTAATATAAATTATAATAGTTCCCTCTGAATTGTTGTGTTTACTTTAAGTATAACATAGCATACAATGGAAACGTTTAAATACAGTACAAGTACACATTTTTGACATTTTTCAATAGATAAGTAAATATACCGTTTTACATCTGACCAAATGTACTTAGATTTGTTCAAAATACAGCTCTATTTAAATGTGACTGTATTGGGGATATAACACAACCTAAACAGATTTAATTCAAATGAGACATTTGGAAGGTTTAAGTTGCTTATCTATACTTTATCAGAATCAGCTATATTTGTAAGTATGTGTAACATACACATAGTGTATCTATGTTATGCTTTCTGACTGAACTTTTCCATACAGAATTCTGAATTAAGACCTCATTGATGCAGCAAAATAAAGTATTAACGGAAAAAATGTTTTTTCCCTTAGAGATGGAAATGTGGGTTTTAAACTGATTTGGAAATGGAAAGGGCACGAACGAAGTGCTGACTGCTTTAAATGGGAATAACATTTTCTCCGCTTACCTAGTCGTATTTTATTCATGGTCCCTTATTTCATTGCATACTTTTTTTAATAGACATTTTAAGGCCTGGAGGTGAAACCCATTGAGGAAGGGAGGGTGCAAAGATGGCAGACAGTAGAATGGAACTAGAGGTTTATAAATAGTCCCTGAAAAAGATACTGTAACCCCATCCGTCGGCCACTTTGAGTAAGCAGCTCAGAGCCACAAAGCCGTCTGCTGGCCAGGCAGAGGCACAGGAAACGTCCAATCAGTGAAGAGGTGTTCGCTGAAAGACGCCTGGCTAAAGACAGTTGGTCAGTGGACCGTCACTGACCCAGTGAAGATAACCAAAATGGAACAATAGCCAGGTGAATGTGACCAGCTTCATAAAGACACAGTAGCTCACAACACAATGTCATGGTACATTCACAAATGTAGCACAACAGGCACATAATAGATGGCAGCAGCAGATGTGCACGTTTATTTCACCCAAAATGATATAAGTGACTTAAAAAATCATTAGTGAGGTTCAACTCATCAATAAAAACTGATTGGAATTAACGATGGGCAGTATGCTTTTTTTAACTAAAGTTTATTAAGAAAATTGTACATTTAAAATAAGTGTAATAATTTCTTGTAATGCTAGCAAAGAGGCTTTTGATATATTGGGACACATTCCCGAAAAAATACTGGGATTGTATACATTTATTGTACATATTTGGACCACTTAACTTCAAACAAGTAAATGAAAATAAGTTATTAAAGTCAGTTGGCCAGCTCACTGACTTTTTAATGTGTTGGGAAACCAGTGAGGGATCAGTTACTGGCACTTACCGCCTGGTCTGTCTCCACTGTCACCATCACAACATCCTCCAATTGGCCAAGACTAGGCATTGCCCAAGGTGCAGGTTGACCTATTTTTGTACACAAATCTTTTTCAGGGTACTTCATGTATGTTCAGAAAACGTTGAATTTGAGACGAGGGAACCGGAAGTGGTAAAATGCCAAGTCCGGGTTTTAAGACTCAATCGTGCACCACTCTATTTAAATGGTGAAATACAATAAGCCATTAAATACGGTTATGTACAGTTTCTTATTCCCTAATATTTACACCATTATTTTAGGTACATTATGGTAGCTGTGGTAAGTAATACTGTCATTAGTTTAATTTAACTCGTTTTGCCAAGTTGTTTGAAGGAGATATTTTACAGTGAAAAAGGTTTGTCTGGAGTCTCCTGCACCTCTTAAAAGTAAAGTTGTGGTTACAGACCCAGACCTATAAACATTAGTATTTTGAGTCTAATTTATTTGGAAAAAACTGACAAAGTTAAAGAAGTATTTTACTTTTTAAAATTCTTCCATAGATAACGTGATGTTATAGTTGTTGTAAATTATTGTGGCCACAATAATCATGTAGTGTTTATCGGATATCGAGACAGCCCTTACGTTCCTATAGATGGATATTATCATTTTACTGCATGCAAAAAACAAAAAAGGAAAATAATCTATGCTTTCAAAACAAAGTGGGTCAAATGGGTTTGGCTGGGTTTGCCCTCCATAATTGCTCTGGCACTAGAATACACACACAGATAACAAGTGTAATTTCAAAGTGTTTTCAAATAGATATGACATATATGACCAGATTATCATGGGAGTGGTATAAGCAAGTTTCATCTGAACGCAACTCAGGAATGCATAATTGAGGAAAATGACACGTTTCTAAACAACGGAAGGCTTTCATTATTGGAGCAGGAGGTCCACAGCAGCCAGCATTCCTGTGCGCTATACTTATAATGTCCACAGTAAACAGAAGGAAATAACAAGATGCTATGACAGATCCCCGGTAGTAGAGCTGGCCAAGAAAAGGTCCACTTACAGTTGTTCCGCTGCCAGGAGTAGCACTCGGAATATACAGTACACTCTCACACACACACGCAAGCAGCTGAAAACTTTGCCTGGAGATGCAGAGGAACGAGATGCTCATAAAACATGCATGGCGTGAACCCCGGCACCGGGTCCCAGCTGGGCTCCATTCAGGCTGCAGGGTGTAACGGGTGCAGTATTTCAAAGGCTGATGGTGACAACAACGCTGCTGTAACAGAGCTGCAAACAGGCATAATGGGCAGCGCATGCCTCCCTTTAATGTGGTTATGTTAAATAGGACGATTTGAGGGCCTTGAGATGGTGAGAAGTATCTATTTCACACGCAAAACATCTCAGTGGATTATTTTCGATGGCTTTGTGCGATGACTTATTTTCTTTGAAGCCAGAAAATCTGTGGAAAGACAAAAAATAGGGCTGCAAAGACAACGGATAAAGTGCTGCAGAGATGTGGATTGTTCCTAGACCAACCTGAGAGTCTCACAAGTTCCCTAGACACATTTCTAATGGGATTTTTCCATTCCATTTTTCCAGAAAAAGTTGACTTAGCAATATTTTCTTCATAAATAAAAGGCATTCATTAAATCGTCATAAGTGAAAGTCTAGAGTTGGGCTTTAAATGAATGGCTCTATGTCAACAACAACAACAATAAGAAAAGACACTTAAAATGATGCACTTTTCCACCTGCAGAACCACACCTGTTCCTTTGATTAAATGAAAATGTGTTTTTAAACATCCGCCCACCCGATCTTTTTTTTTTTTCAAGTGTTTGGTGTGATGATGTTTAGAAGTCACGTAAAAGATTCAAAATCCATGCATGGAGTATTAACTTACGTATTTTCCATTACCACCTAGCTTGTGGTGATCACATCATTTTTTTTTTTACACTTTTTACACAAATACATATTGACTTTGAGACAAGGTAATACAAATTGCAAAAATGCTGACTCATTTCTGAGTTTCAGGACTCATTCCTGCAGCACTCTATGGTCATTTAGTTGAACAGAATCATGTGAGAGCCTTGTATTGGCCCAGTGTTGTTTATCACCAAATGAATCTACTGTTCCAGTCCCAGCAGGTTCCCCTGTGCTTCTACACTCCCCTCCTCCCTGCCAGGCTATAAAAAAGGAATAGTGCAGGGGGTTACTGCTGTGCAAACATCCACCTGTAGAAACCACTGCCCTGCTGCTCCACCTCACCTCCGTCTGTTAAACAATCCGGCCCATTCATTCACACAGGACATGCTGAAACTGGAACTCAAAGACGGAAATGGCATTTCTAGGCTTTATTATTAATGTGACAAAAGGTCAGTGTGTTTGACTCACAGTTGGCCTATGTTTGTGGAGGAAAGAAACCCTGACAAGATGGTAGATGTAGCACTGATGTGAGAAGACAGGCTGAAAATACAGTGAAAGTAATGAATGGGTGTACAGTAATAGGAGCCTGCAGGATTCTACAGTACCTGGACTGAGTCTGTAGTCCCCGGCGGACAGACCTCCTCCCTGAGGCACCATGCTCTTCATCCTGAGGGCTTCTTCAGGGTGGTTGAAGCGAAAGTAGGCCGACTGGCCAAAACACAGCATACAGCCTGGAAAACAGAACACATATCATTTTAATATTTCGTTTTAGAAAACCCCCAGGAATATATGAAAGGAGGGCTTAAAGAAAAGAACTCATTATTGGTTATTCATTAAGAGTCCATTTATCTGAAGACTGAAACAAATGTGGCAAACTATCAATCTACTGAGCACATGTTGACCATTTGGTGTACAACTGCAACGATTGGTTGATCAACAGAAACATTTACTGTAATAGAATGTCTTTATTGTCATTGCATCAGGTACAAAGAAATTAAGCTATCGTGTCAGTGCATTTCCAAATCAATAAGAAAGTATATGATTAATGCAATTTACAATACAGGAAGTGATTTGTTGAAGGAGAGAGACTCTTTGGTCCCGGTGTACACATGATGAAGGATGCACTTTGATAAACTGAGATGAGGAAAACTGCAGCCGATTTAAAACATGTTGAAGTAAAGATCTTTCAATAACTGCTCAAATTAGACATTAATAACTTCTCACAAAATCTCACATAGATATATATGTTTCTTTCTGGGAAGCAGGAAGTTGCATCAGAAGTGCAAATGACTTTGAATGAGTAAAATACCCCCGACATCAAATAAATCCGTCTTCTCTCGGTTAATTAACTCCCTTCGGTTTACGCAGTTGAACTATCTGATGTGCCTCGCCCCGACATCCTGCGTCTACTGATAATGCAAGCAATTAGAAAGATAAGATGCTCTAAAAATGCTGTTTCTGGACGTATTCAAGCCCAGAGTAAACAAAGTGATGAAAGGAGAGATCTTCTACCAGAAGGTTGGTTACATGTTCATTGGCTATGGCAAACAAAACGTTCCCCTACAACTCATTTCAGCTTTTTTAGACGCATGGTGCTCTCACTGCTATCATCTCTAAACTGTCAGGTTGATGGTCACATGCACTCGTATTTGTTGTTGTTAAAAGCTCAAGTTATATACAAATACACCGAGAGCTGCTTAACTACAATAGGACCTATTGTAGTTAGGGTTCATCACCATGAACTGTGGTAACCTGATATTACCACAGTTCATGTTTTAATCTCTTGGAACTAATATTCATTGACTCTTATCACTAATAATAGTGGTTGAAATGACTAAGTGTAATGTTAAATGTGTCGCTCATAGTGTCAAACACACATAGAATAATCACCAATTACAGCAAAGCCCACAAAACTAGGCTGTACAAGTGACAGAATTCAGAGGTTCCTGTTGGATTTCCGATAAAGAGGTTCAGTTGAGGATCACGCTTTTACTGAGAAACAAAAAATATCAACATCAGCAGCTAAACATCCACATGTTTTCCTAAAGAGATGGTGGAGACCAAAAACAGAGCAAAAAAAGGAGACTGACTTTTGGACCTTCATTGATCAAAAGGACACAAACACGATTTCATTTGCACCATATTTCATATATTTGGGCGACTGTGGCTGCGAGGGAGTGCGGTCGTCTTTCAGCCAGAAGGTTGTGGGTTCGATCCCAGCCCGTGCAGTCAACATGTCGATGTATCCTTGGGCAAGATACTTAACCCTGAGTTGCTCCCGATGGCCAACGGTGTGTGAATGTGTGTGAATGTTAGGTCCTAGAGTAAGGTACACTGCTCTGTATGAATGGGTGTGAATGGGTGAACGACATGTAGTATGTAAAGCACTTTGAGGGGTCTTAAAGACTGGATAAAGCGCTATATAAGTACAGTCCATTTACCATTTACCATAATGTTGCCTCCTCTCTGTTGGATATGCAACTTAGCAAAAGTTTTTTTTTTAACCACTTTATAAAGTGTTGATGTCAATTTAGTGTATTAGCAAGTTTCTGCTCACCCACAGGATCCGGAAAAAGTTAGAGTTGCCAAATTCTGCTTTGAAATGTCACATATACAGTATACTGTAGTGTGCATGTCACTTGGGAGTTCTTCCAATGATGCTTCACCTTTTTTTCTGAATGAAATGGTGTTGTGTCAGTGTGTGGTTTTGTCAACCTGTGCACTCTGATTGTGAAGTATAAAGAACAACATAAACTGCTTTTGATTTTGCTTCAAGGTGTCTCTCTCTAGTGTGAAGCAGGCAGATAATATTAGCCGATAGCCATGACCTGACAGTGTTGCTTCTCACACTAATCAGGCATGTATTCACATGACACAACCCAACACACACTCGGTTTCTATGGTAGTGTCAATCACATCCACTTACTGTCGTAGTTAGAAATGTCAAAACAAACTGTGCACATAACTAATTCATCCCCGCCATGCACAACAAGCTTGATGACAGATAAGCAATCTTGTGTTTATTGCACCATTGTCCTGCCGAGATTACGAGGGAAAGGTCTTCCCGCTCGGTCAGAGATAACATCCCTGCCTGTTGTCACTGACGAACACGAGGCAGAAGGTAAAGGCGGAAACGTCTCCGTTACACAAGAGGCTGCGGTGATGTAGAACAAAGCCAGATGCCCTTTTATTTTGGACAGACGCACACTGACAGCGTGGAGAAAAGCACCTGATTACATCATGAGCACCGGGTAAAGGAACAGAGCGACAGATGGAAAAACTTTGTTTACTCATTTGTTGTCATATTTCCTTTGATTTATTCTTGAAGGAAGCTCCTAGGGACATTCTGCAACCACACCATCACTCCTTTTAATTGTTTCATTTGATGTATTGTTATAACTACTGAGTATCATGCTCTGTTGTGATACAGTATGTCAATGGACTACGCGCCAGTGATGGATCAATGCACTCAGGACTTATTATGACTTACACTTAGACTTTCAGATGCATAATAGTCAAGTATTGTCTCTGAACTAAATAAACTCAGAATGGAAGAATCTGATGAATGACATTTATTAAATGGAAGAAAAAATGAATAATAATAAATGAAGTCTATATCTATGAAGAATGGGTGAAATATAGAACAGCAACCATTACTAATGACACTATGGTAAGATGTGGCAATACATTTAGGCATGAGTATCAATGATGTATCCGTTATTTGTAAACTATATACTATAAGTTATTGTTAAATCATTTTTCTCTCTTTTTGCAAATGTTCTGATTTGTGGATTATTATTTAGTTATTTAGTGTACTTTAGCATTAAAATAGCACACAATATGGAACTTCACCGCTTGTGAAGAACTGCTGACAAGCAGTGGTTCTAAATACCAGTTAAAGTGATACTCTTTATTGGTACAATAAATACCACATGCCTACATGAGCTGTCCACATGCAGCATTTTGCTTATTTGCATTTGGTTTTTGTAAATGGAAAGAAGAGGCCAGTTTCCATCAGCCTTCCCTTCAGTGGTTACGACACTGTCCCAACTTTGGTTGGTATTTTCCACATTTGAAATTGTTTCCTTCAATATTTGGATGTCTCATCATCAGTAAATGACCGAGCCATAAGTCTGGTCAGGACAGAGAAAAACAGAAAGACGCTGAGTGGGATATTTGAAAGCGGTCATCAGGATGTTCATACTGCGGTCTGCGGAGCCACGTCAGCTCAGCCACCGTGTCTTCATGCAGTCACCCGACTCCCTCACCTAGCTCCTGTTTCCTCAAGGATTCTGGCAGCTCCTCTGCCTACAGCACACACTCTACCCTACATCTGACGTGCACTAACATGATCTCCCCGGTGAAGATCAGTTCAGCCACTTCTAAGGAACATGTTGAATAAAAGAACGTAGCTGGAAGCGATGTGTTTCTGACACAGTCATCTCTCACTGAGTTCTTGGGGGGGCTTTGGTGACAGCTCTGTGGCGCACAGTCAGTTTTACTCAGCAGTTCTGTCGAACAATGAGCGTGTCAGAGACAGGGGTCGGGAGAACAATGATGACTGAGGATATTAACTTAGAGCTGTGGGTTAATGCCTCTGGAACTCCCTCCCACCTGACATCCGCAACACTGACTCTCTCCCCATTTTCAAATCACGCCTCAAAACATATCTCTTCACACTCGCATATCCACCCTGATCATTATCCATCACACATCCTCTGTTTTTATTTATTTGGTTATTTGATTGATTTATATACTGCTTTGTCTTGTTTATGTCTCTTATGCTGGTGTTATGTATTGTGTATCTTGTTTTTGATGTGTTTGTACGGCGACCTTGAGAGCCTTGAAAGGCGCCTATATAAAGTAAATGCATTATTATTATTAATGAAACATTGAGCCTGTTATGATCAAATAAAGATTATATGTCAGTTATTGTGAACTTGCTTTATTGTTTTTTTTTATTGTAATATCTAAGGCCTTTGCACACCAGGGGACTTTTTTTTTTAAAACTGCATATCAATATATTCTTTCCAATTGTGGCTTTTGTCATAATTACATTCCATCAGATGTGAATATTAGGTGGTGAAAAAAAATGTCTGAAAATGATGATTTTCTTGTGCTATGGAAGGGCTCTAAGATGTTTGGGATGAGTCTGTTTTCCTGGCTTGTCTGAATGTTGCTTTACACAATCATGACTTAATCTTCCAGAGAACTTCATAACAAAACGTAATGGTTGGAATGGGAAGTACATAAGTAGCCTACATCTACTCAAGAACTGTACTTCAATCAAAATGGTGAGGCATTAACTTATATATGCATGTTATGTATTACTACTATAGGTTAATACATTGACAAGCTAACTGCCAGTTAAGTACAAAGAAAACTGAAAATAACACCATCTCTAACAGTGAAATGTTGATGATGACGCAAATGGAGATTTGGAGCTGATGTGATCCCCCATAAAACTCAGACTTGACAATAAAGTATCATCAGCTCGTATAGTATCATATCTGAATAAAGGTTCAAACAAATGTGTGCCATTACCGTACAGACAATGATATGCTTCCATTATCACACTCAGTTAAGTGCATCAATTTCTACATCCATTTGAAATTGAAATGATCAAAATTCAACTAGCCTGGTGGTTCTGGTACCAAAGGCTATGTATTATAGCCACAGGCAAGGAACTGATTAGTGGGGACCGAGGCTCCAGGGAGTTCCATTCATGTGCTACATAGGGAATGTACAGTCATACACTGGGTATCTGTGAGTAGATCCCACCCAGCACCGACAGCATTGTTCAGTGTGTACTTGTTACTGTGTGTTCATGCAGAGGCTGAGGCTGCCAGCTGATGGATGCTTGGAGACATTTCTCCTCCTCTGCTCTGTTCTCGCAGCACACTGCTGCTGGCAGCCGAGTCCTCTGCTGCCCCCCGGGAGCCTGACCCGCACCCCTGTGTGTGTGTGTGTGTGTGTGTGTGTGTGTGTGTGTGTGGTCACTGACAGGAGAGAGGCCACACGGGATCAGCTCATGATGAGTCAGCAAAACAGAGACTGAAAACACTAGGATGTGTAGTGGAAGCCAACCTTCATTGCAGGATATATATATTTTGGTATAATAAAACATTTTCAGGTATTAATTCTAGTCTATTCATCAGTTTCTGCACTCAGTATTAGGGCTGCTCAATTAATCGTATTTTAATCGTATTTTAATCGTATTTTAATCGCGGTTACGATTATGGCTTGCAACGATTACGAAAACAACGTAATCGAAATAAAACGATTATTTTTTTATTATTATTACTTTTTTTTTTTATATATATTTTTGTTTTTGTTTTTGTTTTTCAGTTGAATTATACTTACAGTTCAGGGTAATCAACTGTTAAAAACATACTGTTCACATTTTTTTTTCTCCAATAAATTGATGTTTTCAAAGTCAATGAATAATCGCATTTAATAATCGCAATTACAATTATTGACCCAAATAATCGAGATTATGATTTTTGCCATTATCGAGTAGCCCTACTCAGTATCCCCTTTCATCTAAAGCTGGATGTTGATTGAACAAAGGGACTAATTATGACACACTTACTATGGGCATAGTAGTTCAAGATGAAGAGGTGGATTCAGGGAATGACCAGCAAAAAAAAATGTGTTTTTCATTTAGTTAAATCCAAATTTCTTTTAATGGTCTGCTTTCTTGCAGGAATAGACCACCATACCGGGGAAAAACCAACATCTGATATTATACATTAGCAGTGGTGGAAGAAGTACGTAGATCCTGGAGTGGAACAGTATGATCCTAAAAACTCCATTACAAGTACAATTCCTGAATTGAAAATGTTACCCAGTAAAAGCACTGTCATTAAAATGTACTTCAAGTAGAACAACTAAAAGTATTCAGTTAGGAGAATGGCTCTTTCAATGTAATATAGAATACTATTTTAAGATTTTATCACCAAGACATGTTGCCAATTTGAGTTATTTGATTAAAATATGTATAGTGGTACAGTACTGCATCTTATCATATAGGCAAATCATCTGTTTTCATATGTACAAAGGAGCTAGCTATAAAAAAAAATGCCATAGAGTAAAAAAAGTACTGGCCACCAAAATGTAGTGCAGTAAAAGTATATGCATACAATGGAAAAGTAATGTATAGTTTCTTAAAATAGTACTTAAGTACCATACATGAATAGATGCTGCTAAAAGTTCTCTGTTTACAAGAAGTTGGTTAAAAAAAGTAGTGCATAACTCATAAGTCATGTTGTAGGCTTTGTATTCCTTCCTGCCTTCCTTCGTAGAGTAGATTGTTTTTAGATGGCTAGGTAAAGCGAAATGCTTCTATTAAAATGTTTTATTGTCAGCTTTCTTGTTCGAGGGAGGGTAAAAGACTGATCGACTGGCAGCCTGAAAAGTGATACTTAACATAACTCACACAACATGACATGTTCAAGCAAAGCAGGCTGTAAATACAGGGAGAGTGACCTTTAAAAGAGCTTTTCAATACAAATATGATTTAGGGTTGACATCGCCAAGCAGAGCCGATGACATTAGCATCAATTCATGGGCTGAGGACATGATATGTTGCTAATCAATCCATCTGGTTTACGCTTTCAGAAAAACGCTGCCGCTGAAGTCCATTACTGGCAGTCTCTTGATGCCAATTAGCGCTCATCAATTCAGCCATTACAGTGGCACGCATCTACTTATCATGATGGATCCTCCCGCTGTGAGAGACACACTGCAGGGAGTGTCAGACAATAGATCTTCGTGGAGAAAGTGGAGTATTTATCTAGGTCCCTGGCAGGGTTTTGGGAATGGAGACGCTCTAAACGGGCCATGTATCATATTCTAAGGCTGGGGTTGGGATCATAAATCATGCAGATATTCATTATAGCGCACTCACGCAGTGTTGACACCGAGAAAACTGCAGTGCTTCATATGCAATCGCAGGAATGAAGGGTAGTTTAATGGAGGCACTTGGTGTAAAGTCAATAAATTGGATATGGCGGATGTATGAAGAGAGGTCTGCTAGGACTTTTACAACTAAATCAAATGTTGTAGAAGGAGCAGGAAGGACAGGAGTTTGTCAATGGCTTATCTCAACTTTTTATGGAAACCATGTCTGTTTCTGGTCTCCAGTCTCCACCCAAACAATGGGGGGTTTCCCCACCTTATCTCCAGCACTGAACAGATCTGCTGCGGACGTGTTGTTCTTATATTAAACAGACGGCTGGGCGGGGGCGGTTAATGAGACCGGAGAGACGCCGAACCCTAACCACGCAGAGAAATTAACCACACCTCAAACCACTAAGTCCTTATTTAGACTGGAAGGGCTCAAAGATGTTTGGGATGAGTCTGTTTTTCTGGCATGTCTGAATGTTGCTCAACACATCCATGACATCCTCCAGACAACATAACAGAACTCAACGTTTGCAATAGTGGAAGGTAAATAAGAAGCCTACTTTTACTCAAGAACTATACTTAAATGAAAATAGGTGTTTTTTTGTTTTTTTTAAACCACCTATTCCAGTTAGATGTTAAAGTGATGAACATGTCAATCCAATGTGATGATCCAATAATATAATATGTATTCTTTCAAAGCCTGGTGTGCTGGGTCTTAAAAATATGATCTTCAATGATTTTAATGTTACGTTAAGTGTCTTTTCCCTGGTTTGTTGTTTTAATGGAAGTCCTTGTTGATTGTATCGTATTGTACCATATTGTCGAATGAGTACTTCTGGTGCTAATACTCTTATACTTTAACATAACATTCTGACTACTACTTGAACAGAGCATTTCTACATTTTGTTACTACAGTACCTTTACTTAAAGAGAAAGAGTACTTTGTCCACCTCTGAATATTTCATAATGATATAATCATTTATACAGCCCTTTTCTGGTACTCAAAGATGCTTGATGGTGAATCTACCCGTAGCTGTCGTAACATCACCTAGTTAGGAGTGAATTATGATTATGATGTTTAATACTGTAGAATCTACAGCATGGATTATTTCCATACATAACAAGCACACATCTCTCTTGGTGGTCCATGAAAACTCTGGTTTTAACTTGCGAGGCCCCGTCTCCAAAGGTCACGTTCTTTACGGCGATCAGTCATCATACTGTAGGAGCTAATCAGCTCAGGTGACAGGGAAAGTTAACCCAGGGGTGATGACGGTTCAGCTTTCTGGTGATCTTTCCCACAGCAGGGAGGGTGGTCTCTTTGGCATTTGGAAATTAAGTTTCAAAACTTGCTGGCTGTAAAACATGTTTTCAACCAAGGAATGCAAGAAAGCAAATGAAATGTATGCTCTGGGTTTGATTTAGAAATAAAACCACAATTTGGTTGGGTATTCAGATCTGCATATTTAAGCTGTTTCCAATCAAACTTTGAATGATGAAACTGACAATTCTGTTCTCTGCTGGTACTCAGACTTACTGTAATTAAAATGGCATTCATTCAATTAAACTCAGAGTATTGAATGGCCCATACTTGGTGAACCTAGTGGATCATCTAGCAGCTGAGATTTGGGGCAGAGGGTCCGCCTCAGCTGCTAGATGATCCACTAGGTTCACCAAGTAAACGCATACTCTGCCATTTGTTAACAGGCAGACAAACTAATTATCAGAGCCTCATAAACAAGGCCCGGCCCCCCCCACTGACACTTTACCTCAGCCACATCATATATTATATGCATTACATTAATGCACACAATGTACAACAATATTTTGTATTACTGCCGATTTTTATTCCATATTTTATTCCTTCTATTCCATTCCATTGCAATGTAAATATTTTACTATATTTTTTTATATTTTTCTAGTTCTCTACCTGTTTTAAATTCTTGTTTTACTTTTATGTATGCACCACGACACCAAGTCAAATTCCTCGTACGTGTAAACCTACCTGGTAATAAACCTGTTTCGGATTCGGATACTGCAACTACAGTATAAACAAGGTCAATGAGAGCTGTGAGACTCAACCAAACCCCTCTTTGCTTTAAACCAAAACGCTGAGCTTAGAGAAGCTGTCACAAGCTTATTAAACATATACATACAATTAAACATATCCATAAAAGAAAAGTGCAAAAAAGATGAATCATCCTTGATTAAATTCAAGTAGATAATTTACAAAGTTGCCAAAAGTAAAACATTTCCACCTGCCTGAATAAAAAATGAATAACATTCTGGGAAAATAGGATTCATATGCACATCATGAAAAGCATTATTTTACATTTCTAATATTGGTTACACGTTTGGGCGGTTGGAAAACCTGATGCCTACATTAAATGTTTCCCTATTTATGAAATGATTCTATCAACAAAAAAAGTCACTTTTTAGCACTTTTCCTGTGTATGATTAATGGCATCATAGCTATGTCGAACTGTTCAAAACACATTTGTGAGTTCTTCCTATTTCTAGCAATGACTGTGCCGTTTCTAGACAGGTGCATGACTCATGCATTTCAGAGAAGAACCAGGCCAAAGAGAGTCAAATTTGAAACTTGTAGGTTATTTAAAACACACAAGTATCTATGTTCTCCTCCCTCACTCCTTCATAAGAACCCTCTGACTTCGATTAAGCATTTTAAGATTTTTCCAAGAACCTGTGGTTCAGGATATTTTCTCTACATAGCTGAGTTCAGCGAAACCAGCATGCGGTCGAAATTGAGATCTGTTTAATCAACGGCTGTGCATCCAACACTTTCCAAAGGGAAAATATGACACTAACTATTTACACGATTAAAACAAAGTCATATAGAAAAAGGACAGGCAGTGTTGGTAGGAAATATTGGCTTCGCAAAACAGGAGGGTGACTAGGCGTGTGTGTGCATGTGTGTTCGATGTGAAATCCCCCCAGGTAATCAGTTAGATTGATTCTCTTCCCGGGGTGAGAGAGAACAATTTCTCCTTTCAACACTCCAGGAGCGATCGGTCTAATCACTGCCTTCATCACAGAGAGTGCACTACTGCAAGAGCAGCATCCTTCAGCAGCTTTACACAGCTTCGGCTGTGCTTTACCCAAGAAACAACCAAACACTAACAAGGAATATGCTTATAAATGATTTGTTGGCTGTCATTCTTTATGTCGTGTTATCAACACTTTCCATATGGCACGTCTTCAGGAGTGAGGACACAGAGATCACCACTGCGTTCCCACAAGGACACGATAACCCCATTCTCTAATGAAACTGCAGGAGCATTAAGTGGATTATAGAGCACATACTGTAATGCAAATAAAGATTGATACAAATGGAGTCAAGGTGAAAATCTATAAATAGCACTTGTCAGTCAGCAAAATAAACAAAGCACAAGGGGCCTTCTTCAACATATTCTGCTTTTGGTGCACCATAAAACTGATTTTCTGATGTAAGATGTATAATGACGACAATAAGCAATATACGTTAGAGTATTTGGAAACGACCAATAATTGGCCTTTTGCGCTTGATAAATGTCTTCAACAATAAATACCAAACACAACCTCCAGGAAACACATCAACTTGTATTTATATTATATACATTTAAAGCTGATAATTGTATAGACAAGGTTCTAGCCATATTATTAACTGATGCATTATGGGCAATTTAGCCCCTGCGATATATGAAACTACTGAAATTTGGATATGGTATACATAATGTAAAATACACCAAACCTTCATTCAATCATAAAATCAATTCCATTCATCTTTGGAGCAACTAATAGCATCATCGTTAGAGACTTGAACCGGCGTTCCTCTGGTTCAAGTTCCTACTAACTGCTTCCACAACTATAGATCAGCATTTGTTCCTGATAAGTATTAAAAAAAAAAGAAAGATTGTATTCAAATTGTGACAGAAATGGTCTAGAGACTCTTCTTCATGTGAGATGTAAGCTTTCATATGAATTCAATACATAAGAATGTTTTGTGTTGCATGTTAAAGGGGATATTTCTAATCCTGTGTCACAGTCCTCTAGAAAAGACCATCTCCGCTTAGACTATGCACTATGTCACGATGGAAGCGAATATTAAAAGTAATGTGCATCTTCCCGCGATCTGGATTTGCTCCAAAAGTGAATGGGTTTTTCCTCGGCCAATACAACACCCTTCTACTGTACCAAGTTTCATGAAAATCTGGCCTTCAGTTTTTCTGTAATCCTGTTTAAAAGAAAAAGACAAGTAAATAGCAAAACAAGTAAAAAAGAGGGTAGCTTTATCAGAAAGAATCTTCTTAAAATATGTATTTAATACCAGAGCCGACAGCAATGATTATTGTTAACCCATGTGAGTACTCCTTTGGGACCACTCGGGCCAAACAGCGCTAATGCCAAATCATGCCTCAAGGGTATTGTGGCATTTAGAGGAGAAGATGTTAGCGGTCTGTTCAACCTATCTGACATGCGTCTTTGGAGCAAATATCCCATGATTTCTCTAATAACATCTCTATGTTTTTTCTCCTTCACTCTGGTATGACCACATTAAATCTTTCCAGTGCGTCGGCTTAGCCCCGAGTACATTTCCCAGAAGATTAGATCAGAGGAAGCAGAGGTGGTCAGAGCGAGAACGCTTCGCATACTACCACAGTGAGTTCATGCTGAGTCAGGGGACTTTGTGAAAGTCTTGCTTATACTTTTATGGTGTGATAAAGACATGCTGTTAAAGAAATACGTGATTGTAACAGTGTCTTGGCTCTTTGAAGTGGAACAATGGCTGCTGTCCAATGTTATCCTCAGATCTGATGTGAAAACATGATTGTCATTCAAACACCAGAGCAAAAGAGCATAGAAAACGGGTTAAGATATATAAATATTGGTAACAAACACTATTTGCAACACTGTGACGCTTCTTTTTATAACTTGTCTTTGTTGAGGCTTCTGTTCTTTCCTTTTTTCTCTTCCAGTAACATGGTCCTCACCAGTCACGCCAACAATCTATTCTTTGTTTTTTTCAGGAATAACCAAAATCATGAACCAAATCAACTTTGCTGTGTACTAGAGGAAAAATCTACCACATTCTCGGGGGTTTGGACAGCAAAAGACTATGGTTGGAATCTGATTTGATGGAGTAAGTATACTGCCCTAACTAGTTATTTGTTAGTTCCACTTCTTAAAAGGAGCCTGGGCTCTTTAAAAGGATTTTCCAATAGAACAAAACAGCATTTTTAAATATGTTTTGAGGGAAACTTATTTCGTTTTTTTTGACAGTAATATGCTTCCAAAACAAAAGTCCACCTATGGAGGAGTTAGGGGTAGATGGATAGGAAGCGTGACTTTCCCCCCAGAAGACTTAGCTTCATTCTCCGTCTGAAACCATTCACTGAAGACATATTTTAATTTATATCTGTAACTTTGATAATGTAAAAAGTGTATTCATTTTCAGCCAAACTACGAGGTTTTACTAAATCTAATCAATAACTTTTGTTTTCTGTTTATTTCAATTCACAACACATGTTCTAAACTGCAACTGTAATCCAGTAGAAAATATGTTTCTCTCAAAACTAAATTGAGAATGCAGTTTAGTTTAATGGAACCAACTTTTTTAGGAGACAGAGTTGCGTAAAGAAAGAAAAGCTGGAATCATCTAAAGTGGCGTAAAAACAACCAAAGTGAATTATCTTCCTTATAAAGAATCTCTTTCGTCACTTGACTTCAGAAGGAGGTAACATGACTATAGCACATCAAAGGGAAAGAAGGTGCTTTCCCTTCTTTTATCAGTTGCATAGAGTTTATTAAAGTGGCTTTAAATCCAACACCAAGTTGAGCTCCAACACATCTAAAGAGCTTATAATACATGTTATGTACCACATATGGTACAGGCATATCTTCTAAACACGCTTAGAAAAAATGATCTAAAAGCTGCAGTTTGGTATCATAGCGCATTCCACTTGATACCATGATCAGAGCACTACATATACAGCAGCAGCTGAGGAAGTCTGCTTCCTAAGTCCTGACTGATTCAAATAGCTGAAACTCACCAAAACACCCTGCAGCTATGTACTTATGAAGCTTCACCACACTTCATTCCACTCATCCTGTCAGCCAAAAGGAATTATCTTCACCAAGACCCCGTAGTTACTCCATTTGAATTCATTATCAGCTAACCATTAGGAAAAACAATGGACATTTTGTGATCTCACTGTTGTGCGTGACAGACAAAAGCTTTTCCAATAAAACACCAGCATGGGACGTCACTAAAGTGCAGAGGAGCCGCGGACAAAAGAGATGCCCAAAACTATGGCTGACGGTTTCTATGGAAAGCCGATGGTTTATAGCCTCAGCAAAGGCCAGGGAGTCAAACCCACCAGTTAATCAATGACTTCATTTCCGGTCAAACAGAGACGCACATACCAGAGGAAGATAGGGTCTGCTTTGAAAAGAGAGCACACGGGAGGAGGAGGAGGAGGAGGAGGAGGAGGAGGAGGAGGAGGAGGAGGAGGAGAGGTCTAGCCCTGCATTCCCATCACATGGGAATAACCTTAGGAACAAATAAAAGGCTGGAAGAAATGATTGGGTCGCATGTTCTAACCAGTCTGACGCCAGATGCCACGATGGGAAATATCTGCAGACAGCGGTTGCTCCTGGGCCGCTTCTTCACACACATTAATATGGTGGGTCACGTACAGAAACTGGAAATGGATAGTGTCCTTTAAGTGCCTTTCTCAAACTGTGATTGCAACATTACAAATGGAATACAAATATGCATTATGCATCTTGTTGGGTAGGTTTGACAAAAAAACTCTCATTCCTGATAAGGAAATGTATATTTATTTTCAGTGATATTTTACCTAATCACCAGAAAACCTTGAGGTCCCAATAAATAAAGTTCCACATAGAAGCTAAATAGTTTCAGCATTTGTTTCTACTGAGAACCTCACAATTATGAGACAAAATTAATTGTTTAAAAAAAGAAAGAAATGTAAATAGTTTTTTCAGTTGAATTATACTTAAAGTTCAGGGTAATCAACTGTTAAAAACATACTGTTCACATTATTTTTTCAATAAATGGATGTTTTCAAAGTAAATGGATAATCGTTTTGAATAATCGTGATATCAATTATTGACCAAAATAATCGTGATTATGATTTTTGCCGCACAGCCCTAGATGAAAGTGTCAAAACCAAGGTACTGTATGCAGAAAAACACTGTGCTCATTCTGTTCAGCTCTTAAAAAATGATTTCCAGACTTCCATAATAGTTAAAGCGATCAGAAAGTTAGACAGAATCAAAGCAGCGGAAGCCAAATATATAGATGTTTACCCCCTGATCGAGTTGAGCAATAAAAAACCCTGAATCCTGCTTTTCACAGCCACAAAACAGCATATTGCTTTTTTCACAGTGTGAGTAGTACTCCTCCTGATGAGTAAACTGACCAAACGCAATATCCAACAGACTGTCATCTGCAGTCTCTAGTGGACGCTCATCACAGTAACGTGTCGCAGGCTGGTTACCACTTGTCTAAAAACAGATGTTCCCTGACCCCCCACCCCTCCTTCCTCCCTTTGTCAGAACAACTGAAGCCAGTCCCCTGCTGTTAAACATGCTCCCAGAGGCAGATGGCTGCAGGCAGGGCATCAATACATATTCAAACAGACAATGTGATCTACACGTGGCTTAGGGGTCGACTGCTGTGCTAAGTGGCCTGATATGTTGCGTTTTTTCAACCTTTATATCATCGATCAGATAAATGCACAGGCTGTTCTTGTTGCTGATTTCATTAAGGTGTCCGTATGCATGTTGGTTTAGTCGGTTACTATTCATACCTCAAGATGTAGCCGATTGAGCCAATCGCACATCCAAACATGGTGCTAACTTGCTTCCAGCATCTCCAGGTTTTTTAATAAATCACGTCGAATTGACAAGTATAACCTTGCTGTACAATTGCTCATAAAGTAATTAATTATGGCTCCCTTAATTAATTAAACTTAATAGGTTGCAATATTTTTTTAGATTTGCATTTAGATTGGCTGCACATCACATCAAAGTGCTTCTCTGTCAAACACTTAAAATATACAAAACATTTGTGAATCTCTGTGAAAAATATGTAAATACGATTCAATTATATATATTGCTTCCTACATGAGGCCCAAAGTTAAAAGAAAATTACAGAAAAAAGCAACAAATGTATGAAGGTTAATACTATAAAACTCAAGTACATTTACTTTAATGAAATTGTGTTGAGCATGGGTAGGTACAAGAATAGGTATTTTGCTACTATGAATATACACAGCTGGTCATGTCATACATAGGTATTATTCATATCTTTTTAAAATATGGTAAAGTAGTGTGGACTTCAGTACCAATACCTTCAGTGTGAACACAACCTTGGTGTACTCAAAGCACTGTTATATTTGTAGTGATAACCCCGGTCTCATTTGGACACATTGCCTTGACCTCGGGGTAGTCAGAGGATGTACGGTCAGAGTCTGTGTCAACAACAACATGCAGGAACACACCAGCTGCTGCCAGCCTCCTTTCCCCTCTCTCTGTGTTGAGCTGCTCCGTAGTCCCTCACACATGTCTGACCTGTGCTCCGGGCCCTCTGGGAGCCCACATCACATTCACAGCGAGCCTTGATGACTGTTTGCAGAGGGGTTCTCTCTGACTCCTCACATCCTTTCTTTACAATGGGGTCAACGCAATGTGTCACAGATGACAGATGTTGAGGAGGTGTGTTGGAGGGGAAAGAATGACCACACATGTAAAGAAGGTTTTGAACTGAGTGTGATCTTTAGTAAAAACTCAATGCAACTGTATAATATGGACCCATGGGCCTCTGAATATGCAGAATGCATGGAAGGACAGCTCAATTCTATTCCAGTTACCAGCCCTGGTTAGGTCACATTGGAAACCAGGAATAGCAGTGTAACAGTAGACAGAGACAGTGAGGTCTGGTCATGCCAGGCTTGATGGGGGGGTCTGCAGATCTGTCAGACTTGTATATATTTGTAGTCTATAATCAGAACTCACATGGTGGCAGGGGGAAGTCAGAATGTAGAGTACCGGGGACTGAGTGGTTGGAGACAGCAAAGTTAAAGCAGGTGTTCATGTTTTGAGTGTGAAGTAATAGTCCAAACTCCATAAGAAATTCGGCTAATTTAAAGTTGTCTTGCATATTTGCAAAATGTATTGGTTTTGAAGTATATTTAAACAGCTCAACAATGTCAAAATAGTATGTTTAGTAATTCGGCATAGAAATTAATTCGAAGTAGCCCTAATGTAAATAAAATAAGATGTTTTTAGCTGTGCTAATGCAGCTACAGTAGCTACCAAACACCAAGGGTAACCTTCAGTGGACGATGCAATAGAGAATAACAGGCAAGACCACTAAAAAAGTTTTTAAAAGCTTACATGAAAATTGTTTTGTTTATGTATGCCGAATTAAAAATAACATCATATTAACTGGTTAAAAGTCGTCAGTAATGTTTTTGTTACATCTAGTTTAACAGTTAAAGACTGCAATGTTACATGTGTCTGATTTCTAAACGGAGTTTGGCGGAAGTGTGCGTTAAGAGTGAAAACAACTGAAAAAGTAACGGGAAGCAATGCAAACAAAACAGTCCCACATTGGCGACTTTTGCCCACACTATGTGACCAACTAGTCCCACAAACTAACTAAATTGAATCACTTGGATCCATTCCAGCTTAAAATAACGATACTCTTGGCAGTTGTCTCCCCACCGTTCGTAACTCCATCCACCGGCTTCAACTAATTACAAGCCCGGCAAGTGCTGAAAGCAAACACCACCACAAACACCGACTTAAAGCCACCGAAACCTTTATAACTAGCCCACAGTAGAGAGCAAACAACTTACTTTAACTGAAATGAATGTAGCTCCTCTCTCCCTCCGTTATTTTCATCGCCTCTGCTCCTTAAAGAAAGCCACGTGTTTTTTTCTCCGTATCTTCGAATTATTGAGGAACAACAGGAGCGTTTATGGGGTTTTGTCCCGACGCTCTTTTGTTATGATAATCCTAAAAGCCTTAATATATTCTGAAGATATCTGAAGGTCCACAAAAGCTGCTTTCCCACTTGTTAAAACACGGGTTCATCCAGTGATGCGTTGGTATCCCAGTTCATTCAAACCAATGCGGGAGTTTATTGTCATGATTGTCCATTGTCTCCTTCCCCGTTATTCCCGTAGTAAAGAAGCTTTTCCAGGGGCTGCTGTGAGAATCAGCCGGCTCTCAGTCACTTCTGAGCCCGCAGAGAGAGTCGGGCTGTCAGGGTGGGTGCGAGGACTGGGAGAGAAACCAGAGAGGAGGAGCAGAGAGGAAGAAAAGAAGGTGGGGATCCTGAGCTGAGTCAGGGCTGTGCAATGAGAGAGAGGGGGGGGGGGCTGCTACCACTGGGTGGGCACACATCTTCATCAACAACACAGCAACTTCACTGATCAAAACAGTGATTCATTCATCGATATTGTAAATGTCAGATTGTTATGGAAGATTATAAGGGCCAGGAATGCATACGGCCTAGGGGACTACATATATGTAATGCATTCCCAAATGTTGACAGTAAAGCCAAAATATATTTTCAAGAATAAGAGAATGAAGTCTGAATTTTGAAAATAAAGTCTAAATACAATTTAAATAAATGTTGGGAATTAAGAAGAAATGTGATTTCGAGAATAAAGTCCAAATGTTGAGGACTGTTCACTGATCAATATCAATAATTGATTAACCGATAATGTTAATGCCAGATTGTGATGGAAGAGTATAAGTGTCATGCATGCATTTGGCCTTAGCAAAAAAGATTGTTTAAAGATTTTTATGTTGAAAATTAAACACCATTTGACGAACAACCTTGAATTGTTGAGAACAAAATAGAAATATTATTTTGACAACAAAGCCAAAATACCAGTATAGGAATAAAACTGGGAATGTTGACTGTAAAGTTCAAATTTAATAGAGAATAAAGTCGAAGCCATTAAAAAAATTAAAGAAAACCGTAAAGAAAATGTCAGAATAAAGTCTAAATGTTCAGAAAAAAAAACTTTACACACTGGACATTTTGAGAATAAAGATTACATTCAGAAAAAAGTAAAAATGTATAGGATAAATGTCAAACTCTAAGAATAAATCCCAACTCCAAAAAATCCTCCTCCTCTCAGTTTTGTTTCTCTCAGCGTGGCTCTAATGATCTTCCGTTGACTGTGGCCTGAATTGAGCTTTCGTTTTTATCCACTATAGGGTTTAATGTCAATAATTAATTTGATCTGATACAGAGTGGCGGCAACAGAGCATGCCAAGGTGTGTCTCTCTCTCATGTCCCACTTTTATCACTGTATGAAAGAACAAAGGTGAAGCCAAGTATAACCACACATGTATTTGGAAGCCATACAAATAAACATTAAAGGGAGTATTCAGGTTAAGTGTTCCCTCAAGGCATATTATTCTCCGTAATAAGTATTATGATAGTGTGTGTGCCATCATTTTCTTGGTTATGATATTTTGTCCTCCCCTCTGACTTTAAATAGAGTCAATGTGGTCCTACTGAAACAACTGGCTATGTGAATGTTGTAAAATGTTGTAATTATTATCACTAATACATTATTGTGTAATCAGTGTTTTCCTGTTCAAGCTTGTCATGATAGAGACGTACATAAACCTATTCAGAAACAGTGCATCATGTGTTCCTCAATGTTTTGAACGTAACATCAAAAGTAGCTATAGCCAGCCAGATATATATTAAAAAATAAAATGGTGACAGTCACTTAAGAGTATCTATTCTATTATGAACAGTGTTTTACCAACTATGTGTACCCAGAATGAGAAGATTATTATAGTCATAAAAATGGGCTAGAGAATAATGGAACCAAATGGATCAGCAGAAAGTCAAATGATCACCAAGTTGAAGAAGCACTTGAATTTGTTGGTCAAATTAAAGCAACAAACTGAGATATCCTTTGTGTGTGTGAAAGAAACTCCATCTGAAGGGAACTTTGGGATCAACAAAAACGTCCGCTCATCTCGCTTTGAACAATCTGGCTTCACAAGCCCTTTAATTGTTGGGATTTCCGTGCACCAGCTCTTCTGATTTATGTTGTAAATCCAAGCAGATTACCACTAAATGCTTGTTGAGCACATTTTAATTGTTCTAATATTACCGACTTGTTGCTGCTTGATTTTCCTCACAAGTCGAAGTCAAGTCAAAGCCATCAGTCCACTATGTATTTTCAAAGCAAAAACAAAAGAGTGCAGACAGCATTAGATTACCTGTGAAACACTCATCAGTGTAGTCATAGCTTACAATGATGCATGCTCTCCTTTAAGGATACATCAATGTATTACTCATATAATACTCATAACTCATGGGAGTGGTGGGATCAATGTTTGTCTGACCCACTTCCTGCTGTAGAATCAGGTCTGTATCGGCCCACTTTAACACTGAAGGAAGTGATTACACCTTGTCATCAACAACATTTCATGACTACTGCAGCTCTTCACGCTGTCATTACAGCGCTAACAGTGAACTCTGGTTTACCCTCACACTCATTCTTTAGCCTGACCCCCCCTCTGGGGCTAAAGTGGGATCTGTCTGGGGTTCAGGGCCAGTATAAATAGCCCTGTGTCCCCGCTCAGGTTACCCTGCCAGAGTACAGGATGAAATACCAAAAGACAGAGGGACACACAACACACATATACCTACTGCACATACACCCATCATAAAGCCATGCAGAACACTGAATAGCAGAGGTGAGATCAAGTCATAATTGTGTCACTGCATTAATTCCCCAAGTCCTAGATCTCAAGTCAAAAACTGTTCTTAACCAATCGTGATAAACACACACGTTTTTAATTCTGCAAGTTTTTTGTTGACCACAGTTTAGTTTTTGAAGGTGAACACATTTGGTATCATTTTTTCCAACTGGCACTCAATGACATATATTTGTTCTTTATTGTTCTTTTCTCCAACATGATTTGATTCTGTCGGGTTGGTTCAAACTAAGTTGATCTGGGGAATTGAGTGTCAAGAAAATCAGAAAGTATACACATTTTCCATCTTCTGTTTTGTTTGTACCTTGGTCAGTCAAACCTGAGTTGTGTATCTTTATGATTTAAAGCACTTGTAAGTTGCTTTGGATAAAGATATCAGCTAAATAAAATGTAGTACTTAGATCAGGGGTTTTCAACGTGTGGGAAGGTAAGCCTCCCCTCAGAGAACATAAGAACAGCTGCGCCCCCCTCCCAATTATTACTGCTATTATTATTATTATTATTATTGTTGTTGTTGTTGTTGCTATAATGCAGGGGTATTCAATTGCATTTCAAAGAGGTCCAATAAGAGAAAATGTAATTAAATGCTCTGTTTTCGCTGTCTACCTTTCTCTTTTTTGAGCACGCCATTTGAAATTGCTCACTGACTGCACCGATTTCATTGGCTTAGCGTCACCTCCTTAAAACATTAAACCTTTTTATCTTTATGTTCTAAACATTTTTTTTAAACATTTCTAACATTTTCAACATCGTGGAAAAATCCTTATATGCTCCCAGCAACACACTGAACGTCAACTTTGCCCCCTTATTACGCTCACCCCAGTGGGATCGATGAATCTGCGTCTTTGATGCGCACAGGCGGATGATGCGGGGATCAGAGAGCCCTGCATCGGGTCGGGTACCCGACGGGTGACCCGCAAACAAAGTGATTCGCGGGTGGTTCTGGGTAAAACAAAGAAGATGCGGGTCGGGTCGCGGATGTTGCATAATAAATATATTTAAATAATAATAATTTAATTTAATGTTTAAAGATTCCTCAGACCTCTCCCCCACGGGACCGCGCATAGTCATAACCTCTGCACCCTGCACCGCATCAATCTGCTGCTGAGCGCGCCACATTCTAAATGGCTGAGGTGAAGCTCTCTAGCGGAGAAAACAGCATTGTAAATAACTCTTCATCAAGAGCGAAATCCAACGTCTGGTTGGCTTTTGGTTTCATCCTAGATGGAGAAAATAACCAACATCCCACGCTTTTTGAGCCAAATACGCAACTGCGTGTGTTAATAATCCCCCCCCCAGGGAGGCGCACCTCACACTTTGAAAACCGCTGTCTTAGATAACGAATGTACTTTATGGGAATGAATAACAGTAACATCTGTTGATTAAAGAAATTACAGAAACATGGACAAGAAACCAAGTGTGAAATGAGAAATAATATGTAGGAAGAACACATCCTGTGAGTAATGATGAGTAGTGTCCCTTCACCTCATTCTCATAACTTACCGAGGTAAACTTCCATGTATTTCTATGACTTAATCAACAGTTACGTAGTTCACAGTTTCACTTCCTTTTTTTAGGAACTCCATTGAGGATTATGATGTAGGCTCTACATGCTTGTAAGTCAAGTAGTCAACCTACTCGAGTACAACATTTATAGTGTTTGTCTCATATGATAAGTTTAGGTGTTGGTATATTAGGAAATCTGTGCGGGGAGTTCAGTGTTATATATTGGAGAAAAAGCATGTATCAAACCATACTTCCTGGAAAGGACGAGTTAACAGTTTTTAATTCTGTCGTAGAAACAATATTCAGCTGTTCATATAAACAGTAAAACAGGCTTAATGATAGTTACAATTCCAATTCAATTTCAACCAACCAACCAACATTTTGCATTTGGTGAATTGCCTAACATTCCAGTATATTTCCTGAACCTTCCCTTCAGAGATTTGATTGAATATCTGTACACCTCTTTTTCTAAGTTCCATACTCAGCGAGATCTTTGCAGTTACATATGACTTTCACTCAGTGTTTTTCTGTTAGTGGTAGACAGATGAGGCGTCCAGTTAACCTCTGCCCTCACTTTCCTTCTTTCATTTAAAAGCAATCCTGTACCTTTAGAAAGCCAATCCCAGGGAATCACTTCTGTAAAATTCTCCGCAGCGCCCAAAGATCCACCCAGTATGAAGCAGATAGAAAATCAATTCCACTCTTGCTTTCTGGTTTCTTCAATATCTGCATGCACAGGTCCTCTCTGTTAACTCGTTAACACAGGAACCTCAGGCTCTTCTGAATCGAAGGCTATTTAAAAGCCCAGACTGTGCTTTTTACTGAACAGAGCTGCTGAATGGTACTCTGTGTTTCCATTGAGGCAGAGAGCCGATGGATTGATTTCTTACTGAGATCATACTCTTCAGTAAAAGCACACATCATTTACGTCTGGTCATTGGTTTCCAAAAAATCCATACCAAGGAGAAGCAACGTCAAAATAAGGTAAAAATATGAGATTTTGATGTCACAGACTATCTGATTGCACTGACTCACTCAGGGTTGGGAAGATAACTTTAAACATGTATTACAGGGCAACTGTCTAGGTCGATTGGTAGAGATGGTGGCCCATGTTTTGGGTCTTGGTCCCCAAGCAGAAGATGGGTTTGAATCCGGTCTGGGACCATTTGCTGCATGTCATCCCCTCTGTCATTCAACTCTGTCTCTACAACAAGGGCACTGATTGCCCCAACATCTTACATATTTTTTAAATAATAATGACTTACTACGTGAAATTATTTTGTAATGAGTAACCTAATCTTAGCATCAAAATATAAAAGTAAAGTAACCTGATTTATTCCCATTTCGATTGCCTCAATATCAAATGCAGTGCCAATAAATAGAAAAGAAAAACATATGAAGCATACAGAATATTTTACAAGTCAGGTGTCCACCAACAAATTACCTAAATGACAATCGAAAAGCAAGTTCAGGCAGTATGCCATTGACAACAAAATAGTATTATTTATAACGCATTTACCTCCAAATCTTTCTTCAAATGATATGTCCACTCTTTGGATAATGACAGTGTATTAACATCTGGAAGTACTGCTTGGTACTGAAGACTATTTTTGTTTCCCTTTTCACTCGGTGTTGTGAGACTCACTCACTCGTTTTTAGTGTGTATGTGTTTCATAATATATATCGTAATTCAATTGTTTTGTAATCTAAATATGTTCTTTTTTTATGTAACTCTAATGGATTACAGTTAGCCTTATTTTTTACCCTGATTACAAAATCTTGTCACATCCGTTATTCCCAACCCTGCTCACAGTGCTCTCTGGATGCAGCAACAGGAAGCCTCCAGCACACTGAGTTATATGATACAGATGTTTGGTCTGATTCCTACCTTGCGACAGGCGGACGGGCTGAGTGACCTGGAGCCCGTCGATGGCACAGAGGTTCCCACAGGGGTGCAGCGTGATGACCCCTGACCTGTTCTCGATGTAGCAGTGCTGGGCAGCCACTCCGGGGCCCTGCAGGTTGATGTCCATGGGACCATGACCCATTGTGGTCCGGCCTGGGGAAGAAAGAGGATATTGATAAACCAATATTACCTGTTAAGATATATGTATATATCAAAGGATTTTTAAAAAGTATTTTCATTGATTTTCTCAGTCTTTAAACATTGAGTACCATACAAAATATTAAACAAACCGGAGCATATCCAAACCTTTATCCTTCCTCCCTATGCACCTACTTACATCATAAAATACATTAAAATAAAAGGAATACAACATTCTAACTTGGAAATAAATATGTAATATTAGTGATATTTGATATGACAGGCCAAAGTGTTCATAATCCAAATCCATATTTTGAGATCAAATGATGACCACTATAACCAGTAATTATATGGAATTTAGCTTTAACTGATTACATTTAGGCAGGTACTTATTCTGTCTGAATTCAACAACCTCCACCAACAACTAAGGTCTGCCTGTCTGTAACCTAAGAGTCGAAACCCAGGGCATAATAAGGCTGAATTTCTCTCACTGCCTTAAAGGTAGGGTAGGTAAGGATGGAGAAACCATCTCGAGTGCGCTAGAGTTTGAAAGTACACAACCGAAAAAAATCTGCCCCTTCCTTCAGACTTCCTTACAGAGCCCCTCCTCCAACACACACGAACGTGCACATGACCAATGAGGGCACAAGATAAGTTTGTGCACGAGATGGAAGGCTGACAGGCAGGTAGGCCGTCCAATTATCTGCCGCGGGCCGAGGCAGATAATTGGACTTGCTTTTTACAGCGCCACAGCTTCCACAGATGAAATGTTTGTATATATTTATTGTCAAAGCATTTAATGCATTCATTGCTATCGGGATGTTGAGAGCATTCCATGGAATATAACAAAAAGTGTTTCTGAAGTGAATTACCTACCCTACCTTAAAGAGGCTAAAGTAGTAACTGACTAAGAGTTATCAAGATGTGTATCTGTGTGGCTGGACAATAATCAGAGAGTTTATAAAAGAAAGAGGGACAGCCCCCCCTACCTAGAAACAATAGTTTCGCTAACGCCCTCCAGAAGCTAATAAAATATCAAAGGCAAGCCATCCATCCATCCATCCATCTTCTCCCGCTTATCCGTGGTCGGGTCGCGGAGGTAGCAGTTCCAGCAGAGAGCCCCAAACTTTCCTTTCCCTGGCCACATCAACCAGCTCTGACTGGGGGATCCCAAGGCGCTCCCAGGCCAGCGAAGAGATATAATCCCTCCACCTGGTCCTAGGTCTACCCCTTGGTCTCTTCCCAGCTGGACGTGCCTGGAACACCTCCCGAGGGAGGCGCCCAGGTGGCATCCTAACTAGGTGCCCGAACCACCTCAACTGGCTCCTTTCGACGCGAAGGAGGAGCGGTTCAACTCCGAGTCCCTCCCGGATGACTGAACTTCTCACCTTATCCCTAAGGGAGACGCCAGCCACCCTGCGGAGAAAACCCATCTCGGCCGCTTGTATCCGCGATCTCGTTCGTTCGGTCATGACCCATCCTTCATGACCATAGGTGAGGGTAGGAACGAAAATGGCCCAGTAGACAGAGAGCTTTGCCTTCTGGCTCAGCTCTCTTTTCGTCACAACGGTGCGGTAAAGCGACTGCAGTACCGCTCCCGCTGCTCCGATTCTCCGGCCCATCTCACGCTCCATTGTTCCCCCACTCGAGAACAAGACCCCGAGATACTTGAACTCCTTCACTTGGGGTAAGGACTCATTCCCTACTTGGAGTGGACAGTCCATCGGTTTCCTGCTGAGAACCATGGCCTCAGATTTGGAGGTGCTGATCCTCATCCCAGCCGCTTCACACTCGGTTGCGAACCGATCCAGTGAGTGCTGAAGGTCGCAGACCGATGAAGCCATCAGAACTACATCATCTGCAAAAAGCAGTGGTGCAATCCTTAGTCCACCGAACTGCAGACCCCCTCCCCCCCGACTACGCCTCGAAATCCGATCCATGTATATTACAAACAGGATTGGTGACAAAGCGCAGCCCTGGCGGAGGCCAACCCTCACCGGAAATAGGTCCGACTTACTGCCGAGGATCCGGACACAGCTCTCGCTTTGGGAGTACAGAGATTGGATGGCCCTGAGTAAAGACCCCCTCACCCCATACTCCTGCAGCACCTCCCACAGTAACTCCCTGGGAACCCGGTCATACGCCTTCTCCAAGTCTACAAAACACATGTAGACTGGATAAGCGTACTCCCAGGCCCCCTCCAGGATTCTTGCGAGAGTAAAAAGCTGATCCGTTGTTCCACGACCAGGACGGAATCCGCATTGTTCCTCCTCAATCTGAGGTTCGACAATCGGCCTGACCCTCCTTTCGAGTACCTTAGAGTAAACTTTCCCGGGGAGGCTGAGTAGTGTGATGCCTCTGTAATTGGCACACACCCTCTGATCCCCCTTTTTGAAAAGGGGAACCACCACCCCGGTCTGCCACTCCTTCGGTACTGTTTCCGACTTCCACGCAACGTTGATGAGACGTGTCAACCATGACAGTCCCTCAACACCCAGAGCCTTCAGCATTTCTGGGCGGATCTCATCCACCCCCGGGGCTTTGCCACTGTGGAGTTGTTTGACTACCTCAGCGACCTCCCCCCCGGGAGATTGGTGTTGATCCCCCGTCATACTCCAGCTCTGCCTCTAACATAGAGGGCGGAGTTGTCGGGTTCAGGAGTTCCTCAAAGTGTTCCTTCCAATGGCCCAACACTCCATCAGTTGAGGTCAACAATGTCCCATCCTTACTGTACACAGCTTGGATGGTTCCCTGCTTCCCCCTCCTGAGGTGTCGGACAGTTTTCCAGAACAACTTTGGTGCCGCCCGAAAGTCCTTTTCCATGTCTTCTCCGAACTTCTCCCACACCCGCTGCTTTGCCTCGGCCACGGCTGAGGCTGCTGCCCTTCGGGCCTGTCGGTACCTTGCAACTGCCTCGGGAGTCCCCCGGGATAACAAATCCCTGAAGGCCTCCTTCTTCAGTCGAACGGCTTCCCTGACCACCGGTGTCCACCAGGAGGTTCGAGGGTTACCGCCCCTTGAGGCACCTAAGACCTTCAGACCACAGCTCCCCGCCGCGGCTTCGGCAATAGAGGCTTTGAACACCGACCACTCTGGTTCAATGTCCCCAACCTCCACAGGAATGCCCGAAAAGCTCCGCCGGAGGTGTGAGTTGAAGGCCTCCTGAACTTGGGCCTCCTCCAGACGTTCCCAGTTCACCCGAACTACACGTTTGGGCTTACCAGGTCTATCCAGAGGCTTCCCCCGCCACTCGACCCAACTCACCACCAGATGGTGATCAGTTGACAACTCCGCCCCTCTCTTTACCCGAGTGTCCAAAACATACGGCCTCAGGTCCGATGATACGATAATGAAATCGATCATGGACCTTCTGCCTAGGGTGCTCTGGTACCACGTACACTTATGAGCATCCTTATGTTCGAACATGGTGTTTGTTATGACCAATCCATGACTAGCACAGAAGTCCAGTAACAAACCACCACTCCGGTTCAGATCAGGGGGGCCGTTCCTCCCAATCACGCCCCTCCAAGTGTCTCCATCGTTGCCCACATGTGCGTTGAAATCTCCCAGCAAGATTAAAGAGTCCCCTTCAGGAGCCCCATACAGGACTCTTTCCAGGGTCTCCAAGAAGGCTGTGTACTCTGAACTGTTGTTTGGTGCATAAGCACACACAACAGTCAGAGTTTTCCCCCCCATAACCCGCAGGCGTAGGGAGGCGACCCTCTCGTCCACTGGGGTAGACTCCAACAAAGAAGCACCCAACCGGGGACTTGTGAGTATCCCCACACCCGCCCGGCGCCTCACACCTTGAGCAACTCCGGAGAAGAATAGAGTCCAACCCCTATCCAGAAGTAAGGTTCCAGAGCCGACGCTGTGCGTAGAGGTGAGCCCAACCAGATCCAACTGGTACCGCTCCACCTCCCGCACAAGCTCCGGCTCCTTCCCCCCCAGAGAGGTGACGTTCCACGTCCCCAAAGCCAGCTTCTGTCGCCCGGGTCTGGTCCGTCGAGACCCTCTGCTTTCACTGCCACCCTTTTGGCAGCGCACCCGACCCCATCGCTGTTTCCCGTAGGTGGTGGGCCCGCGGGGCGGAGAAGCGGAGGTGTTGTCCACGTTGCCTTTTCGGGCTGTGCCCGGCCGGGCTCCGTGGCAAGCCCGGCCACCAGACGCTCGCCGACGAGTCCTCCTTCTGGGCCTGGCTCCAGAAGGGGACCCCAGGCTTCCTCCGGGCCGGGTATCCTCACTTCTATGTTCGTCTTTCATGAGGTCTTTTTGAACCAATCTTAGTCTGGCCCCTTGCCTGAGACCAATTTGCCATGGGAGACCCTACCAGGAACACAAGGTTCCAGACAACACAGCCCCCAGGTTCATCAGGGCACACAAACCTCTCTACCACGGTAAGGTGCTGGTTCTTCAGAGGCAAGCGTAACACGCAAATACACCTTTGCACAGACACAGACACAGACACAGACACACACACACACACTGACTCACACACACTATCCTTGCCTGGACGTAATCTGTGGAATCTCCCTGCATACCAGCCTGCAGAGGCACAGACAGGCAGGAAGGCCAACAGACGGACAGACGGACAGAAATAGATGTTTATAGACCCACAAATTAAAAGATGAATGACACCTGAACAATTGCCTAAAGGTTCCACCTGAGAGTGCAATAAAATACAGTTTGCAACAGTTCGTTTTATATAACAAAAGCTGGCGTACTGGACTTTAAATATAAATGAAAATCCTTTATATTGAAGCTCTTACTTGAATGTCCACAACATGTTGCTTAAGCCAGGGATATCTCTCTGTCTATATTGTGGTGTCAGGAGTGCTCTCCTAATGTCCTAGACGGTTTGACAGACAGACAGGGCATCAAAGAAAGAGCTAAGAGGTCACCAGACAGAAACACAAAGAGGCCGACAAGGACGAGAGAGAGATAGAGAGGTGATAACAGGGTCAGGTCACCAGAGATAGTAGTGTGTGTGTGTGTGTGTGTGTGTGTGTGTGTGTGTGTGTGTGTGTGCGTGCGTGCCTGCGTGCGTGCGCGCGTGCGTGCGTGCGCGTGCGTGCGTGCGTGCGTGCGTGCGTGCGTGGACCATTGTACAAATGAATGTTATACTCTAATGTTATGACTTAGCCCTGGGCGATATGGCATCGTTCACCCTGATATAGGTCATCTCACATAAACTAAATTGCGATCTTGAATTGATATTACCTCAAAACATATTGCAATACACTTTCTGAGAGTTTGTAATATTATGAATGAAGTCAATGTAATTGTGGATCCTGATATATCGTGATATATCGTGACCGAGACGTCAGTAGCATCTGTGTGATTCTGTGAAGCTAAGCTAAGTGTGGGTGTCACAGCGGGGTCTCACCCTCGGGCAGGGGCAGCAGGGTGATGGCGGTGCTCAGACGTCCGCTGCCCAGGCTCACCAGGTGGGGGCGCTCTGCCTGGAACTTCAGACCCTTCCCCGTCTCAAGGAAATCCAGAGGAGTGCTCTGAAGAGGAGAAAAAAGGTCATGAATACAGTGTAAATGATTATTGCCTGTATTTTGGGTTCTTGGTTTTAATGTCCCGTTCAGATCATTGGACGCTTTTTTCCTGTTTTGAGTTGAGCTCACAATAAACAACAGAACAGAAGCAGATTTTACATTGATATGAGAAAATAGATATATACAGTATAATCTATATACATGATTGTTCATCTTGTTTACTCATAACATTTTACAAATGCAGCTATGCACTTACTGTACATAAACCATGCATACATCAGAATCAGATTATCTTTATTATTAGGGGAAATGTACGATACGTGCAACAAGATATAACGCAAACATACTAAAAAGTGAGAATAAAAAGGCAAAAGTAAAACAAACAAACAAACAAACAACCCCATAGACCTCAGCTACAGTATCCATCTTTTCATCCATTCAATTTCTTTTGCCAAGATAAAAAAATGAGATATGCAATATACCTGTAAAAAACAGGGTGTGGTTTTGGGGGTTCTTAAAGAGGGTCGTTATAATATTACATTATTTTTTATTTCATTTATGTGTCTTAAATAAAGGCCATACTGTAATTAAAAAAGTTATCTTAGGAAATGTGACTTTATTTGCACTTTTTCCAATGCAATCTGTACTGATTAAAAAACGTCTTTGTGATATGATACGCAACGTAATCCTGATGACATTTAATACGTTGTTATCCAAAACTGGACATTACGACATACTGCATGTAATCTACACCTCGAAAGTAAAGAGGTCACTTTTTTTCTCTATTTCCCCACAACTGAACACCATGGACCTGACCACCTGACCAGTAGTGTTTCCTCTCGTTAGCTGAATGAATGAGCTGTGCATGACACACACCTAGTGAATATGTGGCACTGAGGAGATACCATATTCCTGCACACGCTGCAGCTTTCCTGCCTCACTTGTGTTCTCTATAGGAGGTCCTTTCCATAGACCGTTAACATATCTTACTACACACTGAGAGGAAGTGTGTGTATGTGTGTGTCGTCTACCCCTTAAAGCCTAAAGCGCCGCTGCGTGCTCTCGGCACAGCAAGGGGGAAGGGACGTCGCCATAGCAACAGCAGTCTGCAATTAAGAAACATGGAGCTCCTGGAGGGCGCTCGACGAGATAAACTTGTGAAGAGCAGTTTCCACCGCAGCGACGCCTCGACATAAAGACTATTCTGCTTTTTAGACATCTGCTTAGTGTTAAATGACTCTTTCTCTTTGCCTCCCAGGGTTTAAAATAATACATTACATCTCCTGTTGTGTAACATCAAGTATCCCAAAGATAGAACATGGTGAGAAAGAATGAAATATACACCAGGACTTCCTTTGGAATGATTATCCCTTTAGCGCTTGTCGATTTTTCTTTTTTTAATTGAGTGATTTATTTTAGTTTATAAGCTTTACCTTATAAGTACAATGAAAAGGTCACAGAAGGTACAAGATTAAAAACTCTACTAAACAAGTCCCAATGTTATGGAATCTCTATTTCTTGCATTTCTAAGGATATATCAAAGGTTTCCAGATTCCCACAGGCTCATATTTGTCTTTAGTGCCTCTACTCTGAGACATGTCTCCATGCTTTAATGTTCAAAAAGCCCTTTATTTCTCTGTGCTGCAGCACCTCTGTCTGAAACCAGAGCCCAGTCTGCTCTGATTGGTTAGCTGGCTGGCTCTATTTTGACAGCTAAGAGATGTCCCGCCCCTAATCTTGTAAAATGTGTTGGAGTATTAGCCAATAGAAGTGGGCGTGTTACATAGTGATGTCACTATGTTACTAAAGTAAACAAAGGAGTCCAATGGAGGCGTTTCAGGCAGCGGGGGGGGTTGTGTGGTCCAATACAGGAAAGGGTCACCCAAAAAAAGGCGGAATAGGGCCTCGTTAATACTTGGATCTATTAGCTATATTCCTTCTTTCTTCAAATTAAACCCTCTAACTGTTTAACCAATCCGTCACACATGTGTTTTAAGATCACACATTGGACATAATGATTTGTTGTGTTACTTAAGTATTGCTTTATGTAGTGTTTTGTCCAAATCATATCGAAATAACAGTATATTTCAATAAAAACACTGTACATCAAAATGTAGAAGCATCCGACTCACAGGAACCCCCAAGGTGGACACATTTTGCTTCACAATTTAACAGATGATTTAGCATCCTTTATAATTCAGCATGACTAGAATTTGACATGCTGTGTGAAACAGTGACTGCTGACCATTTAGCATTCACGGCTAAGGTCAGCTCTGTGCCAAGTGAAGTGTTAAATGAACTCTGATGGGCGCCGTGGATTTACATTTTAAAACCTGCTGCGTCAGCGTTTTTTTGTCCCACTTTGGAGCCCTTTCACATTTCTTATTTACAACCTGTACGCGATCATTGACTCGGCTCTCGGCTGGCTAGCTAGCTGTGTGTGCTAATAGGATTATGTGATTGTGCTGTTGCCGTCTGTGAAGTGGGGTCAAGCCTAAGAGGATTGCTGAGATAGAGACTGGGAGGCAGTGGGGGGGCTTTACTGGGAGTGATGGCAGCAGGGGGGCGGGGCCAGATAGCCAACACTGCAGGACTCCTTCAACCTCATTCTCTGTGTGCTGCTGCTCCCATGTGGAGCACACTGCAACAACCGGATACATGCAGAGCATCACAGTGTAATGAGTGCATGCAACGTAAATTCTTCTTAGATCATATTGTATTTGTTTAAGTGTTTATCATCAACACTTTTTTCCCACTAGGTAACATAATCTGTGTTATTGTCAGTTTTTACTTTATTTTACATTTTCTAACATTAACTTACAAGTCAATTCCATGCACCTTTACTAGACTGATTGTATCTGTGTTTTTTGTTACTTTATCTATTATAACTTATTTTTTCATCACTTATTTTGTCATGCCTTATTTATTCTTAAAGTGTAAATAATTTAAGTATGCGTAAAGTTTTAAAAACAACATATTTGAGTCTGAAACAGCTAATATACAAATAAATGAACTAAATAATAATAATAATAACTTTATTTGTATAGCACTGCATTTATATTAATAATAAAGTTATTGGATCTTGAATCTGTCTGGCTTGAGTATTTTCAATACACATTGGAAAAAACATAGTCCTTGCCAACAAGACTCGTCTCTAGTCGCTAAAATCCTAAGTGTTAAAGACAGGACAAATAATACCTTTGTCAGACCCCTGCCTTCAGAACTGCCTTAATTCTTCGTGGCATAGACTCAACTCAAGGTGCTGGAAACATTCCTCCGAGACTTTGGTCCATATTGACTTGATAGCGTCACGCAGTTGCTGCAGATTTGTCGGCTGCACGTCAATCTCTGGTTCCACCACATCCCAAAGGTGCTCTATTGGATGTATATCTGGTGACTGTGGGGGCCATTTGAGTACGGTGAACTCATTGTCATGCTCAAGAAACCAGTTGGAGATGATATCATTGCCTTTCTATCATCTTGAACCAGTCTGGCCATTTTCCTCTGACCTCTGGCCACAACAAGGCATTTTGGCCCAGAGGACTGCCACTGACTGGATATTTTCCCATTTTTTTCACGAGCAGTTGAACATCGCACCTATTGATATGGCCGGTGAGTGTGTATATATATATCTATATATATATATATGTATTATTTGATTTTTTTTAAGGAAATGGCACTTTTGGAGTGGTGCAGGAAGGAGTCGTTAAACCCGTAAAAGACTTAGCATATCACCACTTCCAATTCCCTAGTGTCAAAGTCAAATCTTTTTGAATGTCTGATTTAATCCATGAAATAAGGTTTGTGGTTAACACGAGTTTACGAGAGTGACTAAATAAACTACTAAATGTCATCACACATACACAACTCTGCCTTTAGCTTAGCATTGTTGATGCGCAGCCATGCGACTGATGTTTAAAGTTTGTTTATAGCCTAACGATAGCTTTTTACATACCAATTGCATCCGATCGGAACATTCTCACAACGTGTTGTTAATATGTGGAGATTATCCTGCTGAACAAACAATTACAAGTATCATGATGTGGGTTTGCCACAGAGTTTACTTATGGCTGTATACCGAAATCACTGCATCATTCTATTGTGCCTTAATACGATTTTAGACACGAAAACAATTCCAGATTCTCATAGTTTCTTTAGAGAAAACATAACATTTAATAGGGTATTCACATTTTTGTCCCCAATTGTAGCTTAACTAAGGACACACACACACACACACACACACACACACACACACACACACACACACACACACACACACACCCCTCCCCTTAACACCTAATGTGATTGACCCAGCAGGTGGGAGACACCGACACCCAATCTCCGGTTCTGTCTAATTACTGACTCTGCCTGAAAATTCCTGCTTTACACATCCTGACATATGCTGTCAGGACGCGTCCCACCCAGCTGTACCACCTGACCTGACCTGCTGTACACCCCCCCCCCCCCCCCCCCTCAGTTGTGCCTGCAACTCTGTATCCATCACCAATGGAGAGATTGAGAACCAAACATCTGTCAGGGCAGGCGCTGTGGTGACATTTAACATCAATGGATGCTGTTGTGAGTAGAACAGAGCGCTAACTGTGTGTTAATGGCCCACTTTGGGGACATGGAACAAAACTGACACTGAAAACCAGTGGTGGAAGTATGCAGAACCTTTACTTGAGTAAAAGTACACATTCTGCAATGTAAAAATACTCCAAAACAAGTAAGTACCCTGCATTAACAACCCTGTAGTTAAAGTATTAGAGTAAAAGTACTGGTTTGATTGATATAATGATAATTCAATCATCAATGTAAGAGCAGCATGTTACTGTTTTATCTGCTGAAGCTGGAGCTATTCTAAATGAATAGTTTTGAATCCAGATTTAAAACTGTAAAATTATTATTTTTTATTTTTTTTAATTGTAGTAAAGAATGGTAAAAAGTAGCAGTAAACCAATGAAAGTAAAGCGTACATGCACATACAGTAAGTGTATATTGCACAGTGGAAGCGGAAGTTTGAGCCATCACAACAGAAATACTCCAATAAAGTACAAGTAAAGTAAATGTGTTTACTTTCCACCATGACAGATAACATATGACTCCCACTCGTTCCTGTCATGTCCTCTCCCATCACCCTTATCCCCAAAGCACACTCACCTTTAGCACCTGGTGTGTTTTCCTTCCAAACTCTGGCATGTTGCTGTTCAGCCGGTCCATGTCCACTGAGCTGTCCCCGGCTCCCTGCGACACATGCATGTCCTGAGGGAGGAAATGACAACATTCATCAGACACACTATGAGTAACCAAAAGTGTCCACGGGTGACTTCATCTCTGCAGGACAACAACGGTTAGTAACTATCAAAATCCTGCTTAATGGGATTCCCCCTCCCCACTCTGCCTTAATGTGTCAAGGTGTGATTCATGCTGTCAGCGCACTCACGCACACAACAGATGGTAGACAGCATTTAGCAACGCGCTCAGAGGAAGTCAAACACGCACACACATTTAAATCTCTTGGCAGTTGACACATTCGCTGGAAATCAGCCACCTTGGCTGTTCTCTTGTCTCTCAGTCACTATGAAAAACACACACTGTGCCTAAATTCCTCACTTCTTACTCAGTCGTTTTGGGCCATTTCCATCAAGTCAGCACAGAGCAAACAGCTATAAATATATTCCATGTCCGTACACGTGTTAAGTGGCCAGATTCGGTATAAGAAGCACAGATAAACACATGGAGAGGTTGGAAAACACATTCACAGTGCATCAGAGCGTACACCCGGAGTCATTTGCATCCTTAAAATGTTTTGCAGCCAGGATGGAAAATATGTTTCTGATGTGCTCTGCCCTCAGGATAACAACACACTGCTGCAATATCATCTTATTTGCTCTTCTGACATTCCCATGGAAGGATATTCAGCAACGGAGTCAGCCTCAGGAAGCAGTTCATCACAAGAAATAAAAACAAATGTTGGGAAAATGTCTATCTGGAAACACTTTTGTGCAAAACTATTTTCTGAGCCAGAGGGAACTAACGCAAAAATGCTTCCCAGCTCATGTTTAAAGCAATATGTCAACCAAATGTCTCAACCTGTTAACCTGTCTTTTGCTGTATCTTAATATCATAATTACCTGTCTCCAGTTGTCCAGCACTCGCAGAGCCTCCATTGCAAAGAGCTGCTCCTGGCTACTGACTCACTCCTATCAGTGTGGACTCGATTAACCGGGACACCTCTAAGACTGAATGACAATGTCTTCAATGCTGCTTCTTCTTGCCATGAAACACAGATTGTCTCTTTGTCTTGATCTCAGCTCTTTGTCTATAAGCAACCGGTGCAGTATCCTCCATAAGCTCCCATTCAGGAGGAGGACCTGTTGCTGCTTGCTCCACTAAACTAAGACCTACATTCCTGACTGGCAGCACCAACATCCCCGATAACAGAGACATGTGTGTGTGTGTGTGTGTGTGTGTGTGTGTGTGTGTGTGTGTGTGT
>CALSBZ010046913.1:700069-739055 GCA_943591055.1 Gobionotothen gibberifrons
ACACACACACACACACACACACACACACACACACACACACACACTCCTTAACATATGCCTCTCTCTCCCTCTCTCTCTGAGGTGTTCCTGTCCGGTCAGCCTCGCCCCAACATGCTGACACAAGGCGCTCATTCTTTTGGATAAAGAAATGCTGCGTTGTTCATGAATAGCTGCAGAAATGTTCACCTTAAACATTACTGGAAGGTAAACGAGGTTGTGAAAAAGAGTGGAAACAAGTGCAAGGGCAACTGGCCATTTATTCTCTCACACTGGAACTACTGTGAGTCATATTTTCCTACATGTTCAACTCACCAGCGTGAGGTCGATTCTACGCTGGTTTATTCTAATTTACGAGCTGAGGTATCGTAGCCATGTGTTAACAAATACTACAAGCTCTGGCAGCCTTTCCTGGACTATTTTAACAAACTTCCCTGTGCCAGTCTGACTGCATGAAACCCCCCCCCCCCCCCGACCTTCCCTTTTATTTACTGTTTATTTTAAATGTTATTTCTTTAAAGGAGACATGTCATGGCCATTTCCACTGATTATAATTCCATTGTTGAGGTATACTAAAATAGAAAAATACTGTGCAATTTTCCAAACTCACATTGGTTTCGCATACAGCATCTGAAAGTCTGAGAGGGTGAGGAAGATTGTCACAGAAAACAGAACAATAATCGACAACTCTGCTCACTCCTTTCCTGTTAAATACAGGTCCAGCCCACACATATGTGGCCGCAAAGCAGTGCACTTACAACTACAAGAAGCATGTTAATGTTAATCTAATACAGCTCCGGCGATCCACTAGAATTTTGCGCGATCCCAACTGTCTGTTATCAGCCTGCAGCAGGGAGCAGAAATCAACAGAGCTGCCTGCACTGAGTGTGTGTGTGTGTGAGGAAGTCCGTGGATTGTTCAATTTGGACCAATCAGCGGGGGCTTAACGTAACGGCTCCGCGGACGTAACGTAACGGCTCCACGGATTGGCTCATTTAGTTCGAAGAATCAAATGGATGATGACATTTCACCAACGAGGCGTTTTGGGGAGGTATTTTCTGTGTTAGAGTTGTACTCGCTACAGGGTGTTCTTTAAGGGTTTTGACTCTGCACACCGTTTACATGCAGAAAAACCTTCATAACACACAAGGGGACGGGTAATAACCGGAAAAGCATGACATGTCACCTTTAAGTGCATCTCTGTGGGTGTGGGTGTGTATGAATATGTATATATTTGTGTGTGCGTGTATATGTACTGTAATGACATTTAGGTTTTTTGGTACAACTGTAATCACACATCTGCATTTTCATGTGCCCTGTTCTGTTTTGATATAAGTGAAAATCAATAAAAAAAGATGAAGTAATTATTCTAATTTACATTCTGTTCCAAGTTACATGCTACTCCAAGTACATGTATAATTTAAAGTTTCCCTATTATACTGTTTTTCATCAATATATTATAGGTCTCAGATATATACAAAACATGTCTCTGAAGTGTTTGTCTGAAACACCAAACAGATCATTGTAACTTCCCATAATCCCCTCTGTTTCAGCCCTGCTGATTCTCTGTCTCTTACTTTAGATGAAAATAAGGAGCCCCTCCCCACGCCCCTCTGAGCGATATTTGGTTAAAAATAACACAATGGTGCTCTAGGAGGAGATTCAGGTGATAAGGTGTGTGGGGGGGGGGGGGGGGGGTGTTACCTTGGTTGGTTATTGGCTAATGGTTACACAACCCAAAAATCGTTATGACATCATAAAGTGGCCAACATCTGATCAGCTCATTTTCAGACAGGTTTTTATATAAATGGATCAGGACAAAAAGTGAGCGAATCTTTTTTCCTGAAACTTTCAGAATCTCTTAACACAGAGGGGACACATGTTTATGTATAAAAGACATGAAAAAGTGGATTTTGCATAATAGGTCCCCTTTAAATACATTAGACGTAGGGTTTGGAATTAGTAATGAAGTGCACAACTATCAACATTTGTACATGTGTAAAAGAACATGAAAATATGCAGGTATTCAAAAGACCTAATTTGTTGTTATATTGATGGTGGTGTAGAGCGCTGCACATCACTCAGGTGGGTTGACAATATTGACTATGCATGAATATCATTTACACAAGTTACAAACTGATCCAACTACATAATCTGTGCCCTGTATGAAAACATCCTCTGTAATGTTAGTCTACCTAACATCTTTTTATTTTATTTGTCACCTGTTTGTGAGTCACATTAGATTTGGGAGTTTTGACAAGAGACTATACACTGGAGGATGTTGCAATTGCATGTCCCTGTGCAATGCATCCTCTGCTCATATAATGTCTTGTGAAAAGTTATTAGGGAATCTTCCAGCGTTTTTCTATGGATGTCTAGCAACAGGAGCGATCAGTATGTGCAAGCCCATGCAGTGCTAACCCTGTTTGTGCAACAAAACTACTAGGTAAGGTTTGGAAAAATATCATGGTTAAGGTTAAAACAACTGTAGAAGTTGTTTCCCTTAGGTATGAAACAGAACTAGTTTTCAGAACAGAAGTCTCCCAGCTAATGGTATTGCAATCATAAACCCCCCTGTGGCCCAAAAAGTATTTTTCCATAGTTCATTATAAAAGAGGTATTTTACACCTTTGAAGGACACTTGGTAGTGCAAACACAGTCAGTTACCACTCTAATAATCTGTGACGGCATCACAATGAAAAGTCTATGGGCTGAGGGCAGGACCAGTGGGAGAAAAACTAATGCAAATATTTAGCGTGTTCAGGATTTTGTGGTTTACTAAAGAATTGATCGCATACGTTTTATGTGATTGTTGCCATCAGAGAACATTTGCAGATTTTATTGACAGTGACCCCGTTGGCTTTATGCTAGAGAAAATCTACATGAATAGAATATGATGTCCTCAGAGAGTCAATTTCAAGGATGGGGCCACACAAATATATACATCCATATACATCCAAATGTAACAGATTGTACTCTGCAGAGTTATGGATGCACAAAAGTGAAATCAAACTTTCACAATACTAAAAAAACGGATTCACATAGCTTAAAAACACCAGAACGATGTTCCTATACTTTATTAAATCTTCCCAACTCAGGATGTTATGCTTGTTGAGGATGGTACAGTGATGGGAGCGGTTAGGTTTCTGGTCCAGTACTTTGAGGGTTTGTTTGTACAGGGTTGCTAGTGGCTTCAGTGTGGAGCTGTTAGTTTGCCCCCAGCTTGTGAGACAGTATGTAAGATGTGACATGATCATGGCATTCATGTATAATTTGACAGAATTCAAAGTCATTGTGTTTCTTATGTATTTAAAATTTGCTAGGCTAAACTAACTCTTTGAGTCACTTTTTTGACTTGTGTTTTGAATGTTACATTAGATTCCAAGGTACTTAACCTGAGGCACAATATTAATGTGTTCACCTGTGAAAAACATTCCTACTGTTTTGTTTACATTAAGCTGAAGACAGGAGCGGTGTAGCCAGCTAGTGATCAGCACTAAAGCTGAGGTCAGTTTATCAGCAGCCTTTTGCTTTGTATTGGCATGCACATATATCACAGTGTCATCGGCATACAGCTGTGTTTCCACATCAGGACAGATAGCTGCTGCAATAGCATTGTTAATCACTACTGCAATGTCTGACCACCATTTCCAATTGTTTAGCAAAGTTACAACAATGCATGACTCCTGTTCTTCCTATAGCATCAGTATTTATGTATTTAATCAACAGGATATAGTGGCTGGTTCACACTTCTATTGAAAATATACTTTGATTCCTATATTGACATCCATAAACCATGCTTTTATAGTGCTTTGCTGTGGGGTTCATGTTTCTGACGACAGATTTTTTCACCAGATTGCACAGCCTTGCAAGATGCACGGAAATGAACAGGTGTGCAGTTGAACCTAGAATGAGGGTTGAGTTAAAAGATGCCATGTTCCGAGCAAGAGGGTCAGAGGTATGGGATACGAAGTAGGGAGTGGGCCATTAATACCCTGACTTTACGCCCTGGCTGGTGTGTGCATTGGAAGAGTGTCCCTTTTTTATTGGCCCTTGCGTTGCAGTTAGTAAACCTAAAAAAACAATTTGGCTAGTTTAAGGAAAAAGATTATGGTTTGGGTTAAAAGAAACTTTGGCCATAAGGTCATGTGACTCAGTGGCCCAATTCCCGGTTATGTTTAACATTCAAACTCCAGGTTCTATTTCTAATCCAATTCAGGGTTCCAATTCCACATTTAAGTCAATTCTCTAATCCCAATTCCTGGTTCCAATTTGTCATCCATTTGCAATTCCATATTCCAATGACCAGGTTCCAATTCGAATTCCACATTCGAATTGCAGGTTCCAATTCTAGGTTTCAATTTCACATTTCAAATATGGATGTAGATCTATATATTCAAATTGGATTTCTCAGCTGACAGTTTGTGCTAAAGACATAGGACGAGTTCAGGTTCCCAATCCAGGCTTCATATCCAATTCATCATTCCAATTTCACATTGCAATTCCAGGTTCCATTTTGAAATTCAACAATCCAATTCCCGGTTCAGAGGTTCAGCGAAGCAACACAACTTGGTTAGTTTTAGAAAAAGGATCATGGTTTGGGTTAAAATAAACTTTGGATTTACAGTCATGTGACTCAGAGACGTGACATCAAATGACATAAACAAAACCAAAATGTAGCTTTTGGTTTCACAAGAGACTAGAACACATATCTCATGGGTGAATGGACATTTAACACAGGACTAACAAACTAACAAAATGAAAGAGCTGACACAATTATAAATGAATTATATTCAACTATGAACTTAAATCAAGGCAGTCTGACAGTGTCACATCACAGTGTTTAGCCCGCAACAACAAGAATGCCTTAAAGGAGCAGTAGGTAAGTTTGAGAAACCGCCTCGGAGTGCACAAAAATTCCAAAGTACACAACCGAAAAGAATCCGCCCCTTCCTTCAGACTTCATACAGAGCACCTCCTCCAACACACATGAACGTGCACAAGATCATGATAATGAATGTAAAACAAATGTATAACACAGTTATTGACAGTGCTTATATTTTTGAAGCTAGCATGTTTGTTTTGTGAAAATGTATTACAAATGTTACGTCTAGCTGAGAGCAGGCTGCGCCGATAACGTCAGCTCGGTGTGCTCCGTAAATAGTCGCCATAGTTGAAAAGCAACTCCGATATTGACTCTGGTTTGACTTCTCCTAGTTTCCACTTTCTTTTTCTTCATAATTTGCTCCATTACAGTTTTTCTTTTGCGACCGGTAGACGATGTTTATGCAAACTCTGCCATGGTGAACGTGTCCTGGCTGCTGTTGCCGACTGAGCAAAAGCTGCCGAAACACGCCCAATGACGGCACGCAATGACTGCACGTGTGTGTGTGTGTGTGTGTGTGTGTGTGTGTGTGTGTGTGTGTGTGCACGAGATTGAAGGCTGACAGACAGGTCGGCCAACCAGTTATTTTAGCTGGCCCGGCAACAAGTGCATCTTTGAAGTTTCCTTTGTATGGATGTGTCTGCATGGAGAGACGATAAGCAACATGACACGGCAATAAGCCTCAAATGTCCTGGTTGGAGCGGTAAAAAAGCACCAGACATGCAGTGTGACCAGCCTGCAGGTAAACCACCGGGGGTCAAAGGTACATTTAACTTGTATGTGAACACACACACACACACACACACACACACACACACACACACACACACACACACACACACACACACACACACACACACACACACCCTTCCACTTAGCATAAACAGACGTCAGAGACAGTAAAAGCTCTCTCTCCTTTCATCTTTAATGAAAAGCATATTTGGCTCTGCTCCCCTCCTCCCCATACTCCACACCAGCACCCACGCAGCCATTCAGGTCCTTTATAGAAACATACAGTGTGCAGCGCTGCAGGGCTGAGCTGAGGGAAGCGCTCATTATGAACATCAAAGCCTCTCGATGGGCGCTGACTTGATCCTTTGAGATGATTGGAGCATCTCACTCAGGCAACAAAAAGCTTGGACGTATCTGCGCGGGATGCACATTCAATTACCCAGCGATCCAGGGCCGGCAGAGGGGGAGGAATGTAAAGATTTTTGAAGGAAGTGGGTCATCATTTTTTTCCAGGATGTGCTTGCAGTTGACGGGTGGGGGATCAGACTCCCACATGTTGCACCCGGGCCCCGGGGCCATGCTGAAGGAAGCTGCGGCTCTGTTGTGTGCCACCACAGAAACAGCTCATTGAACAACACTATCACCGAGACTGAGAATTCCTACAATAACTTCCACGTCAATCTGCATGTCATGCTCCATCTCTCAACTTGACATGTTGTTCCCGTGTGTTCACGACGGCCAGCAGGGGTTTATGGAGACAAAAGTCTGGGAGTGCTGCTGTTCTGACGGATTACTGAGTTTAGCTGCAGGCATTTTCTTTATGGTGGTGTTTGAGACAGAGAGCAGGGGAACAGAAGGACACTAGTGCCACCTACTGTTGATCATGTGACCTGCTTCAACACTCAGGAGAAATCAGTGGCAACACATGGCATTTACTTTCAATAAACATTTGATAATAAACTATTTAGATTAAACTAAATGACTTTATTTTCTGCAAAGATTATAGCATTTGATGTGCATAAGAGACACTGTTTCTTTAATGAAGGTATAATATAGCATATATAGCATAATATAGTATTTTCGCTTTTAAAACGTCTCTAAACAAAGACCTATGTGATATTTGTTGTTGAGTTGTGTAACCTTTTCAATACTTTTTTCAACCTAAGGAAATTCTACAATTGTGGAGTAGACACAAATTCCCATGATCCCACAAATTCCCCTATAAAAGGCAAGTAAATTAGCATCATTACAACAGGTCACATAAGAATGGTTATTTTAGATTTTGGTATCTAATTTGTATATTTGTGCATTTATGAAAGGCACATCTGTTGTATTATTCATGCTCATCTAAGGTGAAGTTCCTTAAAAGGACTCTGAAGTAAAGAAAGCTCTAAAAACTGGACTCTGACTCTAAAATCATGTCAAGAGCACTTTCAATTTCAAAGATTGAAGTGTATGCAAGGAAGGGTTTCAGGAAGTGAACTGAGTGTGGATGTTGAGTGTCAGACAGAATGCATGAGGGGGGTGTGAGGAGAGAGACAAACAAAGAGCTGCTGACCTGCTGCTGTTTGAACGCTCACACTGAGGAATTTCCACACACAGGTACAGAATTCACCCAATTTCCTCTCTGTCTCTCTCTGCTCTTAATACAGACAGGTCAGTACATAATAGCACAAAATGGTTCCTTCGTAAAGTAAACAATCCATGTGCTCCAAACCACAATTTTCAAAGGCTATGTGATGTACCAGAGCTCTAATTGGGCATTTGTGCGCAGTGTAAGCAACTTCATGAGTTTCTGATAAGTAGCCTAAGTCACAGGATTGATGGATCTTTGTTTGTTACTCTCCTCACACCCCCCTCATGCATTCTGCCTGATCCACACTCACTTCACTTCATAAGCCAATTTAGAAAGAAATCAACTTTTAAGTTTCAGGAAACCTTTTTAGTTTTGCAATTGAAAGTGTTCCGTGCTTGTGACATGATTTAAGAGTTAATCTAGAAAAAGACTCCAGTTTTTAGTTTCAAGGCCTTAAGACTTCACTTTGGTGTCCTTTCAAGGGACTTTGCCTTGCATGAGAATGAAGGATACAACAGACATGCCTTTCATAAATGCACACATATTTAATTTAGGAAAAGGATCAATTGTAATACATTGTTTTATGAAAGTCATCACAGAAATGCAATTGACTACAAAGAGGCACAAACACATCGCAAAATTACTACAATTTAAAATAACAAAATTACCACATAGAGACCCCGAAAATCTGAGGGTAAAATCGCAAAATGATTACAAAACCACCATAAAAATATGTAAAATGATTACAAATAGATTAATGACAAAGATACTTAAAATGACTAAAAGTAAACTATTTAATCGTAGGTGTCTTGTATATGTAGACAGAGTGAGGGGCCGCTAACATGTCTGTGCCCAGGGGCCCATTATCTTGCAATCCACCCATGTGTAAAGGCCATTGTTGGTTCCTTTAGACAGAACTTCTCAACCCACTACTGTGCAGGAGGCACTGCTGAATTTGACATGCTTTTTGTCCCAACTCTAAGTTGATAAGTGAATCTAAAGATCATATCATTTCAGGTTCATATTAGTATTTAGTGCCTCTACTGTGACATGTTTCCATGCTTTAATGTTCAAAAAACGTTTTATTTTTCTCATACTGCCTGTGCTGCATCACCTCTTTTCCCCCTCTGTCTGAAACCAGAGCCCAGTCTGCTCTGATTGGTTAGCTCTGTTGCGATTGGTCAACCACTTAGGGATGTCCCGCCCCTTAGCCTATCACGTACAATGTGTTGGAGCGCTAGCCAAGAGAAGCGCAAATGTTACATATTGATGTCACTATGTCGCGGAAGTAAACAAAGGAGTCCAATGGAGGCGTTCAAGGCTGGAGGGAACTTTGGGATTTTAGCCTTTGCAGACCATTTACATGCACATAAGACATAAACCTCTATAAAACACTACAGGAAAGGGAAAACCCTAAAAAGCATAATAGGGATGCTTTAACAAAACTATAACAGCCCTCGGAGAGCGCAACCAAGGCTATTTTCATAAGAGAAAAATGATGCTTTCATCCACCAGTGAATTGGCTACGCTTTGAAATATATTAAACTCCGGTCTTCCAAGTTTCATCAAAGCAGTTGAAAAAACAAACTGAAGACCAAAGCTCCTTTATTGAGGCAACTAAAGAGAACAACCTTTCACTTCTGTCTTGATTTGTTTTGTTTTCCTTTCACTCTTCTTCCTCACACTCTGTTTGACACACTGCTCGGGAAAAGCGTCACCTCTCAGAGGACGGCAACAACAACAGCTGGTCCTAACAGGTGAGAGTGAAATAACATGATCTGTGGATGACCCTCCATTCACTCTCATCCTCTCTGTCCCGCAGCATCTAAACTTACAGTCCTCCATGGTAACCTATTGTCAGCTGTGACAGTGATGACATGATTCTGATGGCTGCATCATTAACAGTAATAATGAATGAGCTACAGTTCCCTGCAGAGAGAACTCCTGCAGCCCACCATCATCTCATGCTCCAAAAACTTGCAAATGTTTTCAGCTAAGGGCACTAAATGAAAAACGTAGATGGAGAAACAATCTTGATGTCAATGGGAAATGTTTTACTTGAGCGACCGACAGTTGGTTGAGTATGGTTTTTGATTTGATCACAGGGAGGGATAAAATCGTATTTCACGTTGTTGTAAACGTCTGTAAAGGACTTTTATTCTGTAAAGCACATTGGTTGTAATAATGAAAGAGTGACAATTCATCTGTTCATTTGTACACAATGCTTTGTACTTAATAATGTGTACTATGTTCTTAGCATAGCTTAGTACTTACGGAAAGAATACTGAAAGGATCTCTTTTAGGGGCACTGAGCATTTGATGTTAAGTTGTTCAAACTATTTTATAAGGATTTTGCATTGTATCTTGAAAGTGTGATTCGTGTCATCAATGTTAATCTTTTTTAATTTTTTCATACCTTTATTTTATCATCAGTGATGATGATCATCAGGGACTTTAGATATATGCTGTATTTGTTTGTTTCTGAACACCAAATCAAGATAAACAAGAAAAGGAAATGTTTAACTTGCGTAAAGTAATGATACAGATAAAGAGATTTACATAATAATGTCAGATAATAAGCATCACCCTTATACTTGCATTAGTGATAACAGTATATCTTTATTACTAAGGTTGCTGCTGGTGTTACAGCTTCTCCTGTTCCTGTTCCTGAGCTCTAATTATCACCCTGGTGTCACGACACACACTCCTGCCTTTGAACTGCAGGCTGGGCCGCTGCTGAGGACACACACAGCTTTGATCACACACTTAAATCACACCGGCTTTTTAAAGCAAAGGACTCAATGCACCATGATTACAGGTGAGCTATCCTTTTATTGTTCAAAAGGATACAGAGATAATAGTAATTATAATCATATAAATAATTTAAAAAAACATAACTGAATTATATTTTATGTACTATTGTTATTATTCTTTCTTTACTGTTATTTTCTTATTATTTTTTGTTATTTATTATTTTCTTTTTTTTTATTGCGAAAGAATTGCACATATTTCATATTTACTTGAGAAGCTTATTCACCCGAAACCAACTGTGAAGACGTTTTCTTACCTGAATAGTTTTAATATTAGCACAGAGTTTATAATGTGTTTTGACAGTAGGACTAATAAAAGCGCAGAGAAGACATGATGAAAGATGAGATATGAACAATGAAAAACATGTCAACAAAATAAGAGAATCATAATAAATCACAAATAAGTAAATCAACAAATAGGGTTCTTATCCGTCAGAGTTTGATTTATTTAGGTATGTGTTATCTTTGATTTCAGGCTGTAGTAATTGTCCTCAATACCTTATCACATCCCCCGAGCGTGTATCTCTCTGCTGGATGTTTCTCTTTCCTCTGTTTAGTTAGAAAGATGCATGTATGTCTCAAGATAAAACCGAAACACATCACTTCCTGTGAGCCAGAGGACTTCACCAGGAAGAAGCAAGCAGTCACTGAGTGGAAAAGTTTACAAAGCTTATATTTGTTGGATCACTGCTGTGTTATGTGGAAAGTTTTCTCTAATAAAATGTCACATGTCTGAATAACAAGTGGAGACATGAACAGTATGGGTTTCATTACATTAAACGTTCTCAGTAATAAGCAGGACAAAAAAGAGCATTTCCCTACCTTAAATCGCACTTTCTTGAGCATCATCTTTGGATCCAGGTGAATAAACTGTGAAAATAAAACGTCACTGAACTTGTCCAACTGCTTAATCCAATCAGTGTGGACTGCCTTTAAAAAAAAACTCAAATCAGTCTACCCTCTCAATCCAAATCCAGTAAAAACATTCAAAGTGAGTGACGGTGATCTCCGCAGTGTGGTGTGTCTGCCCGCTGACTGACTGTGTGTTTAACGCCAGAGACAACAGTGTCTGCTCCAGTGTGGCCCTGCTCTCCCTCCTCCCTCCTCCCTCACCCCCTCCCTCCTCTGAGACCCTTCACAAAGCTAATCAGCCTGCTCATTCATTCGTAAAACAGACACACCCTCTTTTTATGACTGGAGGGCTGCTATTAACACCCCCCACCCCCCACCCCCTCTAACAAACACCTTACAGTCCAAATATGGCTGCTGCTAAGCTCTCTTGAACCTATCTGACCCTTTAAAGCCCCCCCCCCCCCCCTTAGCGCTCCTCATCTCCCAGTATTTACCCATCTGTTGGTCTGGCCTCGGCGTCTCAGCCCAGCATCTGACTCGCCTCCTCTTCGTCGCTCTTCTTCTGTTCACTGTCTGCAAGAAAAGTATGTAAACTCCCTCTGCTATGAATCAAAATCATAATTTATGCTCCCAATAAATACTAAAACAGTCCATGTAAGTGTCAGGGAAATTATATTTTTGGAACATTTATGCCCTGAGCCTTTTAGTAGAGGTCATATGTTCCTGTGATGACACACAATGTGACTGAATGGGGTTAAAGAAATAAGAGAGGCACTGTTTTGACACTTGAAGAAGTGTTTGTTTGGCCTTTGACCCCATGCTGCTTCTCACACACACATTAAAAAGTGCCTACGGTGATGGAAGTATTCTCAAAATTCTGTATAAAAGTATACATTTCAAGCTGCTAGTAGTTTACTTGAGTATTTCCATGTTCTGCTACTTTATACTTCTATCTCTGAGTGGAATATTGCTCTATTTACAAAAATAGATGTATCTGACGGCTTAAGTGACTAGTTACTCTTGCATAAAACACATGTTTGAAGGATTTGACAAGCCCACTACACAACATTTATAATATGCACTTACATTTGGAGTAAAACCAGAAAAACCTATCATGAGCTATGCTGCATTATGTTGTTTTACTTTTTATACTTTATGTACATTTGCTGATCATACTTTTACTTGAAACAGTGTTTTGAGATTGTAGTATTTCTCCACCATTGTCTGTACTATACAAGTATTTACAGTTACCTGCTTAATGTCAGAGAATAAACTTTTCTTCAGGCAAACCTCAACTTACATTGTCGTTAAAGTAGAAGAAGCCTTTAGAAGTTTACTTAACTACAACAAAAGCCCAGCAGTTAGTCATTGCTGACAACAATTCATATTTTGTGTCAAAATATTTACGTTGCTGATGCCAATTATACCTTAAGTTTGTCATACATCACATGAAGTGATATGTGATATGAGAAGAACATGACTGTTTAATCTTTACAGGTTGACTGTATGTATGATAACATCAGTCCTCCTGACTGAAGTATTTCAATAATTATTAATATAAAGATTGCCATATGTGTCACTAAGATCCAATGGATGGACCCTAGTCCACTACATTTCTCCAGGACCACCATGAGGTTAATATTGATGGTTGTCAGTGAAGCCACTTGAAAGCTGTTCTCATTGACGTCATATTTTAGCAAAATTACGTCTTATAACTTTGGTTATCCTTCAGTTTTCATATTGTGCCATCAAATTTAAGTTTGTATTCATAAAAAAAAAAGGTATGACCAAATGCCCACTAAACTAATGACATTTCTCATCAGCCTGCTTATTAGCAAATGTTAGCATGCTAACACACTCATACATGAGGGTGAACCATAGACTGTATATATAAAGGGGTGAACATGGTAAATACACCTGCTTAACATCACTATGCTAGCATTCAGACATTAGCATTTAGCTCAACGTCCAGTCCAGCTGCAAGCATGACTGTAAAAAAAGGTCTTAACTTGTGAATTTCTGGATAATGTAAGACATTATTATCTATTACACTTTGAGGTCACACTACTCCAAAGCCTTTGACATAATGCTAATGCTACAGGTGACATTGGTTTTCAAGGCTTGATTTAAGAGGGTTACAAACTTACAAACCAAAAGGGCTGGGAACCACTGTGTCACTAAAGGCGCTGTGCTCTTTAGCAGTACAATAAAGATCAGACATGATGAGTCACTAATGTAGAAATACAACCTGTGGCTCACAGCTCCATGTTTAGACCATAGGTTTAGACTGGCTCCTGTGACCCTCACAGCTAATGCTAATGAGGGATCTGTCTCGTGTGACCAGACAGTACGAGTCATTTCTGAAAGATTAAAGTTGACTGGTTATTCAAATAAGAACTAAATTAAAGACCTATAGCCTATTGAGCTAATGCAGGTAATACATGCTGTGTATAGTTAAGAAAATATGCATTCATGTGGTTTATTTAACTACAAACGTTCCGTTTGACCATCTGACTTTAACAGTTGAAAAAAGTTTTCCTGAATATTTGTTGTTGTGATACTAATTGTGTGCACTATGCTCCATGTCATAAATTGGACTAAAAACATTTATCTTATTCCAGGTGAGCTTTAATCTTTCAATGTAGCCTACTCTAATACCAAAGACCCTTTACCAATAATCCTGACATGTATTTGTTGCTTCTAAGTTCAAAACAATACTGTATAAGATTTTATACAGTACCAACTTTATTCAGATGGGAAAAAGTTAACTGTATAATGCTCCTAATTCTGAACTAAAGACAATTTAGATCGCTATAAATATTTATTTCCACTTACCTCTCAGGGCTTCCGTACTAAATTACTGTTTACCTACATGGTACCGGATTTATGAAATGCCCAGAGCCAGAGAACTAGCTCCATTAAACAGTAATACATTCTTGTATAATTCCCAACTGGGTAAATTCATCTTGCTAAATGAAGCCAATCTAATTTGGCTCATTACCAACACAAAAAACCAGAGTCAGGCATACATTTTCAATAATACATTTTATTCCATTAAAGATTCTTTTTTCTAATTGTACACTGGAATGTTAAGATTCCCCTTCAGTAATTTAGTTAAAAATGCTCAATCTAGTCATTTTCAACCCCACATCCACACTTTGCTAAATCGAAAGTTGGGGAGTACAAATGAAAAAAAACAAAAAACAATAACATAAAAGACAAATGTTATAACTTGAATAATGTTGATGTACTACGAGAATGCAAGTAAAGGATGAGCGGGTGGATGAGCAGGCGGGGTGGGGGTGGGGTAACAGGATGTGATTCTTCTCTGTGTGTGTGTGGATAACAAGCCAACACACACCCACTCTGTACAGGATGTTAGATTAAGGGCTTGAAAGTTGTTCCTGGGTTAAGATCAAAGTACTTTTTTCCTACTCCGTGATATCTGAGGGCTGGTCATTGGACTTTAATGGACCGGAGAGAAAAATGGCGTCTATTTTTGAGGAGTGGTTGTGTTGGCATTACGAAAAAAGAACTTCGCCTGCGTCTGAGAAATCCTCACAAAGTCCTGCTCTTCACTGTCAAATTTCATTATACGGATAAGTGGTATAAACAATGATAAATCATACAGTAAAAAAATATCAGTTAAAAATTAAAAGAAGAACGATTTTGCTGATGATAACTGCACACAGATTTAACTGAGAACTAAGTGTCCTCGCAAGAATGAAACAAAAAAGATAATCTAAGGTGAGATATCAAGAGTAAATCACGATAATTTAACGACTAAAGAAAGAAAGGCTTATAATGATTGGGACAGCTTCAAATCAGCAGTTATTATGGATAGGGAAATCTGAAAGACAGAAAGCAAGAACCCCCGTTATCAATGAACCATTGCAATGTGAAGAAGACGGGGTGGGGAGGGTGCCCCCCCGCAGTCATCCTCTACTTACTCTCAAGTCCTCTTTACAGTTCTGCCTGGCGAACAGCATCGGTTTACTTTTTTTTTTTGTGTTTTTTTTTTCCTGTTTCAATTAACTCTATATATAGATGATCCTCTCTCATACAAACATATAAATACACCACCGCTGCTCTGCTCCACCACAGGAAGAGGCTCTACCGGCGGGCTGATGTAGTCCTGTCGATGTACACAGTCTCTCAAATAGTAGACAGGGTGGGCAGGCAAGAAAATCTTCAATCTTTCTCTGTAGCATAGATTTGGACTTTTTTTTTGTTGGTGATTTTTTTGATTTAGTCGTTTCCTTTGAATTATTTATTTTTTTACAGGATTTCGTATTTGTCGACGAGAAAGGAGATTTCTGAAGAGAATCGAACGGAGGTGTCGCCGTCTACGAGGGTCGCTTTGGTAACCTGGGAGAAAAGGGAAAAAAGAGAGGAAGGAAATTAACAACAAGCAGGAAGCAACAACAACAACAGCAGCAACAGGAAGTGGTTTATCGTAAATAACATTCCTGAGCACAGGCAGGAGAGATAAACTGGTTTTGCACATTTTTACATTTCTTTCCTGTAAGTATACCACTTTAATTTCCAATCTTTTATCCATAATACACCGTTATAGTACACATTTATCTGGCCATTAATTAGCCTCAGGCCAATATAAATGCATTGTGAGATTCGAAAAAGTGATGCAGTCCATTACAACACCACTAACCCTGCCCTCAATGTGTTAAACTCTCAGTGGTTAGTGTGGGGGAAACTTCTGAAGCAATAGGAGTCAGGACTCAGAGAGACACGAGGAGAGCTGGAGCTTTGATGGCAAACACTGACGGTTTATTTGGAGCTTCGGCCGGAGAATTCACAAGACATGTCACGGGCCACGAGTTGACCACACGGTTGAGATGCCACAATCAATTCTGAAGAGCCCTCCTGTAGCTCGAGGTTTTAACTAGTTCAGAGTGTAATAATCAACATTCTTCAATAGATAGACTAAACAGCTGAGGACACTGAATCACAGTTGTTGTCGCTTATGGCTCGGGGTCATCTACACCCCGAGAAGGATGTGTTCCAGGTGTCCCATAACAATAACTATCTCTGACAGAGAGTTGCCTGGTCATAAACTGGCAACATCAACAATATGCTAGGGCAGCCCCTCCTTAAGGGAGATAACGGCTGCCCAAGGTTGGTCAGCTGCGTCAGAAGTCGAAGGAGGACAGCAGGGCTAATTATTCCCTGACAGTTAGAAGAAGCTTCCGGTATCTCACCTGGATGTCGCAGTAGTTGCGCTTGGACACGAAGGTCACAGCGATGGGGAAGAAGTCGTTGGGCTGCCCGGCGATGCTGAACTCCATGCTGCCTGTCTTGTTGTTGGCGTCGATGACAGGTAGGCACCACTCCAGAATGTTCCGCCTGCTGTCGTGTTTGTATTCTCCGTCCAGATCCCCGATTAAAGGAGCGCCCACTCCAGACCTGCAGGGGGACAGGAGTACACAGAGGGGTCAATAGAAGAAGAAACAGAGGTACGAGGACGTTCTGTTGGCATGCATTCACATTCATTAAACCTCACAGCTCACTTTAAAAATGCTCTGATGTATTTAAAAGAAAATAGTTAAAAAGAGGAAATGTTATTATTTATATTTGGTTATCTTTAAGAGTTTCAATTCAAATAATTGTATTCACAATGGTTAAAAAGTGAATAAGACATAAAGGAGATATGTGAAATGGAACAATAAGCCTTAGAATAGTAAACCTACTACTCATACTTAATGTACATTTAATGCTACAGGGATACTTTTACAACTGCTGGCAATATGCCATCGCTTAGCAACTTTAACTTTGATGCATTTACATTTTTTGTGTCATGTCAGATTTACCAAAAAAAGAAAAATGACTCCCACCTAATGGAAAATAATACCCCCTTCTTTGCTATAAAAAAATAAATATTCAGTCGTTATGATTATTACCAAATACTTATTGATTTTCTGAATTCAACCCATTTAAAGCTATTCTTTGATATAATGCACGAGTCTTTTTCTATAAGAAATCAGTGGATGTACTTACGGTACAGGGATGCTGATGACCACGTCGTTGAGCTCGAGGCTCTCCTCCTGCAGCTCGTATTCGATGTTCACATCACAGCCAGTGGCGCTCTCTGAAGGCCAGCAGTTTACTGTGGGAGGAACCGGACACTTTTAATATGTCATACGTTACATTAGAGTCTTCATGTACAAACTAGCCTGTCAAAAGGAGACGATGAATAACTGTGTTATACGAGTCCCTCAGGAGAAGCACACTCACTGGTTAGAGGTATGAGGGCCTCGTCTGTGGTCTGCAGTCTCCACTTGAGCACACCGACATCGTTGTTGAGAGGGAAGGACTTCTCCGGGTTCTTCAGGCCGATCACCGAGTCAGTTGTGAACAGCTTCTTGTCCACGTTGGGATGTGTCTGTGGAGGGGAGACGGAGACACAGTTAATACGTTATTCAATGTTGTGAAACTAAGAAAAGTTGTATGTGGATGCTTGTACGCATTACGAAAATGGGTTTGGTTACCCATTCCTAAATGAAAGTAGTTTGCCATTTAAAAACTGCAAGACGTTCATGGTGCTCTTACTCTAAAGGCAAACTCCTAACCCCTTTAATTTTAAATTAATCACTCCCTTTATCTTTTGAAATTATTTTTAATTTTTATTTTATCAAGCTAAGATTGATAACAAAATGGCAATTTTGTAAAAATCTATTTTTACATTATACCTTACATATAATATAACCTTCATCTTTACCGTCTGTCACATTATTGTCTCAGAATATGTTGAGGATCTTTGGTAAACGTACTTGCAGCTGCAGCCCTTTGTTGTCGTTGTTGTTGATGATGAGGCGGATGCGTCCGCTCTTCTCGTCTGTGACTCGGAGTGTGACCATGCCCAGCAGCTCCATGTTCTGAAGACCGCCGTCACGGCCGCAGGTCAGCGAGATCTTCTCCTCCACACGCAGATGTACGCTGCAGAGGGAAACAAACCCAAAAAGACTTCAAGTCATGGACTAACCCCAGAGAAGTCTCAGGTAATATTTATGAGATGTGCAATAAAGATAATTTCACAATGAAGAGTTTTAAACCAAAACTCCTGCACATGTAACACATGTATTAGAGTGTGGAGGAAAGAATTCCTTTAAAAACAGCAAATGGGCTATTAAAAAAACATCAAAGACTATTCAAGGCATGTCCTCTTGTAATTAGGACCAATAAGCGAATCCTCTCATGTCCTCTTGTAATAATATTTACAAGAGGACATGAGAGGATTCGCTTATTGGTTCTTAAGAAAAACCTCCCAAATATTGTAGATGGACAACCCTGCATGCATGTCAATATATTGAATTCCATGTTCAGTTAAAACAATATAATAATTCTAATAGTACATGAAACATAACACTTCTTAATTATTTGAATTGAAAATTGCTTAACGAAAAGCTTGGTGTCAGTATGACAAAAAGCAGCTCTTGTTGCATTCAAGTCCATATCATTAATCACTTTCGATTGTCAATATATGAACAACTGAAAAAAATGGGACATTTCGACTCTTGGTTTGCTATAACTTCAACAGATTCTGTGTAAAAGACATTTGACGTTCATGCTATCCCTCTTTTCAGCCCCCATGCAGCTCCTACAGTGTGCAGCTAAAGCAGCTAAAAAGGGGATTACTTCAGGTAACTCATCCAGACCCCCAGGGCTGATCTGGCTCTTAAATTGTCTAGCTTCCAAACCTATTATCAGCTAACTTACTAAGCAACCAATCCATGTAGCTTAAGTAGCTAAAGTACAGCTAACTGGCTGATGTATCTTACCTACGGTATGGTTGCCTTGTAAATTCAGCTGAAATGTTTAAACTGACAAGCTTGTTTGTATCCTGGAGCCGATAATCCCCATAAAATATAATAATAGACATTCTAAATATGTGATATGTGATTTCAAAGTCAAGTCAATGTTTTGGCTGAAGCACAGGATGCTAGCTTGCGACTACCGAGTGTGAAAACAGGATGCTGACTGCAGTTCCCTAAACATCCACCAGTGTCCACAGGGGTTATATGAAGGTTCCACATAGCTCCTTGAAATAACTAATGGCGCATTTTCACTGCAGCACGCAGCGCGTAGCACGCTTTAAGCGTGCCGCGCTAAACCCGGCCCGTTTTTTGTTGCGTTTCCACTAGGGGTAGTTCCGGCTAACGGGTACTGTTTCACAGTTTTTCTGGGCCTCCAAAATCGTGGTTCTTTCCGGGCCAACAACCGGGCTGAATATGCTAAACTAGTGAGAGAATCACTGGCAAGGGGGCTACAACTACAACAAAATGAACATATTTGACCGTGATTTAATTGTAATACACGTTTCAAAATGATGCCGAAATAACAACATACTGATACCGGTTAGTAAAAACCATGAATTAATGCTTTGACAAGTCTGCAGGCAGGCGAAAAACCTTTTAAAATGTGTGTTTTCTAAATGGAGATCGGCTAAGCTAACGTTGTATATGCTCCGACCGTCCACACTCACAACAACGGCCTATAGGGACCATAAATAAACCAGCGACTGTTCGCCATGACACAGACAGTCTGTGGTTTGTATTTGTTTAACTTTTGTCTAGTTTCTGAACAGATATGAGGAGCTGTGAGCTCTGAGGGCTAACAGCTAACGGCTGATGTTGGTTTTGTTGCTCCGCCTACATTGCGTTACTATAGTTACTGCCCCAACTACTAAACTGTAATGGAAACGCAGCATAAAGTGAGCCTGGCCTAACAAGGCCTACCTATACCGTACTAAGCCGTGCGAGGCCCTGCAGTGGAAATGCGCCATAATGGCACATTTCAGAGCTGAAGCCACTTCTATGACAAAGTATTGACTATTTTATCTGTTTTTGGAATAAAGCTTTGAGGCACTTGCAAAAACGAACAATTGCAGAGTAATAAACAATATATATATAATTAGTCATAAAGGTTGCGGTGAGTCTTTACCCCTCCACATTGACTGGTGGCGGCAGAGCTTTAGATACATCGGAGCCTCTCTTCCCTGAGGTTGGCATGATGGTTTCACCCTCGGACTTGAGCTTGTCAACAAAGTTGTCCACCTCCTTCCCTTTAGCGCCCAGTTTCAGAGCCTTGCTGGGTCCACTTTGTCTGGAAAAAGAAAAAACATCAGGGTTTTCAACAACTAAAAACAGGATCAACCATTGAACATTATAAACAACAATGAACATTATAAACAACAATGAAACCCAATACTAGTTACCTAATGCTTCAACAGCTATAGGGCATTTCCACATTGCTTTATTATGTGTTGGTACTTCCGGTTAAAGCGTAATTACTATTACTTCGTATAGCCTTGCCAGCTTTGTCAACATTTACTTGCCAAACTTTTTGTTGTTGTTATTAAGCTTTTGAATGTGTGTCTGAGTTTATCCAAATAAAGCATTCTTGAGAATATATTTATTAGCAATGTTTGGAACTGTAAAAAGAGGTGGTCGGCTTAAAGAAAGCACTTTTCAACACAATGTTTGAATGTTTTAGATGGGTAGCTAATGTAAACTAGATGAGGTCGATAGATCACGATGGTTTGTAGCTTGTAAAGAAGATGGCTAACGTGTGCTAGCTTGTTAGATAGATATATGGCTAGAAAGCTAATGTTTGCTAGTTACCTAAAGTGTGCTATCTTAATAGCTCACTGACAGGTTAATTTAATCTCAATGTTAACATGTGCTAAAAAAATGTCAACAATGTGGACCTTTGTCTACCCTTCTCGCTGTGAGAGTTTATTATCTGTCGACGTGAGCGTTAGTTAACAGTGAGCGGCTGATATGCTTTGTTTATACTTTTTGTAGCTCCTCATAGCGGAGCCATCGACACCAAAAGACACTACAGAGTTATTTAAAAGTGTCCTCATATAGCTTTTGGGCAATTTTACAGCCGACGGATGTGGTAATGTAGACCATTCCATCACTGCAGTGTAACTGGAAATGATCCAAATAAATGTTTTATTGTTAAAAATCCTGCAAGTGCTAAATCGAAAGAACTTACACATATGCGTTTGAACAGGAAGTGGGGAAAGGGGCGGGGCTTCATAAAGTGAATGGCAAAACCAGACGTATTTCTTGGAGTGGTACCTGGCGGCGGCTGGTGTGATCTTGGGCTTCTCAGGCTCCACGATGGTGTCTGTGATGATGGACCCTGAGGACATGCTGGTCATGCCGGGGGCGCTGCCGAAGCCTCCGTAGGTCGACACCTTCTTTCCAGAGCGCTCAGCGTCCCTCCTGGCCTGCTGCAGCTCCTTGGCCTTTCTCCTCATCTCTGCCTTAGCCTCTCTTTCCTGGGTCTGTGGATAAAAAAACAAAAAGATTTTTCAGTTTTTAGAAACAATATAACAGTTATACACAGAAAGAAACACATGGTTTTCACTTGTGTTTTGATTGCTGAAAACATGTGCAGTGTTGTGAATACATTTCAACTAATGGATAGAAATGGTAACCTCATCTACCATGTGATACAATGCACACTTTGTATAAGATGTAAAAGCACATTGCTGACAAGACAGCCCCATGGAGATGATTAAAATGTGTCTAATAAACCAGACGGATGCAACAGTGTGATCTCACCTCTCTGACAGCCCGGAAAACCTTCTCCTCGTGGGAATCCATCTCTGTGAAGGTGCGGATCTGAGCCAGGTTGACATTCTCTCTGTAGCCTAGTGCAACGATCTCATCGAAGGCAAAGATCAGGTCGAAACAGTGATCTGATATTTCGCTCTCCTCTAGCACACGACAGTATTCTGGGATCTGGAAGGGGAAGGAGGAACAAGTTAAATCAGACAATTAAAGAAAAGTAAGCTTGAGATAAAGTGAAAGCACGGGTCAGTTATCATTTCTACATGAGTCTTGGCTAAAAGCAAGACAGCTGACAAATCCACTGAACACTAGTTGCTGTACAGTATTAAAAGGCAGTGTTTAAAACTGTGTATTACTACAGAGGTCAGGCTCCGAGTATAATTGTGGTATTGATTTATGGTGGAGTTTATGGTAATGGCCTCGATCATTTGAACATTATAGACTTATCTCCCTAGATATGGATATGACCTAGATCATTCTTGTTTAACTTCATTGCATTTACATCTGTGTTTGTTTATATAAGAGTTTAATTAACAACTTAGCCATCAGGATACCAGAATATTGCACAGGGTTTTCTTATTAAATAATATTGAGCATTACACAGACATTGCACAGTTTTGTTCAAATAGCCTGAGGGTTCATTTTACTTTATAATTGTAATAGTGTGGTTTTTACTATTTGTTGTTTTCCTTAAAGGAGCGGTAGGTAAGTTTGAGAAACCGGCTCGAGTGCACAAAAATTCCAAAGTACACAACCGAAAAGAATCCGCCCCTTCCTTCAGACTTCCTACAGAGCACCTCCTCCAACACACACATGAACGTGCACATGACCCAAGTGAAGACTTGAGCAACAATCAGATTTAAAACAACACCCAAGATCATGATAATGAATGTAAAACAAATGTATAACAAAGTTATTGTCAGTGCTTATATTTTTTAAGCTAGCATGTTTGTTTTGTGAAAATGTATTCAAAATGTTACGTCTAGCTGACGAGAGCAGGCTGCGGTAACGTTACATATCAGCTCGGTGTGCACGATAAGTAGTCGCCATCGTTGAAAAGCAACTCCGATATTGACTCTGGTTTGACTTCTCCTAGTTTCCACTTTCTTTTTCTTCATAATTTGCTCCATTACAGTTTTTCTTTTGTGACCGGTAGACGATGTTGAAGCAAACTCTGCCATGGTGAAAGTGTCTTGCAGCGGCTGCTGCTGCTGGCGACTGAGCAACAACTGCCCGGAGATGGGAAACACGCCCAATTACGGCACGAGTGTGTGTGTGTGTGCATGAGATTGAATGCTGACAGACAGGTCGGCCAACCAATTATTTCCGGCTAAAATAATTGGTCGTAGTTTTTACAGTATTACGGCTTCCACAGATGACATTTTTTTATGGATTTTTTTTCAAAGCACTTAGAATATGCATTGCTATCAGGATATTAAGAGCATTCCATGGAATATAACAAAAAGTGTATCTCGAGCCGGTTTCTCAAACTTACCTACTGCTCCTTTAAAGGTGGGGTAGGTACGTTTGAGAAACCGGCTCGAGATACACTTTTTGTTATATTCCATGGAATGCTCTTAACATGCTTTGACAAAAAATCTGTGGAAACCGTAGAGCTGTAAAAAGCACGACCAATCATCTGAGCCGGCCCGGCTAAAATAACTGGATGGCCTACCTGCCTGTCAGCCTTCCATCTGTGCACAAACTTATCTCGTGCCCTCATTGGTCATGTGCGCGTTTGTGTGTGTTGGAGGAGGGGCTCTGTAAGGAAGTGGCAGATTATTTGCGTATTTTCAAATTATAGCGCACTCGAGCTGGTTTCTCCAAAATTACCTTCCCCACCTTTAATTAAGGAAATTGTAGTATTTTCTCAATTTCCAATTAAAATGTATCTGTATCTGTTTTGAAATACATGATTTAATTATGAAATATTATGCTTGGTATTTCAGAACTACTTTTTTAAAGAAAATGTAATGCGAACATAAATCCTGAAAATCAACCCACAATGGGTTTTAGTACTAAAAAAATATATATATTCAATTTCCTGCTTGCTTTTATCCAAAACATAAAAGGGCAATAACATAAATTAAATAGTTAAAATAAACCAGCGGTGTGATATTTCTTGAAAATCAACAACATTTACTATAAAATACAGGAACCAAGGCAGTGCAGCATTATTGTGATAAATAATACATTTTGGTTTTTAAACAAATTAACTTATTAGCTTGAAATTAATAGCTTTTAAGTAAGCTAAAAACTATCCCTTTATGAGTTGTGGTCATACTGTTTTCTCTGATGATACTTATTAATATACTACTTATTTTCCATATAATATTCTCCTAATTCAATGCTTTTTGTTATGAGATATGATATAAAAGACCCAGTGTTGAACATAACTTTGCCTAAAATTTGAAAATCATTTTCTGGTCTTTAGTTTATTTTGTCTGAGTTTGTCATGTGTATTATATTTCAGCTCAAATTAAAATTAAGAAAAAATTGAATGGTTCATAAATGGTTGTACTTAAGAATTTATAATGGAGTATTAAAGAAGCAAACAGTAATCCATTATGTTGGTTTTAAGCTTCATATGTACATAGTGTTGGATTTCCAAATGCATACTCCTACATATAAAGCCATGAATGCACACTGGGATGCTGAGGATTGCTATAGTACATGCTAAAATAACTCGAAGGAGAAAAACAAGAACCTGGCTGACAGCTTTCAGTCATTTGATGTGTGATACAGAAAGGGATCATTAAAGCAATTGCCATTCTCCACACTGCAATGTGTCATGTTACCTGTATATCCTCTTATAATGAACATCATTCCTAGGCATAGGCAGAAACAGCTGCATGTTTCCTTACCACGCGGGAGAAGAGTCTGAGGGTCTCCAGGTCCTCCAGGATGTTGCTGTTCTTGGTGGTGATGAGGACCATGTAGAGTTTTTCCAAGGGCTGGTACACATAGCGAACACTGTCTGTTTCCACAAAGGTGTGCTGCTTGCCCGTGTTCATCAGTTTAGGGAATGCAGCCAGGAGACCCTCAATGCGTGTCCGGGTCATTTCCACAAACTGCCGCGATACGATGGCCTTGCCGGCCTTGGTGCACACCGCCGCTGCCAACAGCACCTGGAGATGGAGAAAAAACGGACTGTTGTAGTACCTGCAGTGCTTCAGTTTGATTATTAATAAAAACACATTGTACATGCATACTTTATTTGAGCATGGAACTGTTAGCTCAAGGCAAAGGTAAGTCATGGGGATACATTAACTGTACTGTGCAAATGATACAGTTCCTCTTTCCTTTAACCCAAATTCTAATAATGTAAGCCTCTGTCTAGGGAGAGCACATCTTACCAAGTCGAACATCATTAAATGAAATGTTTTCTTAAGACACATTTGTGTTTAAAATGCAGCCAATCCACCCTCTCACCAGAGGTCCTACTTTATTATTTGTTTACACTGCTTGAGGCAACCTACTGGATTAGGTTGTTCGTGGAAGAAGACTGTAGTTGCTGCATGGCAACTAGCTGTTAACAATGTTTGTATGTCTGAAACCAACGGACCAACAATTCTAAAGGGGACTGGTGAGGCGTTCTCAACACACTAGACTAGGACCACAGCAGTGTTGACCGGCACCATTCGTTTCCATTAAATTAACCAGTGGTTTAAAGACACCAAGTAGATTACTCAATTAATGTACTCGATTACAATTTTGAGGAATTTATACTTGACTTAAGTATTTCAATGTTGTGCTACTTTGTACTTCTAGCCCACTTCATTTGAGAGGTAAATCGTGTACTTTTACTCTACTACATGTATTTAATACCTTTAGCTACTTTGCAGAAGTAGGAATAATGATGTGAAATATAAATCAACCCTTAAATAAGACTTAAGTTACACCTGAAGTAAATTCACAAGCTACCCTGCAAAGTCATTCAAACAAGCTGCATCTTTACCAGCAGTGACAAACACTTACATGCGTAAATGATATATACTTTTGTTCCTTTACTTGAGTTACATTTTGAATGCAGGACTTTATGCAGGATTGTGACATTCAGTGTATTTCTACATTTACTGAAGTACAAGATCTGAGTACTTCTACCACCTGAAAATAACTTACATAAAACTGTAAGTGAAGGTTAATTAAATCAAGCGTAATATGAGTACACTGTATATTTCACTTGAAATGAGGGAAGGAACTGTATGTATTCCACGTTGACAAGGGCTGAAGTTAGAAATGAAAGATACCGACTGCAACGGATCTGAACTTGATGCAGACAACCAACAACTGAGGTTAACGTTGACAGCCCTTTATACATGCTGTAACAACATGTTAGTAAATAATGTATGGATTAAGATAACTAAATGACAGTATACCGTGTTGCCTGGCTTTAGACATAATGACAGCAGGTAACGTTAGCTCGGGTTAGGCTAGTGACAGGAGCTAACGCTAGCGCTAGCTTGTCAGGCTAGTTAACGTCAGCAATGTCTGCACACTCTGAATGAACTACTGACCTAAAATATGACTCTGTATAATGAAACGACGAATCATTTAGTTAATTTAAAGACATTAATATGAAGTTAGTATTGTCAGAGCAGTGGAAACCAACGTGTGGTTTTCCTGTTATTTCGCTCTTGGACAGGCTAGCTAACTGATACCCAGGTTTAGCTAGTTGCAGGTTAGCCAGTGTTATGATGATTGCTAGGCCCGATGAAAGCCAGGGAAATACCCGGATATTAGACTGTCACTCACCATTTTGGTCTCTCTCTATGGAACGACGATCTTCCGTCTCTCGTGTTTCTTGATTTGGTGTTCTAGTCAGTCTGGAATAGAAAGGTGCGAATGTACAGCTGACTTCAAGTTGTGTGATTGTTAGCTAGCTAGCGTCAATATGGCAGCAGGACAGAGCCACGTCTCCACCGGAAGAGCAGCGATAGAACTGCCCACCGTGGAAACCAGTGACGTGTTCCCCAAAATGTTGGCCGTGTTGCATAAATAAGTTACTCGTTCTACTTCCACACACAGGCGCTCCTTCCTCTTTTTCTCTTATTGAGAGTAATAGATAGATAGATCCATATAAATAGATAGATCCAGCTACCGATGTCTACCTTTCATCCATATTCCGTATTAACAAACGATGGTTGTAAGCATTTTCATTTCATTTTGAGTTCATACTGTATGTGACATACATAGCCTACTGTATTTTATATATATAAAAAGCACATACTTGCAAAAAACAACCTTACAAATTAAATACATTGAACATTTATTCTATATTATTAAACATTTATTTATTGTACATTTATAAACTGTATACAACTGCATTTAAACATTTCAACCAACCCTTTGACCTTCATGTAGCAGAACTAAACTGGCGTGAACTGGTTTGTGTTAAATAAAATAAATGGGTTGGAAATATGCACCGGTAAAGCACAATATCAACTGACATTATTAGACCTGGCTTTTCTACCTGATCTTAAGATCAATGTGTGCTTATTTGTTGCAGATTCCAGAAACTGTTAAAATTATGCAAACATATGTAAGAAAGCATACAAAAATATCATCATATTCAAGCCTTGAAGATTATGTTTTAATTTGACAGCATGACATGTTCCATTTAGATTATTATTCTCCACCACGATTATACAGAATTCATCTTTTGCAGTACTTTTATTTGGTCACCAGATGACACTGTTGTGATCATAAAGGATTTAGAATCTATTTATTCAGTAGGAACAGAAGCACAACACATTTTCATCCTCCTTTTCCTGATATTTCCTAAGAAAAACGTAGTGGGGGGGGGGGGGGGTTAAGAGGTTAAGTAGGTAAAAAAGCTATGATAACACGTGCTTCCACTCCCCAAAGAAGGTCTGAACCTTCTCTTATAGCAATATTTTATATACATATATAACGAAGTTCTCCATAAATAAACAATAAAATACAACACTTATTTTTTGTTTTACAAATAACCCAATAATAAAATGAACTGTAGGCCTATTAGTTCCCAGTAATACTTCTTATAATGTTGAACATCCACTTAAAATAATCATACAGCAATAAAACAAACAATGCAACGTCTGGATGCCAACCAACCGCCTTTAAAAACCCAAATATGAAGAAGAAACCAAACGTCAGATTGGTCACGTAATGGGCCAAGTTAACATTTATTAAATACATCAATATGAACGTGAGCAAAAAAGTGCTATTTTTATAGGTGGTGTGTGGACCTAACATCCTAGTGGGGTCCGGGCCCGGGGGCATGCTACCCCGGGAATATTTGTTTTTAAATATTGAAGTTAAAAGCATCAATCTGGTGCACTTTGAGAGCAAAATGAAGAGATCTATGGATACATCTCAACACCCATATGAAACAGAACTGTAAACAGATTTACTTTTTCTTTATGGATATTTTACAAATCACCCTTTTAAACTGTATTCTTGTTTTACTGTCATATAGTATTTCATACCTGTTTTTCATTTATTCTCTTATTTCTTTATACCTATAATGATCATATAAACGTGTGCCTCGGAAATAATTGTTTGCATTAATCGTGACCAAACCGTTTGAGACCCACTGAGATAACTTAGACTAAAGTTAACTATCTAAACACTCAGAGAGTCCTTTAGCTCTCTGAGCCTCTCTGAGCCTCTCAGTCTGACAGGAGAGGACTCTCTTCCACCTTGTTGTTGAAAAAGCTCCTTAGCGTAGCTCGCTAGCACCAGAAGCTAACAACAACGATCTCCGGTACCGGTGCGCTCTCTCTCTCGCTCGCCCATGCACACAACATGGCTCGTTCCACACACACAGAGCCGAGCTTGAATGAAACACAGAGACCCAGACGTACTTGTACTGTACTGTTGCATATTATTTTCGAATCAATATTTTTTGAATTTTTTTTTTTTTCATAACTATTTTTCCTTCTGGTCTCTCGCCATGCCTCTGCGCCCCCCACTTTGAGAAACACTGACTTAAAGGTAGGGTAGGTAAGAATGGAGAAACCAGCTCGAGTGAGCTAGAATTTGAAACTACGCAGCCGAAATAAATCTGCCCCTTCCTTCAGACTTCCTTACAGAGCCCCTCCTCCAACACACACGAAAGCGCACATGACCAATGAGGGCACGAGATAAGTTTGTGCACGAGATGGAAGGCTGACAGGCAGGTAGGCCATCCATTGGTCATGCTTTTTACAGCGCTACGGATTCCACAGATGACATTTTTTAATGTATATTTGTCAAAGCATTTAATGTATTCATTGCTAGCGGGATGTTAAGAGCATTCCATGGAATATAACAAAAAGTGTTTCTGAAGTGAATTACCTACCCCACCTTTAAGTAAAAGTAGAAGTACATGATTTTATGTGCTTTTTTAATGATACAATTGTTACTCTTAGAAACAAAATCAATGACCTCTTGCCTTTGACCAGTATAGTGTTATCAACAGCTCCCGGAAACGTGAGTTCTAATATTACACTAGATAGTGAATTAGAATGCTTTTCAGCCATAAACCTTGAACAATTAAATTCAATGATTCTCTCTTCTAAACCATCAACGTGTATCTTAGACCCGATTCCAACTAAGCTGTGAAAGGAAGTTTTTTCATTAATTAGCACTTCTTTATTAAATATTATGAATATGTCTTTATTATCAGGCTATGTTCCACAATCATTCAAAGTAGCAGTGATAAAACTGCTTCTTAAAAAGCACAACCTCGATCCAGAGGTTTTAGCCAACTATAGACCTATTTCTAATCTTCCGTTCCTCTCAAAAATTATTGAGAAAGCAGTCGCAAAACAGTTGTGTGATTACTTAAAAAACAATGATTTATTTGAAGATTTTCAGTTGGGCTTTAGAACACAACATAGCACAGAGACAGCTCTGGTTAAAGTCACAAATGACCTTATAATAGCCTCAGACAAAGGACTTGTCTCTATTCTTGTTTTGCTCAATCTCAGTGCTGCATTTGATACTATCGACCATGAAGTCCTATTGCAAAGACTAGAGCACTTAGTAGGCATAAAGGGAACTGCATTAGGCTGGTTTAGGTCCTATCTATCTGAACGCTCTCAGTTTGTGTGTGTCAACGATGAATCTTCCATGCAAACCAAAGTTAACCATGGAGTGCCACAGGGCTCAGTGCTTGGACCTATTTTGTTCAAATTATATATACTTCCGTTTGGCAATATTATAAGGAATCATTCTGTACATTTTCATTGTTATGCGGATGATAATCAACTATATTTATCAATCAAACCTGATGAAATTAATCATCTAAATAAAATTCAAGACTGCCTCAAGGAAAGTTTAAAGCCATCCATGTTTTTAACATGGATGACTTTAAACTTTTTGATGTTAAACACGGCCAAAAGTTATTGTACTCGGCCCAAAGAATCTATGAAACAAATTATCTAAAGATATACTAACTATGGCATTAATTTGGCCTCCAGTGAGACTGTAAGGAATCTTGGTGTTATATTTGATCAGGCTTTATATTTTAACGCCCACATAAAATCAATCTCAAGGACTGCCTTCTTTCATCTACGCAACATAGCAAAAATCAGGCATATCTTGCCTCAAAACGATGCAGAGAAACTAGTCCATGCATTTGTTACTTCAAGGCTGGATTATTGTAACTCTTTATTATCAGGGTGTACCAAGAAGTCAGTTAAGTCGCTTCAGCTGATTCAAAATGCTGCAGCTCGTGTACTAACTAGAGTTAGGAGAAGGGACCACATTACTCCTGTTCTGGCTGCCTTACACTGGCTCCCTATAGAACACAGGATATCATTTTAAATTCTTCTTCTCGCCTACAAAGCCCGTAATGGGCAGGCGCCATCTTACCTTAAAGAACTCATTATACCCTACTGTCCTACTAGGGCATTGCGTTCCAAGAATGCAGGGTTGTTCCTAGAGTCTCTAAAAGTACAATGGGAGCCAGAGCCTTTTGTTATCAAGCTCCACATTTGTGGAATCAGCTTCCAGTTTGTGTTTGGGCGGCAGACAGCCTATCCGTTTTTAAGAGTGCGTTTAAGACCTTCCTTTTTGATAAAGCTTATAGTTAGGGCTGATTAGATTCAGCCCCTAGTTTTGCTGCTATAGGCTTAGACTGTCGGGGGACACCTTACTTCTACCTTCTCTCTGTCTGTACCTGTGTACTCTCATGTTCCGATTAACCTAGCTTCCCCAAATTTCTTTTTGGTGTCTATCTACGGCGGGATCCTGAGTCCTGGATCGCAAGCCCTGGATCTTGAGTCGTGGCTGTGCCTGTTGCTGTGGTCCTGGATCATGAGTCCTGGATGGATATCCTTGAAGATTCATCTTCTTATTATACACACATGCATTTCCAAATATTTGGACTACCTATGTTGTAAATGTATTATCTTTTCAATTTACACACTGCATCTATTGCACGTCTGTCCGTCCTGCAGGGATCAGCTCCTCTGTTGCTCTCCCTGAGGTTTCTCCCATTTTCCCCTTTAAACTGTGGGTTTTCTCCGGAAGTTTTTCCTTGTACGATGTGAGGGTCTAAGGACAGAGGGTGTCGTATTGTCATACTGATATTCTGTACAAACTGTGAAGCCCACTGAGACAAAATGTAACATTTGTGATATTGGGCTATATAAATAAACATTGATTGATTGATTGAAGTACCAGAGTGTAGGAATACTCTGTAACAAGTAAAAGTCTTGCATTCAAAATGTTACTCAAGTAAAAGTACAAAGTAATAATAATAATAATAATAATTTCAATTTATATAGCGCCTTTCACGAATCCCAAGGACGCTTTACAATGGGAACTAACAAAACAAAAAACAACAAAAAAGAAAGTAATAATAATCATACAGAAACATAGGCTGAAGAAAACAAAACAGGAACAGGTTGCTGGGTACTGTATATTAGTTGAGGCCAAAGGCCTGAGTGAACAGATGGTGTTTGAGGTGTTTTAGGGGGCATCAAAATAAACTTAAAGTACCAACAGTAAAATTACTCATTATACAGATTGGTCCATTTCAGAATAATATATATTATATGTTTTGATCATAATTATTGATGCATTATTAGAAGATTCCTTGCACCATTTCAAAGGACACCTCTTTAACTCTATTTAAAATGTGATCCCAAGTTAACGACATTGTGTGTATTTACTTGAGGTTTATTCTTGCTAATGTCGACATCTGCTAGGAATCATAATTACATGGATCGATCATAAAACCCTCGATCACTGACCCCGTGGAGAGAACTAGAAGGCGGAACCAGGAAATGACCTCTGGACGGTCCCATGACATCACAGCCTCGGCGTTCACTCATGAGGGGCTGAATGAGAGCAGCACCCTGACTTTTTTCAAGGATTTCGTGTTGTTTAATGGTCTCTGAGTCAAGCAAATTGTGCTGTGGATCCGTGCAAGAACGGTGGGGCGAACCGGATCAACGACATGTCGGCGGAAGGAACTTCTCCGGTAGGTTTTAAGCAAACTAACCCGGTGCTTTGCGCCATGAATGGAGAACCTTCTGTACTCGCTGTGGATGGCAAACGCCATTTCCGTATGCTCTGTCATTTGGAGAGCGGTGATTGGTTAATCCGTGTGTCGGTTCCAGTGCTTGGGTTCTCATTGGTCGAGCAAAAAGAGAGTTGTCAAACCTTGACACCATGGACACATGCGAGCTAGAAAAAGCTAATGAACATGTTTAAGAGTTGAGTTTGAAATGATAAATATTGTGGTCATAGACTAAGTTTTTAGGGTAATACACTACGATAACAGACTAGTAATATGTTGTCAACATTGCTTAAATAGCAAGCTGTAAACGTTACCCATATATCCAGTCGGTGTCCCTGTTTAACTTTGCAACCCAGAATGTTAGAAGGACACTCCAAAACATATGGTGGTTAACTTCGATTAAGATATATATTGGGAATTGCAAAATAAACCATCAGAGGTGTTTCGTTTTAACTGCTTTTAATAGCTTTATTACAATTTTACAAAATAGGCAGCTGCTTCCGCTCACCGACGTTACGTGTTATGATATTTTTTATAATATTAAGTGCTGTACATTTTACTTAATGAATGCATGCCTAAAGGATTAGCATAGCCACTGCAGACTTACATGGGTTAGGCAGCAAAATACCACATTGTACTATATTACATAGCCTCGAGGGAGGCTGTGGCTCATTAGTAATGGTTAGTGTGATCAGGGGATAGTAAGTTCGAGTCCCACTGCAGTCAGCATGTCGTTGTGTCCCTGGGCAAGACACTTCACCCCAAATTACTCCTGTGGGGATTGTCCACAGTACTGAATGTATGTAAGTCCTAAATACCGAGTATAACTATGATACATTGAGCATCACCAGAACATATACAATATTACTAGGAGCAGTTTTTCTTGCAGTCAGTTGATTAATAATTTAAACATTGTGCTGAAACGTATTATTATTATTTTTATTATGGGTATACGTTCTATTCTTAATCTGTCTTTTATCATTGTTGGTTGGTTTTTTAAATTGTCGAAAAATAGTAATAAATGGCATCTCATCAGTGAAACCTGCAGATGTCATTTAACAGGAAAAAAACTGTGACAATAACGTTAATTATTTTTGCAAACAATTAATTGATCATCAAACAAGTTGATTTCTCAAATGTTAATGAAATATACTGAGTTGTGGATGATGGTGTAGGCATGGCAATACTAAAGTAAAGTACAGATACCTCAAATGTGTACTTAAGTACTGTAAGTAATTCATTCTTCCACTGCTAATCCAATCCACTTTATTTATATAGCAGATATTAAAAACAGAGGGTTTACCGAAGTGCTTCACAGCAAACATAACATTATAATAAAATATAATATTACAATAATAGATAAAAGGCACACATAAGAATAGATAAAAGGCACATAAAGGCTATGGTGTAGTGGCAATTTCTTATGTTACCTTATATGCTAAAACCAAATGCTTCTAAAAGCATTGTCTAACACTACTGCACAATTTCTTCATATGTGCTGTTTTCTCTGCATACTCTAATGAGGGTTATTATTCTCAAGCGCTTCAAGGCCACAGAGCTGATTTAGCAGACTATGTTGAAACTACTCCGTCCTCTTCACACTAAGTTTAAACTTCCATATGCTGATAACCGTTATACTTTTTATAGCTCAAGGACACAGGTGTCTAATAGCGATATGAGACATCCGTGTGAAAGCAGATTTCTGAGGCGTTCCGCCATGCTACACAAAACTTTGTCTGCCCGCCCTATCTTGTATATAAGCTTTGCTATTCTGTGACTATTGCGCACACTCCTGCAGACTATCCTATACTCTGTGAGACCTGTACCTTTGAAGCTTCAAATAAATAACCGACAAGACAACGCTGCTTGCTTTGAGCAGTTTATTATTGATTACTCTCATTGTACATCTTTACAGTATTGACGAGTTTAAAATATCCACGACAATGGACAGACAATAAAAGCATACAAATCGATAAAACATAACTCAGACTGACTTGAAAGCGAGGAAAAAGGGGTGGGTCTTCAGGCGGGACTTAAAAGTTGGAAGAGTGGGGGACAATTTGACATGAGGGGGGCAGGTCGTTCCAAAGCCTGGGGGCTACCGCTGAGAAGGCTCGGCCTCCCCTGGTCTTTTTCCATGTTTTTGGGACTACCAGCCGCAGCTGATCAGCCGACCTCAAAGCCCTTGAGGGGGTGTACACCTGTAGGAGGTCAGAGATGTACTGAGGGGTCAGCCCATTGAGCGATTTAAAAACAAACAATAAAATCTTAAAATGGACAGGAAGTCAGTGGAGGGAAGCCAGAATAGGTAATGTACTCATGCTTGCGTGTTCCTGTAAGCAGCCGAGCCGCAGCGTTTTGTACCAGCTGCCGGCGTGCCAGCGTGGTCTGGTTTAGGCCGGCATAAAGTGCATTACAGTAAACTAGACGAGTAGAAACAAAGGCATGAATTACACGCTCAAAGTCTAAAAAGGATAAAACCGGTTTAATTTTGGACAGGAGCCTCAAGTGATAAAAACTGGACTCAACTACAGAGTTTATCTGTTTATCTAATTTAAAAGTACTGTCGATTTTGACGCCCAGATTAGTGACCATGGGTTTTGCATATGGTTGCAGGGAACCCAGGTCAATGGAAGGGACATCACCATTTGGTCCAAATACAATGACCTCCGTTTTGCTCTCATTTATATTAAAAAAAGTTTAGCGCCATCCAGGCCTTTTATGTCATTAAGACAGTCAACCAGGGGCATCAGAGAGCTGGTGTTTTTTTTTTTTTTTAGGGGTAGGTATATTTGCTAACAGCACAAACAAGTAGCCTGACTCATAGCAAACCAACATTCAAACTAATAACATTGGCTAAGGAACTCTAAAGCAATTGGATGCATGATCTCATATAATACATACCTTTATCAATGATGTTACTCTACTATAATGTAATACAGATAAATAAATGTTTTATTAACTGATGTTAATTGTATATTGATCTATTTGGAGTTCCTTTATATTGTCACTCTTCTCTCTGACAATTACGGCCCGTCCACACAGCGGCGTGCGTTGAAGCTTGGCGGCGGGCATGTCTGAAACTCGACCAACAACCAATCACATGAATCTCCTGCCCCAGACACACAAGCAGCGGTTTGATTGGCTAGAGCTTGTACTGGCATATGATTCGATTGGCTGACGCTTCTGCCGAGGCTTCAAAAGTTGAACATTGCTCAACTTTTGCCGCGAGCCACGCCAGCAAAGCTCCGCGTCGCTTCCCACAATGCAGTTCGCCGAAAACTGACGTCACCCCATTCAAAGTGAATGGTGAAGCTTTCAACACACGCCGCTGTGTGGACGGGCCGTTAGTGTGGTTTTCACCACTTCAAGCCAATCAGAAGCTTCCAGACACTTTTAATGACAGTTCTCATCATAATTGAGAATATCTTCACATGAAAGTGTTTAAAAAGTTGTCCAGCTCACTTACATTCTGGAAATGTTTAAAAAAGTGTGTAATTTTAAACATTAAGCAAGTATTTATATATATTTTCAAAGTATCTTTTTTATATGCAGAGGGACCTTATCTAAGATAATTTTGTACTGAAAAGGGTGTTCACAAAAGAAAATAACATAAAGGAAAGGGATTTAATTGCCATTTTAAGAGTTTTAAGCATAATTTGACAGTTTTCGGGATAATATCACTTCACAGAATTATTATAGTCTGCAAAATAAAGACATTTACGTTTTCATACTATCCCATGCCTACCAATAACACTTATCGACACATTAAAAACTGCTTGTATATGACATGCAAAGTGTTTTTTTATTTAGTTTCCTCAACGAACCAGCAGCGACAAATGTGCTAAATATGTTGATTTGACATATATTTATATTTCCTATTCTATGGCAGCTAGCTGTTTTTTTTTTTTTTCAATCGATAAAATAGAATGCCTTGCCAAGAATAAAAGTCTCTAACCCAAGTTGCTCGAGAACCCTGGGACCACACCTCATATTCAAACCCTCCTCAGCGGCCCCTCCCTGCCTTTAATAACGAACTCAAAGAATCAGCACTTATCTTTTGGAACCAGAGCTATCTGGGGTGGAGGTCCTGAAGGAGGGGAGGGAGGGGGTGTCCGGTAAAAAGACCACTGTATCTAGACAAGAGGCTATATGACCTCAGCTCCTCACCGAGACACAGCAGGCAGCCTCGGCCTCTCAAACACACAATAGCCTCCACAGTGCACGGACACAGAAGCATGGAGCAAGGATCTTACAAGTACATCAGGGTGAGGCCGGCGGAGAAAATGTTTCAGCATTATATAGAAAACTAGTTCTAGACGAGGTTGATAATGAGTTTGGAGTCGGACCATTGTATCTTTAAGGAATTTGGCAGACAGTGAGTTTAAACCTTTCTTTTTTTGTCCCGGCAGGATGGAAATGGCAAGGTTAGTCGTGTCTTCCGGATTGGAACCCGCAAGAGCCAGGTACAGTTCTACATTAATTAACCAGAGCTTAACTTTGATTGCTTATTTTTTATAAATATATTTAAAAAAAGAGAGGGGCTTTTGCATCAGTGTATATTTAAATGTTTGAACATGAGCCTACGCCAGTTAAATGTGAGTTATCTGATGTAAAGATACAGCAGAGCAAGAAGTCTGGAGCTCCTCCCGCAGAGATAACGTAGCTCAGCCTCAACAATGTCTTTTTAAGATAACATGATTTGACTGTCACTGTGGATGGCTATTTGAAATATATCAGCTAACATGTTCTTCTATCCCAGTTGGCTCGCATCCAGACTGACAGCGTGGCAGAGAAGCTGAAGGAGCTGTACCCTGAACTAAACCTGGAAATAGGTAAAAACCCAGCTTTTATTCTATATCACATGACCCTGTAGAGGTGTGGGCACATTTGGCTTGAATGTAAGACTCTGTGGAGATAAAATAAGATTTGTCCCCAGCTAATCTTGCTCACTACTTCATCCAGCCTCCTAAACAAATGTATGCCCATTAGTGAAATTCCCTTTTATCAGGCTGTCCCAGCACATCCCTTCTTAATGCTCAGTCTCAATCCTACCTTAAAGAGCTCATAACCAGCTTTCTATCAGGGAGGCAGACAGCGTCCTCACATTAAAGACTAGGATTATAGTTAGGGCGTGTTAAGGCTTCCCTAGAACTTCCTCCAGTGTCCTATTTGTTGGTATGTTTTACTCTTTTCTTGTATTTTACATTCTAACCTGTAAATTAAATATATGTTGTAATTGTATCTTGTCTTTTTACACTGTCATTCGTATTTGTTGATCTATAAAGCCTTGGTTGTTTCTTGATATTGCGCTATATAAATACAAACCTTTGATTTTGATTTAAAAGACACACTCTGTATTAACAGTGTGTTATGTCATCATTGACTGCCGACTCCTCACTACTCTTACAGGATTCAACAACTGCTTCATTATTCAAAAGCATTTCCTTCAATCAGCCAGGCTAAAAACCAACAACTCTATACAATTATATAAAAGTCTGCTCTTATTTTGAACAGAAACCTTTGCTGATATGTTATGATCCCCTAAAATAATAAGTATGAGTATTTTATCGCCTGAAAAGTTGTGAAAGACCAGTACTGGTGTTTCAGCGAGTTATATCTGGTTAATCAAATGTCTTCTCTCTTCCAGTTGGCATGTCAACGTTAGGAGACAAAATCCTGGACACAGCTTTATCAAAGGTGAGGCTTTGCATGGGGCTTTACATCAGCACACAGAACATTCTAATTTCTAGTTTACATATTAATCAAATAATCCCCAAAACATGCAGACTTAAAGCAGTCAGTATTTAAATTACATATAGTACATTACAGACTTTTATAACAATGTATTGCTCTCTACCCTAAACTTTCCTTGCCTTGCCTCAGTCAGGATCTCAGGATTAGTGTCTAATTTATGATATATTGGGAGACACTACAGGTGAATAGGGTAAACAATTATACTAATAGATATTACTACAAAACACAAAACCAATTTAAATTACGACAATCATTTTGATGGATTACAAATTTAAAAAATGTCTGCCTTTTATTTGATTAAACATGTGTAAATATTAAAACGCAAGGTTAAAAATGATTGTTTCATTCTCGTGGTCATTTTAGATTCAACGTTTTTTTTACTGGATGTTTCTTAGGACTACAAACACACAAAGACAAACTAGTTGACATGTAATGGAAGCAAAATAAACACTCATAATTGACCAGGGCATGAAAACAATGCTTTTCCTATAGTGTTAATGCTTGATTACATACCATACATGACATGTAAGGTCCATTTTGATTAGCTTATAGTAGTAGTATGTTTTTCAACGCAACAGGTAACAATGCACCCTAAATCCCTCTCTGTTTGTGTGTTTTCTCTCAATGCAGATTGGCGAGAAGAGTCTGTTCACCAAAGAGTTGGAGAATGCTCTGGAGAGGAACGAGTGAGTGTTAGCGCTGTCATCTGACACACACTGGCTGCACACCATAGTTTCACCAACCAACACCGAGCGGTAGAGCTCACTGACAGGGATCACTTGAGACAAAGCATAGCGTCAGTTACAAACACTTAGACCCTAGCCACATGGTGACGAAACGGGTCGTATCCGCTACAGTTCTCTATCATATAGACGGTTCGGCCACACGAGGCCGACAGGGAAATGCAGAAACGATAACGATAACGGTCCCAAAGGGGGTAGATCTGCGGACGCAACGCTCTGGGGGGCCAAACGGCTCCGTGATTACGCCCGATACAATAATTTCCTGATAACGAAAATACTGACGGGCTGTCAGGAGAGGGGGAGGAAAAGAGAGACTCCGTATATTGTTCTTATATTATTATATAGAGTCGTTATTCATTTGTTTTAAAGCTCAATAAATAACAAAGAAGACCTCTGACCGACACTTTTATAATTGTGTCTGGAAGATTTCAACTTTAACGGACATGTTGACCGGCGGAAAAAAATTCTAACTGAAACTCTGCTGCACGGTTCCCTCGTCCCTTGGAAGAGGCGGAGAGGTGGGTGTTTGTCCTCTGCT
>CALSBZ010046913.1:760002-779618 GCA_943591055.1 Gobionotothen gibberifrons
CACACACACACACACACACACACACACACACACACACACACACACACACCTCTTTAGAGCTCATCTTCAAATTAAAAAGGAATTCCAGGCAAACGTAACTTCTTCTCTCACCTTTCAGGATGTTCTGTGCAGTCTGAACACATCGCAGAGAAGGAGAACAGTACACAAAGTCGATCACTGTGTTACTCTCCAACAGAGCCTCACCTGAGAAGAAGCACATATGAGTCACATTAAACAAACTGATTTCTTCCCCTGCCAAGGTGTAGTGCATCATTTAAAAACTGTTTTAGTGACGTACCCACAAGTCGAGCCTGTGTGGATCCGATCACAGTGATGGGAGCGTCCATGTCGTAATCTCTCTGCCCCCCCCACAGCGGCAAACTGGGAGGCATGTTCAGATTGGAGCGTACATATCTGCCTGCAGAACAACAGAGCACACATTCTCAACCGTAAAGCCATTTCCTTAAGGCAGTGAAAAGTAGGAATGCTTTTGACTTATTGTCTACCAGCAGCTTTTCACCTTTACTGTCGGAGCAGAGGGAGTGCCAGTGTTTTCCGAACACCACGTCCATCCTCTCCCCATGCCGACAGACGAAGAGCGTCCGCTTGGGCTGCCTAGAATGACTGCTACTTATCCGCAGGACCTGCAAGGAATAAAATGCATCAGTACATTGCTTTGTACAAATATTTGGGCGTTATGTTTGACAGGTGGCAGTGAAGAGGCAGAGACTATGGCTGCAGCCACACGGAGACGATACGGGTCGTATCCGCTACAGTTCTCTATCATATAGACGGTTCGGCCACACGAGGCCGACAGGGAAACGCAGAAAGGATAACGGGTCCCAAAGGGGGTAGATCTGCAGACGCAACGCTCTGGGGGGCCAAACGGCTCTGTGATTACGCCCGATACAATCATTTCCTGATAACGGAGGAAAAGAGAGACTCCGTATATTATTCTTATATTATTATATAGAGTCGTTATTCATTTGTTTTAAAGCTCAATAAATAACAAAGAAGACCTCTGACCGGCACTTTTATAATTTTGTCTGGAGGATTTAAACTTTAACGGACATGTTGACCGCCGGAAAAAAATTCGAACGGAAACTCTGCCGCACGGTCCCCTCGTCCCTTGGAAGAGGCGGAGAGGTGGGTGTTTGTCCTCTGCTGGTGGACTACCGGAGAGATATACAGCAGGAGCACACGCTTGCCTCGGGGAGGGAGAAAGAGAGCCAGAGCCCTGGCCCCTGCTTCTCCCCACCTCTGCTGCTAAATCCACCGCGGAGAATAAACAGAAGGGCAACCATGGCAACCATGCATGCTCGTGAAGTCTTCGCTGCTTTTGGTGTATTTTGTGGCGGAAGTACAGCGCCACTTACAGGCCCGGCATATGTACTACAGCGTCTCCAGCGGGTCGAGCGGTCTCGTGTGGACGGACATGTTTCTGGTGCAGATTGCGTGTGGACGGAGGACTTTTTTGATATCGAATCCGGTTCGTTTTTGTTACCGTCTCCGTGTGGCTAGGGTCTATAAATGTGGATATAGAGAGGGGTATGACATGCACTGTTACCACTTGGCTACCAAGGCGCTTTTTGTCATAGGGGAACCATGAGGGTATTTTCTCTTGTCTGAAAGAGGCCCTTTCCTGTATTGTGTTCAATAGTTTTTTATGCATGTAAATGGTCTGCCAAGGCTAAAATCCGTGTGCTCCCCCCAGAGGGAGTTTCTCTCCCTCACCCTGCCTGAAACGCCTCCATTGGACTCCTTTGTTTACTTCCATAACATAATGACATCACTATGTAACACTTGCGCTTCTATTGGCTAGTGCTCCAACGCATTGTACATGGTAGTCTAAGGGGCGGGACATCTCTAAGCTGTTGACCAATCACAACAGAGCCGGCCGGCTAACCAATCAGAGCAGACTGGGCTCTGGTTTCAGACAGAGGGTGAAAAGAGGTGCTGCAGCACAGGCAGTATGAGAAGAGCTTTTTGAACATTAAAGCATGGAGACATGCTGAAAAAAATGGCATAATATGTCCTCACTAATGACATTAACGAAAAGGTTTTGCCAGGATCATCTGTTTTATATTCTTTTTTCATCTGTTCTGCCGTTAGGGGGAACATGAACAAAAACAGAACAATAACAGTTATAAAGACTAACGTACCTGCATTGGATGACAGATGAGACTGAGGGTGGGGGTGTCTCCAGGACTGCTGTTCTCCATCCGTCGGCTGTCCAGCAGCCCGTCAAACATCCCCCTGTCCTTACTGCTCCTGTCACTTGGCCCACAGCTGAAGAAGGAATGGGAGCTATGGAGGGAGAGCAATACCTTCCTCCATTAAAATAAATTGTTATACTTTCAGCAAATATAAGTTAAAAGGCAAGATGAACATTTTAAGAGGGACCACAAATGATTCCCATTCGTTTTTTAACTGGCTAACATTTGGATCTAAAAACACCTCAGTGCAAGACTAAGTTAGAATGGCTTATGATTGACTGGAAAATTGCACTTTTGATAAACAAATGACACATACTTATAAATTAATAGTATTAGTATTTAATTGTTTCTTTACATCCCCAGATACAATTCAGAGTATTTTTCTTTGATATTATTACATTTTTCTACCATATGTTTTTTTAAACTTTTTATATGGTTTAGGCATTTAGGACCATCTCCTGTGCCAGTGTGGCGTGCACTGCTCACCCGTGGAACACCCAGGTCTCGGACTCATCCGCCAGGCTGACGTAGTTCTCAGGCAGCAGGCCGGACAGCCCTGAGCCCAGCGATGTCCCGTACACCCAGCCCTCGCTGGTACTGCTCTGATCCACCGGAGACATGAAGACAAAATCTCCAGGAACCAGCTCCAGCTCATCCTCGTTCTGAGGCGAGTAGGGGTACATTACCCGCAGCGTCTGCAGAGGAACTCATTAACTAACGTAGTGATATTTGCAACTCATAAATAGGCTTTGGTTTTGAATATCACCCACCTCATGGTTTGCAAAACGAATGTCCCGGGAAAACAAGACTGCCAGCCAATCACAGCCCAGCTTAACTTCGATGCCCTTGGCCAGTTTCTCCAGCGAAGGCAGGTGATTGGTGGGGAAGTTGTAGGCCAGAGTTACATGGAGCTGCTTCTTATGAGGCTCCACATGCACCTCTGGAATAAAAAACGTCCGTAGTTCAAGAAGTTTCAGTAAGGTCAATGTTCCTTAATCATCAGAGAGTCCAACCAACAACGCTCAACATTTCCCCATCAGATTCAAAAGACACACTGATCTTTACCAGAAACAGAAATATGACAGTGTGTTAGTGCCAACACCATGGATCTAATCTGATTTGGCTCTGAGCTGCTTGAAATACTCTTTGGCAGTCAGTATCATTTTCGCCTGTGTTTAGAGGAGAGTTACAGCGACAGATGAGCGAGAGTTTTAATAACCCGACACGACCGCCACCCTGACCAATCATTTACTGATATTGGTGGGGGAGACAGCCGGTCACCACACATTACACGGCCATGGTATGGTGATGAACTGATGCTGAACTCTATACCAGCGGTGAAAAGGAACCAAGTACATTTACTCAGCTACTGTAATTAAGTGCATTTGATGGTGCTTGTACTCTACATGAGTGTTTCCTAGGGCTGTCAAAGTTAATGTGATAATAACGCGTTAATGCAACTTCCTTTCAAAACCACAATTCATTTTGTCACTAGTTTTTGCACACATGTTCCTTGACCCTCAGCCCGCTCCGTAGTTTGGGAAATCAGGCAGCGATGGTGCAATAAAGTTGTGAATGGCGAGCAAAAAAAAAAGCCTGAAATGTTTATAAAAGTATATTATTTGTATGACGCCATCATATTTGTCCATAAGTTTATTGAAAACATGGAAAATATCCCTTTAAGGTACATTTAATGTCCAATCTGCATAATGAATACTTGGTACGTGAAGTATTTTTTGATGCTAAAACGATTAATCTTTTACTGAAGTTACATTGTTAAGTAACAAGGACTTTTACTTGTAACACTTCCTAAACAAGTGGTAATCCCAGGGCAATGTGTTTGTATTTATTCATTTGATTCTTTATGTAAACAGGCAGGCTCATTGAGAGCAGAGTATGAAACACAAGCACACACATAATGAAGATAATGCTGTGTTGCGCTTCACTGCTAATGCTTGTTGAAGTGGCTGATTTCTGGCTTTAACTTACATAAAGCCACATGAGGTCAGGAGAGGCTGTCCAACACACTTTTCCCAAATAGAATGCATCGATATGTTGTTGAGTTCTTCTTAAACACGATGATGATTTATTCAGCAATAAACTTCCAAATATCACTACTGTAATCAGGCAATCGATTGTCAAAAATACTTAAAATAGTGTTCCAAATAATGCGATCTTTTATGTAAAATAATGCGCCAAATAACGTGGTCAGAGAACTGTAGGCCCTCCGCCATCTTACTGGAGAACACTAAAATGATCTTGTCTATTTAAAGCCCCGCCCACCACAGGTGCCCACAATCAAAACATATTTATATAAATACTAGCTTTCATAAGTATATTTCAAACATTATATTTCAACTCAAAATATATCTAAGATATGGTCGTCTTAAAAGGCTCCAATGCTTGTGCTTCCTACCTGCCTTCCTGGCGGCCTCTGTGGAGAAGTCAGCGGCAAACTGCTTGAGGACGTCGGCCACCGTCTCCTCCACGAACAGGCCGATGAAGTTGGAGGATGTGTAGAGCTCCAGAGGCAGAGGGCTGGGGAATCGACCCCGCCACTGCTGGACGGACGCCTGCAGGGCCTCACACAGGGCTTCCACTTTGTGGTCTGCACACTGTGTGGAAGGAGGGTTCATGGGAAATTGGTAAACAAATGGTTCTTTGTTGTGCAGTTAGGGTAATGAAGTACATGTCTGAAATAGTCATAACACACAGGATGCAATCATAGTCCAAATGATATTAATGAGCATTATTTATTGTCCTTCGTGAAGCTGCACAAGTCACCATGAAGAACTGGCAGAGGGTGATGTGTGGGAAAATGTTGTGTGCTTTGTTTTTGCCACATGTGACGCGGCTCTGCTGCCAGAAGTGTGAGAGCTGGTTCTGCAGGGGTCCGCTGGGCCGCAGGTAGAGGACAAACTCCCTGGGCAGAGGGTCGTCCAGGAACGGGTCATCTACATGAGAGAAGAGCCTGGAGGCAGAGGGAGCAAGACTTCAGTTACTTTGAAGCTTCAAATTAAATCTATTATTATTATTATTATTATTATTATTATTGAGGTTTAGAAATGATGCTTCGAATGTCTGTCGTCATTATAATAATTGTTCATTTAATTGTTTATTTGAACCGGGACAGTGCCTATTAATGAACATTTTAAACAAAATAATGCTTTGAAATGTAAATGGGCCGGATTTTAGCTTTGAGCTAATTTCCATCCGTAGTCCCGTCACATACAACATTTATGAACATAACATTTATATACATGGCAAACAGAAATACATGATATGCAGAAAGAGCATGAGCAGCATACAAGCATTTACCACAAGGTAGTAGAATGTAGCAGCTACGACATATAAAGTGCAGGAGGAGATAAAAGAGCTACATAAAGTGCAAGAGGAGATACCCCTGTATTAAAGTGCATTTAGCGGTGATTGCACGTTTGTTTGTTTCTCAGCCATTCTTTGAGTTGACCTTTAAAGCTATTGAGGGTGGGAGAATCCCGTATCTCAGTTGGGAGGCTATTCCAGAATGAGCTGCCTTTAATGGAGAGGACATTTTGTCCAAAAGTGGTCCGTCTACGGTGGACTTCACAGTCTCCTCTGGTTTCTGACCTAGTGCAGCGTCCAGTGTGTTTCTTGTGGATGAATTCCCCTAAGGGAGTCCATGTAAACATTTATAAAAAACCACATACTTTTAAAAGACTTAAAATTGTCAAAACTCAAGAAATTGTGTTTTTCAAGGATGGTAGAGTGGTGGTATGAATTAGGCTTTCTGTCAAACACCTTGATAGCTTTCTTGTACAGCTGTTCTATACGTTTCAGGTTTGTGGCACAAGCAAACGACCAGTTTGTCAAAGAGTATTCAATGTGGGATAGAATCATACAGTGGAGATATGACTTTGCAGCATTGACAGTTAAGAAAGGTCTGATTTGTTTAAAATGTTGCAAGTTGAATTTAACGGTATTAGATACTTTCTTAATATGTTTCTTAAAAGTCAAGTTCGAGTCCAATATGACTCCAAGATACTTGAACTGGGAGATCTAATTCTGCTCCGTTTAAAAACACATTGGATCCTTCGATTTTGACTGATCTTTTACTGAACATCATGCATACTGTTTTTTTTGCATTTAACTGTAAGCAAATGTTGTTCAGCCAGTGTTGAACCTTGTCCAAAGCATTTGAGAGACAGGATGTGATTATTTCAGTATTTTTCCCATGTACAAAGATGACCGCATCATCGGCATACATTTGTACATTCAAATCAGGACATACATTAGGCAAGTCATTAATGTATTGTACAGAGAAAACAGTCCAAGAATGGAACCTTGTGGAACCCCAACAGGGTTGACAAGGTAGGGGGATTTGGTACCGTTGACCAAAACACACTGTTTTCTGTTCGATAAGTAAGACTTAACCCAATGTATAGAATCTGCCGAAAAATTGAAATACGTCAGCTTTGTAAGGAGCACTTGGTGGTCAACAGTGTCAAAAGCCTTCCTGAGATCAAGGAAGACAGCACCTACATACAGTATGGGCTTGTGTCCAACATAGATTTAAACTTTTCCACAAAGACACAATGAGACACGAAAGTGAGCACGAAAACCAAACTGCATTTGGTGGAGTGGAGCGAAACCTTTGTCTAAATATTTGGTGATTAGTTTTGACACGCATTTCTCAGCTATCTTAGAGACACAGGGGAGGATGCTAATAAAGTTATTCTATTCATTTGAGTACAATGACTGGGGCAAGCAGATGTGCAAAGTGGGGCCATACAAAATGGATTGAAGCAGAATATATATATTATTTTTTAAAATATTTGTTTGTGTTATTTTATAATTACACATAGGACCTATAGACATGCACTGATGGAAAGATGTCAGAGTGAAAGGGCTGCCAGTGTTCCGGCGCCAGTGAGCAGTTAGGGTTCAGTGCCTTACTCAAGGACACCTTGGCAGTTCCCAGGAGGCGAACTGGCACCTCTTCAGCTACCAGTCCACACTCCGTATTTTTGGTCCAATCGGGACCTGAACCGGGGACCCTTCAGTTCCCAAGCTGAGTTCCTTCCAGACTGAGCTACTGCGTCCCATATTGGTATATCCTACTCCTTAGATGCAAAAATACCAGCTTTAAACACAATGAATAGACATACAACATGCATTTAAAAGCATTTGAATGTCAATGTTATGAAAAAAACATTGAGGCTTCTGACTCTTCAGTACAGCTCTTTCGATGGTAACATCACTCTCCCTTGAGGTCAATGACAACAAACATTTTAAAAGAACTCTTTGGCATTCAATATTCCAATGATCCTATTTGCTCTACAATAATTAGGGGGGACTTGGTTCTGCCAAATGCATTAAAAATATGCAGCACGCTTCAATTTACCAGCACTTTGATAACATAGTGTGTAAATGATAGGTAGCACTTTTTTCTAATTTGGTGACATTTCTTATCACACATATTTGTATTAAATCTGTTGAGAGGAAGCTAGTGAAATTATTAAATGTATCATTATTAATATTATATTTTGTATTCATATTATTTGTGTTATTTATTTGCCTACAGAGGTTGCATTTCATTTCTCAAAAGTAAGAGGGCTGCTCGAAAGGAATCAATAAAATCATTATTTCTCAACAATATACACAGGATATACTGTACCAATTTGTACAACAGAGGGCAGTATAACACATATTTTCCGTAACTTTAGATAGGTCTATAAACTATACATAAATGTAATGTTTTCACTCACCAGTCACATGCTGCTTGAACACTCCGACCTCCTGTTGATACCAGAGCTTTCAGTCTGTAAGAGAGCAAAGCAGGAAAAGAAAATCTCATTATTTTCACATTACATGTTATTTAGCTGACACTATAATCCAAAGCAACTAACATACACTTCAATTTCCAGACATGCCTAAGAGAGCAATTCGGGGTTGAGTATCTTGCCCAAGGAAACGTACAAATGTTGGCTACAGGTCATTTGAACACCACTGAAAATGTTCATCTACATTGTAATCATGTATAGAGTGAAAATATGTAACATAGTTTGAATAGCCAGCACTGCAGCAAGGAGACATGTGGAAGAAGTTAATCATTGATCTTCTCTTTACAGGAGTCTGCTTCCTCAGGAGTTTTCTGGCAGATGGCAGATAAAAGAACAACTGTCTTGGATCCACACCTAAGTGGAAACTCTGTAGATATTTAGAGATGAAATTTAAGGCTTTAAAGATGATAACCAATAGAATAACATTAAAAGTGTTCCTCCATAGAGCTGAGGCGAACTGCAAAGTCGATGGTCATTTTCTGTTGGTTTGTCACTACGAGTCACAAGACCTGTTGTTCGTCTAAAAATGTTGAGCAGTGCTTCTTTAAAACATTTGGTGGACTAGAAAGGCTTTTGCCGCAGAACTCCGCCAACGCTGTTTCCATAAGTAAAAAAGTATATATGTGTATCCACCCCATGATTCGTATCCTCCCTAAATCTACTCTTCCTTGGCTCATGCTTCAACTTTCCACTAGGTTTCAGGAACGTTTGGCCAGTAGATGTTTTGACAATATTGCTGACAAACCAACAAACCAAACCGTACATTGTAAAAGGTAACAATTCAGTTTTGTATTGCAATACAACCGTCCTATATCGATGTGACTAGAAGGGATTTTGGAGAGCGCAGATCTCCGCCAAGTAAAACATAACACATGTATCCACCCCTTGATTTGGATTTAAATGTGAGGAACAGAATACTGGCACATTTTCACCAAGTTTTATTAAAATGTTTCCATAATCTTGCTGACAAACAAATAAACTGAACCGAAAATATAAAGTCATTAGGGAAGGTAACAATTTAGTTTTGTGTTGCAATAAAACCATTTTCAATGTTCAACACTTTCATTTAAAAAAGGTATTTATATATTATTTCCATTCCCACCTTTTAATGCAAAAGGTCAGCGTGTGTAAATGAGTAATGGTACATTTATGTCACCAAGTTATGAGACAGACTAATGGCCAACTGGGGGCAGAACCAAATGGATTGCAAATAAGAGGAAGCGTTGAGTAGTGATTCTTTAATATATCATTTCATAATACATTTGGTGAACTAGAAGGGCTTTCCGAGAGCATAGAATTCCGCCAACGCCCTTTCCATAAGTACAAAGTTAAACGTGTATATTCACCACGTGATTCAGATTCACCCTGAAATGTGGCCAATGCTCTACGCTTCCATCTAGTTTGATGAAAATTGTGCCAATAGTTTTTCCATAATCTTGCTGACAAACCAACAGCCGACACCTCTTCATCTCAAAGGTCAGAGTGTCAATGAGTAATGGTAAATTCATGCCAAGATTTTAAGAATACTACATTCGGAGCAGATGAGCGTCACTTCTTCTTAAGCTCACGGAAAATGATACATTGTGTAGGAGGACTCATGAAGGACTCCTCTTAACCATAACGTAAGACTCAGGAAACACTTTTAAGTGTGTTCTGGTTTGAGTGAAGAACCTCAACCTGCATATCATTATTTTCTTAAAATGTGTGTTTACTATCTACTTTGAAGAACTGAAGAAAGGGATCAATCAGTCAGTCAAAGAAATCTAAATACAATACTTTTTTTTTTTAATCAAAAGAGAGCTGAGAAAAGACTGAACTAACTGGCTTCAAACAGCGTTCCCAATTCAAAAATATATAAAATCCCGATTTCACAAAACAAACAATGTTGCAGCTAATGATGAAAACAGATTTTCATTTTTGCCATGGCAACTCCACATGTTTTAATTTGCCGGGAAGCATTAAAAAGGATGAAAGAAGCTGAGAGAATGATCCATTCATGCCTCCATCCTTACCTCAGCAGCACCTGGAGGCACAGCTGATAAGCAGGAGGAGGAAAAGGCAGATCAGATTGCGCACATTAGAGCCGCAGAATCTAATTAGTTGCCACTCAGGAGATAAGAGCTTGTACATGCTAATGTGGTTTTCATCTCTCGGGGGCTAGCAGCTTCCCTCAGCATGGCATGAGATGTTGTTCCTGTGGGATGGGACGGGTTGTGTGTGTGTACAGAACAAGTGCATTATAATATAGCACACACTCTTAGCGACCTCTAAAATGAAAAGCAAGCATTCACACACAATTTCATACAATGGTAGCAGGGGATACAATACACCGTGCCACTTTATTATCAAGAAGGATAGATATTCATATGTTTAAGTATCTTGAGTTCAGTATCTTGCCCATTGAAACTTCTATGTGTAGACTGCAGAGACCAGGGATGGACATTTATGAGTGGCCCGAGTTTATAATTTATAACTATTTAAGGGACCTTCATGGAAACCCTTTTAGAATGATAGCACATCGGCAGAGAGCAATGCAGATTTCTTTTTAAACAACTGGTCTTTATACACAAGACCCAAATCACATACCAAGCAAAAAGACGTCTGGCCTTTTTATATGCAACTTCCCCACAGAGAGCTCAGTTAGCAGCCGTTCTGACCACAGCGGAGACATCAGAGTCAGCACACTGGTGTGCGAAAGGAGGCTTGGGTTGTGTGAAGCTGCTGTGTCCCACAGGTGTAGACCTACATACCATTGCATATGTGTGTGAGAGAATCAGAAAGAAGGAAGAGAGAACGAGAAGCAGCGGCTGAATAAGGAACCACTTCAACGCACACCCACACGGCAGTAAACAGTATATCTAGAGAATGTAAAGAAAAGCTTTGCCACATACTAACACCTGGTTTACATTTAGCAGTAGCCTAATGACCGTCCCATATCTAACACAAGGTTTTCAAAACCATGAGAAAGAAATGGTTAGGGGAAGTAAGTCCTGCAATGCATACGGTATCATAACGTAAGTCATTGTGCAAGACAAACACAATGTCCCATAGCCTACTGTAGATACTGTATTTGCCTATACGTTATTTAAATGTGTGCGTATGAAATACAGACAATCAAGTATAATTCATACTGCTATGCTAGGAGTCAAGCGGACGAGACCTAATCCTGGTTACTTAGTATGTGTTTGAAGAGTTTACAAGCCATTACAGGAGAAAAGTAAAAAGTGAAACAGCGTTTGCTACAGTGTTAGCCGCTAACGTTAGCATGCCCTGCTTCCTAGCTTAATACCCATAGCCACCATACTAATGGCCTTCCAAGGCCAAGGAGCAATTCACACCTCATCATTGTGTGGGGTTACAGGTTGTGTAAAGAGATGTAAAGAGATGAGGACTAGACTAGCATACCCACTGTAGCATTTCTTACTGTGTGGAAAACGGATCTGAATGCCTCTAGGCATTGACTTCAGGCTAACATGAGCAGTTCTGTCCTGCCATATTGTATAAGTGAAGTGGATGCTCCCACAACTTTGTAGGCTACAAGTGATTACATCATGATACCATGTATCTTGTCATAAAGTGTATTTAAGAGCCTTTCAAAGGGTTTTCCTTTAATAAACACTTGGTTGTAAACATACAGTAACACATGGTTGAACTCAACCAACTCATGCAAATAATATTAGCTTATGCCAACTAGTTTTTTTAGAGAAGTTACATTTAAGCACATATATTCTAAGATAGAGATACAAAATATACATAGCAATGAGGAATTTCACGATAGACTTAACGTTTTTCTTCATAAGGTAATGATCAAAACGTTAATCTTGTAAATATATAATCTCATAATAGAAAAGTAATTCATATATTGTGTTTGAGGTTGTAAGATGTATTGTCAGTCTAAAAAATGTCTCCAAAGGCAATCCTAAAGCTTGGAGGCTTCAACAAATTAGAAAAATGTTAAGAAGCAATACTACCGCATTAATCATTGAACAACGGGCAACAACATGTTTCGAAAGAAAAATGTGTATAATGGGGGCAAAGACCTTTGCACAGATAGTTGATGAACAGATGATTCACAACTCGTTATTTGTGGCTAACATGGGCCCTTTTATGTCTGGTGACAAGCAAACATTGCATTCGCATGTGGTGGCAGCGGTGTTTCTCTGCATCAAGACTTGTTTCACTTTCAATCCCCTTATTCTGCCCTGTATGACAGAACCATGCAGAATCAAATCAGGCATTACGTTCACAGTAAAGCTGAAGCACTGCAACATGACAATAAAAAAAAAACAGCCAGAAAACTATGAAACATAAACAGATGGGAGCCAAGTCTGAAATAGAGCTTGTTCAAGCCACCCCTGCTCCAAAGCAAACACATGTCACTAGATTGATATCTCGAATGAGCCAAACAACACTGTGTGCAAGTACTCCAACTATTGTTGAGTTTTACTCATTCCTGCCAAATGTGGCATAACCAGTGAGTTAATCTAACTGCCACATAACTTTTTTACATTGGGACGCGTGGTATTTTATAACTTGACTCAATTAATAAATCATCTAAGGATCAATGGTGCAATATATCACATCTTGTGGTTCTCAACTCTGTTTGCTGCTGATGCTTGGTGTGAAATAGTATGTAAACCACAAGGATGAGCAAATTGTCAGCAACTATGAACTATCCAGGGTTAAAATGTGGAATAAAGAGATACTTGAACAGTTTTGTATTATAATTCATGAATGTAGGGAACTTGTTAACATCTCATTTAAAAAGGATGGTAAAGATTGTAGCAGCAGAGGTCGACATATGCTGACTTTTACTCCTTAGGGAGGATCAAGCTCCAGAAACACTAGATATTACAATTACCATAAAGCAACTCAATAGCTTCTTTCCTTATATCACTGTAGATCTTCGAAGCCTGGTTAACATCCTCTTTTTTCAGATTTTACACCACCAGTGTGTAGAGTAGTTGTTCCTTCTCAAGCCTAATTCCAGATGACCCTGATGACATCATCCAGGCTACTTTGTCAGATTTGACTAATCTCCACAGACACAGGAGACATTACGAAACTGTTCTTAATGATGAAGTGGTATTCTCCATGGTGAGTAAACTGACCTTTGCTATGTAAAATAGTTGTTTAAATTCTTGAGTTGATTTATTAGACTTAAAAAAAATAATGTTTGAGCTGATATTACCCTGAGAAGATGTTCAAAACATGACTTGTGATTCTTTGTATCTGAATGACCTTTGCTGACCACGATTTAGAGGATTACTTTTGTGTGGGGGAATAGCTATAAGTAAAGGCCCAAAAGGCACCAAACCAACATCAAATAACTAGTTTGACGAAGCCACCTGCTAATTTTCGTGTTGCCTTCATCTTTGCCAAAAGGCTCACTTGAACACATCACTAATTTCGTGTTCACATCGCAGCGGAGCAGCCTCTTAGCTCCAGAATCCGGTTCGTTTCAAGCACCAAAAAATTGTCCGGCCAGAGAAAAAGCACTGCATACGTCACGCTTACGTCGAGGCGGAGACAGGATTAACTCCTGAACAACAACAGAAAATCCGCGTTTTATCCAGTTTGTACACAACGATGGAGAAAGGTTTCTGCTCATGGTGAAGCAACGTGTCTGCGTGTTAAGGTGGAACCTGAGCATTCACGTTGATCACCTCTCATTATAACTAATTATAAATCTATAAAACTATAAATATTAAACTTTACTTCACGTGTTCATTTGAGAACAGCTGTTACATACCTGGGTGAAGGTTACAGTTCATTTAAATGAAAGATACAACGTTACTCCACACTCATGGTTTAGTCCACCTTAAGAAATAAGACCGACCTCGGAAGCAGTTGTGTTTTAAAAAACCCTTTATTGACACAAGTACACTTTTTTATAAGAATATAGTCTAAACCACAGAAATGACTCCGGAAAAGCTGCAGATATAGCCATAAGAAATGAATGCAACTGATTTCATCCGTGCGGTTTGGCTTTATGAAGCAGGCACGCAAATGGTAACGTCATGACGCAAACGATGACGCAATGACGCATTACCAGTCGGACTCTGGGCAGTGTGAAAAGAGCCGGAGCTAAACCGAAGAACCGGTTCTGAACCTGAAAAGCTCTAGCACGGAGCTTGAACCGGAGTTGCGTTGGTGTGAATGAGGTATAAGACACCTATGTTCGGCCCCTTCGTGAATGGAAATCACTCTCCATAGCAGCAGGTGGCGAGCATTGGAATCAGATGAGATGAAGGTTTACAATGAGCAGATTATGCCCACAGCACAACACACACACAGCAACAACATGGTCAACGTACGCTGATCGAGGTCTCTAACTTGACCAACGTTCAATAATCGGCTTGGTGTCTCAAGGCCTTGAGACAACAACTGTAGCTGCATGTCAACATGAGGGGTTGGAAACCCGAATTTAAAGTGATTTTTCTCAGTTTTGTACTCGTTTCTGAATCATGGCTGTAAAATAACCACAACATAAAAAAGCTGTCAAAACATATCTTTTTGGATTCCCCATGACGTCCCACGTTTCCTTCCTCTGCTGCTGCCTTTCAGGGTTTCCATAGCCGTGGGTGGTTTGTTTCCTAAGGCGAGCCCTAAGCTAAATCGAAATGCCGATTAGAGGGTATGGCAACCCAAGGAGGATGCATGTAAACAGAGCAAGGAGATTCTTTGGAACTAACTCATTTCAGTTTGGATCATGAAAGAAATCAAAGCTGATGTGTTCGGAGAGCTTATGGTAGAGCAGACTGTCCTGAGGTTTGTTGATCAAAGTGCTCACAAAGGTCTGGTGGGAACAGAGAGCTGCCTCACTAAAGGCCAGCTACTCACCACTCCCTCCGTCCTAATGATGACAGTGCAGCTCTGCACCATCGCTCCCCACCCTCCACACTGCTCAGCTTAAGTCAGTGGCTTCAAGCAGTCGCAGTCACAGCAGAAAATGAAGCTGTCAACAGACATACCCTCAGAACCATGACTTCTGTATCCCCTTCACCCTTCTTCCTAGAGGAACTGGGTCTCTGGAAAGCACTGGAGGGACACTCCAATGGGATTTAAAATGTTTGTTTGTTAGAAGACTGGTGGTACAAATCCAGCTTCCCAAAGAAAATATGGGTTTTACTTTTACATAAGTTACAAATGATGTAGCAGAAAATGACAGCAAGTGACGATCAGACATGACACCTCAAAGAAAATGAAATTAACTTTGAAGAAAAATGTAATGGTCAGTGTAACAAACTGGAACCTCAAATAACCTGCCTTCGAACTACTCAGACACTTGCTATCCAGGGCCGTAGTCATTATTTTATAAATATTGGCTTAAGTCATAAGCCAATTGCTTACCCCACCCCAAACACACACAAAAGTCTCTATTTGTTTTTTTTAAACAATTTGACAAAATATATACTAAAACTGTATTTTGCCGCCAAAAATGCTGATATGATATATTTGTATTCATTAGCCTAAAAATATTAAAAGTTAAATGTAGTGAGTAAAATATACACTTCAATCATAAAACCCACAATTCAGACAATCGTTTTCTAACAAAAATGTCAATTTGCACAGAATTCATTCCCTCATATATTTGAGTTTTTTGCACTTGGTCGGACAAAAAATTGCATCTGAACATGTCACAACAGAAGTTAGGATTTTGTTTCTCGCTAATTATTTAGTCTTAATCGACAAAAATGAAATCAGCCCTACAGTATGTATTTGTCCAATTGTGGTTGGTGTCCACTTCCTGTTACCCCATGGTAATGTGACAGCTGTGTCCCTGCCTCACAGCCCCAACAGACACTATTCCAGGCTCTCCACCTGTGAGAGGACAGCACAGTGTGGGCTGAGAGCTCAGTCAATGAATGCTCTTTGTAGGAAAATGTCCCTTGAGGATTTCTCCTATCAGTAATGAAAACAGAGGAAAAACTAAAAACAGGCTGTTGAGTGCTTCATTGTGCTGTTGAGTGCTTCCCCTGATGGATCCACTCAATGGTCAAACTCTCAAACCTCACATTACACCAAGTCTGAAAAAGACTTCTACTTCAGCTAAACAACAGCTCTTTACACTGTTGTCACCCACATACAGAGTTATCCTATTATCTTAAAGGCATTTATTGTGAGAAAACCACTCTTTCTCGCCCACAGAGATGTTAAAGTACGTTTTCCAACCGTAGAGAGATCCTCTGTTTAAAGCTTGACGCAGAGACAGGAAGAGAAACAGACAAGGCTGCGAGCAACACGCCCACGCAACACAACACTGCTCAGACCTATACATCGTGCAGCACAACAAAGTTGAAAACTGTAAAACTACAGTACATTTCAGCATGCCAACAAACACAATAACACAGTAATCAGAAAAAACGACACATTGATCCAAAACATTAAGAATGAAAGCAAAGAGAATCGAGGATAGTAATGTGTTCTATTTGAGTGTTCATGGCATGTACACTACTATCAAACACTACAGTCACAGGATAAGAAATTATCAAAAGTAAAGTGTATACTGCTCACATCTGTAAGGATCGGGATATCCCAACAGATGCTTTTTCATGTATGTTCTCTTCCTATGCATCCTTTTATTATTGTATATACTGTATTTTATTATGTTGATGTCCATTTTTGCATATGTCCTGGGAGAGGGGTCTCTTTCTGATATTGCTTCCATCTTTTCCATTAAAGTTTTTTTTTGGGAGTCTTACCTTATCCCAAGTGTTGATCTTAGTATAAAGGGTGTTGCATACAGTAGATGTCAGGTGGAAGTGATTGCCTGAAAAAATATTGTGGTATAGCATAGAGTGCATATCAAGAGAAGCCAGATGTTACTCTGATATTAACAATAGGTTGGCTAAACTTTCTCGCTAGCATGGATCATGAAAAGTCTCCTCTCGTTTGTTATGCACTGCATGGAAAAGATAATATGTAACCAAAAGTAGCTATCAATCAATCAATCAATGTTTATTTATATAGCCCAATATCACAAATGTTACATTTGTCTCAGTGGACTTCACAGTTTGTTCAGAATATCAGTATGACAATACGACACCCTCTGTCCTTAGACCCTCACATCGTGCAAGGAAAAACTTCCAGAGAAAACCCACAGTTTAAAGGGGACAATGGGAGAAAACCTCAGGGAGAGCAACAGAGGAGGGATCCCTCTCCCAGGACGGACAGACGTGCAATAGATGCCATGTGTAAATTGAAGAGATAATACATTTTACAGCGTAGGTAGACCGAATGTTTGGAAATGCATGTGTCTATAATAAGAAGATGAATCCACGAGGATGTCAACAATCCTGTGGGAGCCATCAGGGAAGTAGTATGATGAGAGTCAGCTACTATATATCAATACATTTTACAATACAACTGTTAGTTATTCTATATTGCAAATCATTTGTAAACTATGTTAGTTGTAAATTATTTCAATGTGTCTCTCTATAACCTTGGGTTCTGGTATCTTGAATGGAAAATGTTCGATATTTTCGTTTCCTAAATGAATAATCTACCTCTTGATGATATATTATTTCCATTGGTTATTCAATTACACATCCAGCATATTGTATCTAGAAGGGCTTTGTTGAATCAGGGATTACCATGACTCAATGTTCACTGAGAAAAGAAAACCCCGACTATCAACACAAGGTAACCCTTTGGGCCCACATCTTTAGTCATTTATTTTCCGTACCATAATGTAGTACTATCCTCCAAAGCGTTCCACATTTGCTGGAAGAAATTAACTGTGACATTTAGTGTCATTTATTGAGTCAGAGATGTGTCATAAAGTCCTGTGACATCAACAGGTTTAAAACAATGGTAATCCCTTTGCCAATGTAAAGACTTCAAGGGGAACACTTTCTCATCATCATTGAAGGTGTTGGGGAGTTCTACTGCATACGTCGTAAAAAAGTTTCTGGAGAGGAAGTTGTGTGATGGCTGGTGGACTACACGTTTGAAACTGAATAACATATCTGTGGGAAGGGAATTAGAAATAAATTAGCTTAATGTATATACAAAAACAAAAACCAGCACATTGCAGGTTTTACAAGGTTGTATGTAATAGTGTTGGTAGTTAAATGTATACAAAGTAATAACTATGCAGTGGAACATTATCAAACACAAAAACTACGTGTTATTCTATAGCACTTATCACACCCACCCTGATTCACACCATAAGGTCACTTCACCACAGAGCTGAGTATGTCATGTCTTATTTCACAACACAATATTACCAGGGGACTTCTCATGGTTAAGCTGTTTTTATTGATATGTATTCATGCTGTGTGGAGAGATAACTACACCTCCTTCATTTGGACAGAAAGTACTGCCAACATTTTAATTAATAACTGCCAACACAGCTCCCATAATTCACGACTGGGAAAATGGCAGAAAAGAAAGATTGCAAAAAGAATACACCACCCCCAAAATCAGAGATGCAATCAATATCATCACATGACCTCTGTGTCCTGCGAGATATGGTAGCTAATATGCGGCAGGATTATTGCTTGACAAATTAGAAACATGGCTGTAATCATTACCAATTATTACACTTAATTGAACCCTGCTCACTCCTCTGGGCACTCTCTCCGTGCCAGCCTCTGGGACCTGTTGCTGGTTCTATTACTTGCTTGTTTATTATGAATAAACTATTATTATATTCATACCCCACGTCTCGCCTCCCAGCTTTCTGTTGCAGCCCAGGAGCCGGGTTGTAACATATGGTCACAGTCACGGTTTAGTTTGCAATAGTGACGCTTTTAACCAAAGCGAGTAACATACACTTCAATACCGTCTATATGCCTATGGGAGCAATTTGGGGTTAATAATATTGCCCAAGGACAGTTTGAGATGTTGACTGCTGGGGCTGGGGATCAAACTACTGACCCTCAGATTGGTAGACTCCCATTTCCTCAGGTCCACAGCCGCCCATTATCCCCTACTGCACCAAATTGCAAAACTCTGTTGTGTGACCATATGATGCCGGAGGTTTATGTTCTGAAATAAAATATGCTTGTGATGTTTGAGCCAGTGACACTTCTGTTTCACATAGCAGCTGTCAGTGGGCAGCAGTTCACTTCCACAGGAGCATATTAAAGTTGAAATGAAGCTGAAATATGACAAGGTGTTGTGGTATGTTAAGCTTTTTACTGTTGTCTCAGTATTCACTGGGAACATTTAACTGGATTGTTAAATAGCAGTTGCCGGGGCCAGTTGTCCTTATTTAAACTCCCATGGACAAATGTGGAAACAGGACCAGACACCACCAACTGCTCTGACACATGTCTTACTCTAGCTGACACTCTGGGCTGATACTTGCCTTTTCATTTAAAAATGTATCATAACACTCTGCTAGAAGCCTTTGACCTTTGCTGCATTTTATCAAATTAAACCCACATACACATACACATACACATACACATACACATACTTCACTGATAATTAAATGCGTTGCTGGTGTCATGCTGTCTTTATCAGCTGTCCAGAAATGGGCCCACCCATGTGAAAGGAAACACACACCACACACACACACACACACACACACACACACACACACACACACACACACACACACACACAC
>CALSBZ010046913.1:780018-794963 GCA_943591055.1 Gobionotothen gibberifrons
CACACACACACACACACACACACACACACACACACACACACACTGTAGAGACTTGAACATGTATATAAACACGTGAAGAGAAATGGGTCACCACAGTATCCACAGAGGTAAAAACCACAGGCTCTGCGACTCTCTGTCTCTCTCTGTATTTTTTAACACAGCGGCTCCAAATCTGTCCAGACAGCCCAAAGGAAAATGCTGCATGTGTGCACGAGTTGTAAGCAGTTAAATCAAAGAGAGATTATTTCTGAAGAGGTAAAACTGTCCAGGATTTCAGAAGAAAAACAATGTTTCTTTGTCTTTTCTACCAGTACATAGTAGCGCTAGTGTCAAGAATTCATGTTTGTGTTTATGCCATTTCTGTCACTGTTAATGTGTAAAACCTGATGCAAAACTCTATAACAAAATGGTCATCATTATCCCCATAGAGTGGTGCAGTGAAGACATATTTTTTTTAAACAACCCGGAAGTTAGCATAACAAGAGTTCCCTTGAAAAATCAATGGGATGTTGGAATATTCCAGCCAATATGATCTGTGGCAAAAACACGTTAATGATACTTAACACGTTCTGTTCAGCAGGATCATCTCCATATGTTAACAGCACTTCATAATTTTCGAATTAAACAATTAAAACACCAGAAGTAAAAAGCTAATGTTAGGATATAAACAAACTACATCAGGGTCACGCTAAGCTAAAGGTGGCAAATGTTCGGCGTGATGGCGCGTATTAGTCTAATTTAGCAACCGTTGTCTTTAAAACAGATAGGAGCTTTAGACATTCCGGAGTGGGGTATTTAATGTCATAGACCAAAATGTGAAAATCTTGTAAGCTTGTGTTAACCATAGACCTTATTTTAGGCTTCTAACCACAAACACGTTCAAAAATATGTTGACTTCAAGACATGGGAAGCAGTAGTGGCAAAAAGCTAACTCATTTCTAGATTTAAGAAAGTGGTCTGACACTACTCTATATTCAAACTAAATTATATCTCCTCCATGAGTTATGGACTTTCTTATCAAACCTTTGAGTGTGGCTGCTCAAAGCAGCCATAATCACTTTTGATTTCCCACGTGGTCGGACAACATGAGTCAATCTCGACTAAAATCCCCCAAAAATGTAATTTTCAAATGGGTCACAGTTTGCAGACCTGGCACAGCTCCCTCTGGAAACACTTAGACCTTTTTTTAATCACATGCGACACAGTCCTCCAACACCTGCAAACATACCTTTATAAAGAAATGTCCCCTTTAGACTCTAAGGGGGTTTCTGACTTAATAACTACAGGAAAAAAACTTTAAATAAATCTATCTAGCCTGGTAAGAGAAGAATCCCACTCTTTTTTATGGTTAATTTTTAAAAGATGCCAATTTTCAATTGTATTTGTTATTATGGTCACTAGCCTCAGCACTAAATAGAATAGAATAGATTGGGAGGTGATGAAACCCTCTTTAATGGTCACACATGCAGAGCACACAGCAACACACAGTGAAATGTGGCCTCTGCTTTTAACCCATCCTAGTACCAGGAGTCTAGTACTAGGAGCAGTGGGTAGCTATTGTACAATGCCCGGGGAGCAATGGGAGTGAGGGGGGAGTCCGGTGCCTTGCTCAAGGGCACCACGGCAGGGCAGGAGGTGAACTGGGAACCCTCCAAGTAGCAGTCCACACTCCATATTTTAGGTCTGGCCGGGGACTTGAACCGGCAACCCAACAGCTCCCAGTCCAAGCCCCTACTGACTGAGCCACTGCCAGATAAAAGAAGCCATTCTGCCTCACTTTACGTCCAGTTCCTGTGAACTGCAGTTATTTTCTATCCTTATACCACAGGGAATGTGTGTGTTGTCCTCCCAGGTAATGGTTTAGAACATCATCACATAGTAAAAAGCATCAACAGTGAACTACACTGTGTTCTATATTCTTTTAGAAAGTGCAGCTTTTACCAAAATAACTTGTTGGACTATGAATACATATTAACCTGGAACAGAAAGCTAAGCTAATATCAAGGAGAAAGGTCTGGTGACCATTCTGTGCTAATTCATTTATGAAAATACTAATCATAATCAAAAAATGTAGCAGGCACTTTCTGTAGAGTATAATGCAAAACATGATTTAAATGAAAGCATATTCTCTTTATAAAGCTTATATGAAAAAATATGGTGTGAATTGAAATCTTCACACCCTATTAGACAAATGTGTATTTTGGATCATTTATTTCCCCTAGTCTGAAAGGAGACATTAAAACAAATAATTTAAACTCTCAAAATTGAGCAGTGCATTAAAAAAATGTATCTGCATACAAATAAGGCTTTACAAATACAGTATTGTTGAGCTGGAAAATGTTGTTCTGTACTACAGCCCAACATGCCTCTGCACTCTGCAGTGTGTTTGACAGTGTGCTGGTGAATGGAGATTTCTCAAGGTTGCTCCTAAGCTGCTTTAGTGGCTCTGGTCATATTGGCACAAGTTTGTGTTTGTTCTCCGAGACTTTGTTTCTAAACTCAGCCAGCATTGTGATGTGTGTGGCGGATGAGGAGACTTTCCGTCACAATAATAGAACCGATAATGTTTTTCCTGTGTTACTGTGCATTGTTTCAGGGAGTCCGCAGCTGAACAAAAGCACAGACGTGTATACAGTGCACTTCAGCAAACTTCCCCACAGAGGTATTTTGGGATTTAAGCTGCTGTTGGCCTATATTTTGTGCCAACTCACGACAATTTTAAATATGCAGAGCATTTTCTCCAGGAGTTTCCTCTTTACCTCCTTGAAAGCATTTATAGGCTGGAAAGTTGGCATTCACACTAACACCATGAAGCACTATGAACAAATTAAATCATGGATGCATTCAAATTACTGTGCATTTCTGCATGGATGCTTGAGTCTAGCGAGCAGGGATGCGGACTGTTTTACCCTTTACATGATGGGCCATTTGCTTCAATATGAAATCATACAAATTACACAAGAACCACAGCAATAGTTTTCCTTCTGATACAATTTCTTCCAGTTATTATAGTGTGGTGCAGTGATGACGTATTTTTGTAGGCCGAACCAGAAGTAAGCTTTGCAAAGGGGTCCCTCGACAAAAAGGAATGGGAGTTTCCCATTACGAGAAGTAAAAAGCTAACGCTAGGCTATAAACTAACAACATTGCGGCCGCATAGCTGCGCATCACCACCGCTAAGCTACAGAAGATTCCCTCTCTTTTTGTCCTGATCCATTTATATAAAAACTGTCTGAAATGAGCTGATCAGATTTTGGCCACTTTATGATGATGTTTTTTGGGTTGTGTAACCATTAGCCAATAACCAACCGAGGTAACACCCGCCCACCTTATCACCGGAATCTCCTGTAAGAGCATCACTGTTTTTTTTACAACCAAACACTTCACAGAGAGGTGTGGCCAGCAGCGGCTCATTAGCATTTAAAGCTACAGACACAGAATCAGCACCTTTGAAACAGGGCTGAAACAGAGGGGTTTATGGGATGCTACATTGCATGATCTGTTTGGTATTTTGAGCAAAACATTTCAAAGACATGTTTTGTATATATCTGAGACCTATAATATATTGTTGAGAAAGAGTATAATAGGGGACCTTTAAGTCGGAGAAACATTTTAGAAAATGTCATAGGCCTGTTTTAACCACAGACCTTATTTTAAGCTTCTAACCACTAACACCTTGAAATAACCGTTGACTTCAAGACAAGGAAAACATTTGAGGGTTCATTTTTTGTATTTCCGGATTTTAGGACTTGCACCCCTCCATTAGATTTTAATATGAATTTACCCTGTAAAGGGAGAACGGATTTTACTGTTAATATTCTTCATTGAAATGCAGAACATTATTTTCCTTTATGGTTTTTATTGTTGTGATGTTCAAATACATTGGTTAGATGGTTACTAATATCCACTTGATACATTTGATGTGATGTTGTATCTTGTGGTCAGTGGAGAAGAAGTTAAGTCTTTATAGACATTTAGTTGCTGATCATTTTGATAAGGCTGACATCCACTAATTTAAATGGACCAGATTAGAATGCTGCTTAATTGAAGACCTGAAGAAATAGCTAATAAGAGTAAGTATGTCTTTTAAATGTCAGTACTAACTACATTTAATGGACTCCCATGCCTTGTACAAAGTATGTGCACACTATGTTTTGTAAGAGCTCCTAATAGCGAGAAAACACCGAAAACAATGACAAAGTAATTCTGATTCAATCAGCAGCTGCTGTGCCCTCACCAGAAGTGAGGATGCTATTGTTATCTAGCTAGCAACTTTATTGTTTGCGAAAGAAAATCATTACAGACTTCTCAATTAACGCAATAAATGAAAAGCTGTCTTCTTTTTCTTATTCAGTACATTGAATAAATATAAAAGAAATCTAACCTGAATAACTTGTATTAGTTTAGTGTTGTGTTGACCTGGAGCAACCGTAATTGTAGCTCCTGTAGTCCTGCGACTTCTGACTCATACCCAAGATGGCAGTCGTGCAGAGTTGTAAGAGCCAAGAAATCCACTGGTAACTTTTTGACTGTTATTAGTGAACCACCTTGGTACTCTTGGTGCAATTTACCATACTTTGCAATAGGATATTATCGCCATGTAAGTACAAAAGTATGCTATTTGAGACAGAGCAAAGCACTATTTTGCTAACTAGCTAGTCTGGATTGTATGTTAGGCATCAAATTGAGCGCAAGGGTTAATGGCAGCAGCTGGTTGGTTTATTCTGATATACTTTTGAAGTGGTTAAAGATGTTCTAAAGAGTAAGGTTTTTGAAGAACGCAAAGAAACAATCTTTATATGTGTTTGCTTAAGCCAACAACACAGCTACCACTTGCTCGTCACTTTTATACACTTCATTAATTTGACAATTTGTTTCATAATAACTTATTTATTTGATATTAAACACTTTACAGCCCTTTTCAGTTAATGGAAGCAGAAAGACTCTGGCTCAAAAAATATCCTATCGACGTTACATTTCTATAAGCTTGACTTGAATCCGGACACACACTGTGCCCATCTCTTTTCTTTTTTCTTTACAATCAAAGCTTCCATTAGGTTTTTGAATGAAGTATTGACTGTGTTTTAATATTAAATCAAGCCAGATTGTTCATTACAATGGTCTGTAGTTATGAGAAATGCTTGAATAACACATTATATTTATATTTTATTTCCTATGTTATACCACTGTAAAGTGTCTTTGAGCACCTGAAAAAGCGCTTAGAAATTAAATGAATTATTATCATTGGAATTTAATTCTACAAATAGTATAATCTAATAACATCGGTATAGCCTCATCCATATCTTCAAACACAATGAGTGGACTAGCAAAACAAAGATAAGCAGTGCAGCATTCCAATCTTGATTAAGAATTGGATTTTCAAGGTTATAAAATAAGTTTCATAGCTTGAAACTATTTGGTACAGCAATAACATATTCTTAAAAAACAAAAAAAACAAGTGTCTCTTAAGGTACTATTTATTGCAGGGCTCTTGCATTTGAAAACCCATTTTTATTGCTTTTCTGCTGGGCTAGCACTGCCTCTAGGAAAATGTTTAAGGAGCTTAAACTCTAATCTGCTTGGTAATAAGAGGAGATTCAGCCTGTTTGTTATTCATGGTGAAAATGAGCTCTTGGTTTAGAGCCTTTTGTTGGCGTCTTCAGGGAGACAATAAGCATCTTTCTCCACAACTCATTTGTGGTTGTCCTCCAAACTCATTAATCCTAATTGGTCTTTGCTGCAGAGAGAGACCGATGCTGCAGCCGCCCAAAACCCACAGAGAGTGTTCACTGTTCTGACTGCGTATTCACTCATGCCAGTCCAATTACACATATTCATAAACTGGTACACACAAACACACACACACACAGCCCCTGATGGAGAGCAGATAAATCTCATTTATATTCCACTGCTTAAAGTTTGGCTTTGACCAGCCACTTTTCTCACTGGCCTTCCTTACTGGACAGACCATAGTCACAGTTCTAACATCACTGTGAGGTCTACTGTTGTAAAAGATCTCTCAGCGTGTTCTTTTATTTCTGTCCAGAAGTATGATCAACATCATGATTACAATAAGACCAGTCACTATGAAACAAAACTAGAATTAACGCATTGCAGTTCCTCAGCCAACCAGTCAAGTTGTAGTTTGCGCCTACATTTGTATAACTTTAGACATTGTGCAGCATTGTCATAATTAGCGTATACATTCTTGAGTTATGGCTAAAAACATGTTTTGTGATGTCACTCCAGTGTTTGACTGCTTTAAAAAAGTGGCAGCTAATGTGAGTTAGCTAATGTGAGTTAGCTGCCACATCTCACAGTAGTGTCACAGACAAGTTTATTGTAAAAGATGTACAGCCCTTCACTACAGCGAAGTCCAGTTGGTTGAGGTATGTTGAGTAGCCAATAGCTAGCATTGCAAACAACAACTACTTGCAAGGAATGTTAGCCTTACTTGAATTTGCCTAACACATACTTGTGTGCTAGTGTGTTAGCTCTACGTAGCTCGGCAAATCGCCACTGACAGTTGGGTGAATAAAGAAACTCCGTAGCTAGGAGTTTGTACACAAATGAAATTAGTTTGCCCGATGCCGGGCCTAGAAACAGTTGTTGTTGCAGTATGTGTTGGCGCAGAAGCATACAGTAATGTGAGATGTGCTGTCAGAGGTAACTACAGTCAGTGACAGACCCTGCCCTCTGTGTTTCTACACAGCTGGGGACACAATCTGTAAGGGATCTTGACTCTCCCAGGTGGTCAACATGCTTAAGAGTATTGATGAACAGCGGTAAGATAAGATAAGAGTATCAATAAATAACAAACATCCATAGATAAGCAGTATCAGGATTGGTATTAATACAATCATGACGACACCCATCCCTTTAACCACCACATTTGTTTAATTTCATCCTTGAGTCCAAGTGGGCATTTCTGCTAAATTTGAAGAAATTCCCTCCACTCAGACAATTTAAATACGTGATAACTCTGGTCACAGTTGTCGACGACCCAGAGGCATAACAATTAAATCCAACATAATCTTCATATCTTTGAATAAAGTTGCTCTCATCTTTTTTTGTAAACTTTTGGGCAGAAGAAGACACAAAGTATAGCGGGAGAACAGTGGAGACTGAAGATTCTTCTTACAACAATGAAGCAGTTAAATGCTGCCTCTTGGTCACACTTTAATATTGTGTTTACACGCACTGAAAGTAGCAGGGCACACACTGCTAGTTCAAAGCAAAGAAATGATTCTGTGTGTGGGAGGCCGGGGCAAATGTTCACATCTTAGGAACAGTAGTGTGTTTTGTAGCAGGAGAATGATCTTCCAACCTAGATTCTTCCCCTGTTCAATCATTTACATCCTACAGAACAAACCATTATCATCGTTTTGACACAACATCTCACTGTACAAGAGTAAAGCATAACAGAGTGCTCTTATCAACTGGAGCGCTCAACACAATCATTTTCATCTCACGCACCATATGGGAGCACGCACTTGAATATGCTAATGTGCTCACTGAGAGACACTGAGGTCACTGCAAAACGAAACAATGTATACAATCCAGCGATCTACCGTCAACCAAAAATATGCTATCCTTTAACACACTTTTGAAATAATTTGAATATGTTCAAACATTTTCTAATTTCAAATGATTAGTCTACGAACAAAAATATTTTGAATTTGTATTCCAGAATTTGGAAATATTCAGGTTCCTCATGATCCAGGTTTCCTTTGAGCAAATTACATTTTTATTAATTTAAATCTTTGTTCATTTCTGTACATTTTTAACACAATTGACATGTTTATACTACAGAAGGTAAAGATTCAAATTTACTTTATTTTTCACATCTTCCAAAATGTCAATAATCTATATATTTATTCTAGAGATCTCTTAGATTTAGCAAACTGCATTTGTCACGTTTGCGACATATTTGTTAATTAGAGCTTAAATGTACAAATTAATCAAACATTTACCATTTTTGTTAATGTAAAAGCAAATGTTCTATTTATTAGATGCTCTTTGAGTATTAGTGTTAGAAAGGAACTTGAAGTTTGAAAAACTAAAAGACATTTTGTGTTTTTTTAAGGCTGGTTAGTTTAAACCCAAGCGTACAGAGTGTGTGCCAGTCAAACAATATTGTTCAGTCTGACTATTTTAATGCCAACAGAATGTGAGAATGACATACATGTATCTCTTTATACTAAACGTACCTAATGATGAGCAAGAAGATCCTGATTCTCTGTAACCCAGTTTAAAATAACTATGAAAACTATTATAAAATTCATATCCATCCCTGATTGCTTCATTACAATCAGTCAATTTCACATTTTCTGTGTAACTGGCAAATACATTTCCCAGAGGTGAAGTCACTTCTATTTTTAAAGCTTTCTTATTGCTTTTCTCCAGAGCCCAAGGTATTGATTTCTGAAGGATATGCTTCACAATTTAGAATGATCAATACCGAGTGCACATTACTGACTAACCAATTTGGAAAAGATCACTGGCTCACTTGCCTCTGGCAAACACGCAGCTCATAGTGTCTGATGGTTTTACTCTCTCTTCATTTAAAAGCATTTGGCCTGATCCAGAATTCATGAGCAGCTCTTCATGGAAGGCTGAGCAGCGTTGGCCTGTTCAGAAGCGCTATCAGCTTTACATGTAGCTGTAGATTAGATATCACGTAACGTTAAAGTGCAGTCATGTAGCTGTGCTTTACTCCACATCAGCTTGACCCTTGTCTCAGTAAACTGATTGTGATGTGATTTTCAGAATGATGCCTGCACGTGGATATGCCAGGTTCTCTGTGCCGGGTTCTACAGAGTATAATGGGTACAGGAAGAATAAAGAAAGAAGGCAGCTATAGATGCACTACACAATGGCAATATTGTTATACTGTATCAATTCTAGGGATAAAACGATATATCGCGGTAAATAAACGTCTCAATACCGTCGTGAGACTGACAAAATCTACGGCGATTTTTAAAATAATCATTTTTTTTAAACCTTTATTCAACCAGATGGTCCCATTGAGATCATCGATCTCTTTTTCAAGGGAGACCTGTCCAACATGGCAGCAAGTAGGTTACAACATGAACATAAAACAACAGATAACACAAAAGGACATCGTATTTACAGGGCTACATGTACATAGCTAGAGACATAGACAAGTACCAACAGTATATTTATATCTCGCCCTGTCAATAAGCCTCACCTTCTTGGCAAAAACTGTATTGTTTTTGAAGTGGTGGAGAGACAATGCACAGTTTGACCCACTGCTGTCACCCATGGCCAAAGCATATCTCTCTGTCCCAGCAACATCAGTACCAAGCAAGAGAGTTTTTTCCACAGCAGGGGATATTGTAAACGCCCAAACATCCCAGCTTCTACCTGGAAATGTGGACATGCTCATATTCCTAAAAGATAACCTTGATGATACTGAGTGAGTGAGTTAGGGTCCGTTCACACCTGCCTTGTATAGTCCGGTTGAATCGAACCCTGGTGCGTTTAGCCACTTGGTGCGGTTCATTTGGGTCGGTGTGAACACAGTCCGAGACCTCTGAAATGAACTAAACAACCGGACTCTGGTCCGCTAAAATAGGTGGTCTCGGAGCGCTTGCTTGCGAACTCTGGAGCGGTTCATTGCTGGTGTGAACGCAGCCCGCACCAAAACATAGGAAGCGTAGTATTTACGTGTCACAAGAACGCGGATATCTTCAAAATCTTTAGCGAAAGAGTCTTTCAAGACATCCGCTGTTGTTTAGTTAAAGAGTGAAGCAGAATTAAGTGTTGAACAGTGTCGTGTAGAGTAAAAATTATCCGTCAGCTACATAAAAGTAAGAACACCTGTCGTCGGTGAAACGCCCCTACTTACTGCAGAACGTCTCTCATTATATGTGTTATAATGTTTTTTAACGGACGTTGTCTGATAATCATATGCGCGGGCCGCTAGCGTCTGTTGATCTCCAGATTAACAGCAGCATGAGAATAACCTGCCGAAAGTGCCGATGCTCCATGGTGGAGGCTCGGGTAGAAATTTGTCGGGATTTGCGTTTGTACCCCCTTAATGTCTGACCAATGGCTGAACAGCATTTCCGAGCACATGACTTGTGTTTAAAGTTTATAGTCCGTTTGAGTTTTGCCCGTGTGAACGCAAACCGAACCTTCTGAAAAATGAAACAATGTAACAAACTGTCGTCTGGTGCGCACCAGAAAACGGACTATTAGGTGTGAATGCACCCTTAGAGTTGAGTTACTTGAAAAACTAAAGTGAAACTTGATTTATTCTATTGCAGGGTCTGATTATTATATTGTTGACACTTTAAAATACTACTATCCTACTAAAATGCTGTACAAATCAGATGTATTATTTAATAAAGAAAAAAAATTAAAGTAAAAAAACAAACATTTTCTTCTTTATTTTTCAATATCGCAATAAATATCGTACCGTGGACTTTTTACCGCGACATTATCATACTGTGAGTTTTTGGTATCGTTACATCCCTAATAAATTCTTCAAAAAAACTAACCTTTCATTTTGATATTAATCATTTAAAACCATTTACTTAAAGAGGACATATTGTGCTAATTTTGAGGTTCATATTTGTATTCTGTGCCTCTACTGTTTACATGCTTGAATGTTCAAAAGCTCTTTTCTCGTGCCTGTGCTACAGCACCTCTTTTCACCCTCTGTCTGAAACCAGAGCCCAATGTGCTCTGATTGGTTAGCTGGCTGGCTCTGTTGGGATTGGGCAACCGTTTAGAGATATCTTGCCCCTAAGCAAATTACTTCTAATATGTTGGCGCGCTAGCAAATAGCTAGCGCGTAGCCTAGTTATTTCACTATGTTACAGAACTAAACAAAGGAGTGGGCGAGAAACTCCCACTTTTTTTAATGATTTGATGTATTTTAACCTGCACATGTAAAGTGTCTTGGAGTATTTTTCCAAAGTGATTTATAAATAAAACATGATTATTAATATTATTGTTATTAAGGTACCCGTAGTTATCTGTAACACGAATGTTTTCACAAGTGTATCAGCCTTTTGGAAATTGTCCCTGTACCTATTGCCAGATTATTGCCAGTACACATCCCTGATAAACTGAGAAAACGCATTGCAACACTCTTGAATTCATAAATATTGAGGAGTACAACTCGCTTTACCAACAGGCTCTACAAAACACCCACATATCCACATCCAATAAGGCCTGTAATTAAATGTCTCATCAAATCTGTTTTCCTCCCAAATCATTTCAATCCAGTCATCCAGCAGGATTACCGGAGCGCAGTGGGAGTTGGATGGGGGGGGTGAACGGAGCAGGAAGCCCGTCCAAGTTGTAGGAGCCTCCTGCCGCGTCTCAGTGAGGAGAATGTGAGGGCAGACGGTAGGAGCTGCTGGAGCCGCTCCAGACGCTGTATTGGCAAAGGTACTACAGGCACAGATGGCTCAGTCACACACTCACACTCACACACACACACACACACACACACACACACACACACACACACACACACACAGACACACACACACACACACACACACACACACACACACACACACACAACATCAAATTTGGCATGAGATTAACTGCCAAATCAAATCTACTTTATTTCCTGATCCTTTCGACCCCTTAGTACCCTGCAACACAAAACCAAAATAAAAACAGCAACTGTGCTCTCAGATGAGCCGTGTGTGCAAGTGTGTGTGTTCAAGAGAGTGTGAGGGACAATCTGACATGACAGCAGAATCCCGGGACATTAAGGACACACTCTTCTTTCCCGCTATATGGCAAACCAGACTTGTAAATGAAAGTAGAACACAAGTGTAAATTCACTCTTTTTTTGCAGTCACAATGCAAATGCAGAGTCTGCTCTCTGCCCACCCGGCAGCTGCTTTTGAATTTGATCTTGCATCGTAAGACTTGCAAAACTGAGAAAGAGAAAATAAATTTTTAATAAGTTCTGGAGAGTGGGGAGAGTTGGTTCATGAGAAAAGGCAACAAGGCAGGGTCTGAATAATGATGGTTTGAAGGCTGAAACTGATATTGTTAGAAGGTGGACTGCTGTTCTAAGCTGGTACGATCATGCTATATATGAATGAATAAATGAATAAATGATGTCAGTGTGGATAAACCTGTTAAACATCATACTGCCTCCTCTAGGCAACCAGTGTCCAATATATATAGACTATTGTCTATATGGATTTCTAAAGATATATGTAAAGTGATTTACTGTAGAGCTGCTAAGATTTGAAAATGGACAGAAAAAAAATCCCAAAAAATTGCATAAAATGCTGTTTTCAGTCTCTTTAATATTTAGATTTCTCTTTATTATATCAAACTGAATATCTTTGGGATTTGCACTGACAAACTGTGGTTAAAGTCCGCCTCGAGACAAATTGTAAAATATGTCAAGATACTCTGTTATGATATATATTTAGTTTAACATGGGCTTTGCAGATAAAAAGTACTGAAAATGGGGCAGAGATATTCTAGATGTGGCCCTGCCTACTAATGCACACGCTAGCAGTGTGCACCAATAAGCTTTTATTACCAAGGAGGTCATGTTTGTTTCTTTGCCGGAGTTCAAATCAACGCATCTGCATACAGCGATTGGGTCTGTACACAATCTTGTGCTATGTTGTTCACAGGCATCTTCCCCTTCAGTATAGGGATTTTTAAACGTCTCTTTAATATAAAAACTTTACACCTTTACAAGTCAGTATAGTCAAGGTCAGGCATTTAAGGTGACAGAACATAAAGGACATTAAAATAATCATATTACAAGCCTAAAGAGAAGACACAGTGGATCAGACAGATTGTCAATGACTCATTTACGAATATGAGGTTTTATTTCATGCTTGGTGTGAGACATAGTGAGATTCTAATATTGCTGAGCACAGACACGGTACTGTCTCAGGAGTGTTGAAATGTAAGGGGCTGCCCATGAGCAAGAATCTTACGGATAGTGTTTTTTATCATCTGGAAGGGACCCAAAGGCTGCATGAATACGAGGCTTTAATCCTGGAGTAAAGCACGGCAGTGAGATTTGGGGAAATCCCACTAGGTTATGGCTCTCCACTGAAAATCTTTTACTATAAATTACATCATGTCCGAGTTCAAGGCCATGCCAGCGTTCAAATACTCAGAATAAAAAAGATATACAAATAACACCTTTCGACTTATATGAGAAAGTGCTACATTGACTGCTTATACACAATCCTTTACTTGATATAGTGACAAATAAATTGCCCTATACCAACTTATCTCATCTTATAATGAGATAAAGTCAGTAAGAAGTGGAGCGGTGGTCATTTCATGTGAACTTGACTTCCCTAATTTGAAAAAGGAAAAGATAATGTAGTTGTTGTGATACAGCATTACTATAAGTAGGACATTAAAAGAGGAGATAAGATGTCAGCATACTGCAGTTCATCTGCACATTATAAGAGAAAAAAATGTTTCACTGTTAAAACAAGAAATTGGGTAATTTACCATTTCCTCCATTAACATCCAATTTGGAACACCTAATTCCCTGAGTATACTGAGTATTTGACACGCCACTCTAACTGTTGGCCTGACCTTCTTTTCATCTGCCAAGTCTTACTCTGATAGTGTTACCAACGAACATGTAGAATTACAGGGTTAGAAACCCTAACTGGCTTCCCACCAACAAACATGTCCATCAAGATCATGCTTTTGCAGTGGTGGAAGCAATGGATTGCAGAATTGGAAACTGGAAATGGAATTGGAATTTTTAACTTGGAATTTGGAATTGAAATTTTTAACTTGGAATTTGGAATTGGAACATGGAAATGAAATGTGGAATTTGGAACCTGGATCCGGAATGTGGGTTTGTAAAGGGAACCTATCATTTGAATTTGCAATAAGACCAGCAGTTCAGCCAGAAATAGTCTGGCATACAATAATCATTTACCAGTTTATTATCCCCGAAACAAGTCCTTCATTTTAGCTAGTGAGGCCATTTTCCTCCACGTCCTATCGCTCTACCTCAAACTGTCAGTTGACAGATGCACTTTGAATATAGTGATGTACAGCCATGATTGGAATGTGGGAAATTATCTGGTACCTTGCATTTTGAATTGGATTTCTGAATTGGATTTCTGAATTGGAATTTTTAATTCGAAATTATAATTTGGATTTAGTACCTGGAATTGGAATCGGAATGTGGAATTGGAATGTGGAATTTGAATGTGGAATTGGAATGTGGAATTGGAATGTGGAATTGGAATGTGGAATTAGTGCCTGGAATTGGAATTGGGATTCGGAACTTGCAATTGGATCTTCGAATTGGAACTTGGAAATTAAACTGGAATTGGAATGTGAAATTCGAAATGGAACCTGGAATTTGCAATTAGCCATTCACAGTTCAGCCAGAAATGGTTTCACATACATGAATTATTTACCAGTTGAATTTTCCTTTTTTATTCCTACATTTTTTTAAATCATAGTGTGGCCATTTGTAATCCAAGCATGGTCCTATCTCTCTAGCACAAACTGTTAGAAGACGAATACACTTTGAATATTGTGATGTACATCCATATTTGGATGTGGAAAATAAATTGGTACCCTGAAGACTGAATTTGGAAATTGAATTTGAAATATGTTATTTGGAATTGTAACCGCAAATTTGGAATTGGACTTTTAAATTTGGAATTGGAATTGGAATGGGTAATTTGAAATAGTACCATGAATGCAGTTTGGGGTTGAATCAGGGACGTTTTAAGAGACCTGGATAAAGCGTTGGGAGCAGGGCCCCATTCATCAATATAAATGTTGCTCTGTGACACTGACTCGTGAGAACAAATAATCCAGATCTTCAGAAATTGGGTCCATAGAGCATTCAGTGTTTCCCCTACCATTGTCTTGGAGGGGCGCTGCGCCCCGCCAACGGAGCCCCGCCAACGGAGCCCCGCCAACGGAGCCCC
>CALSBZ010046913.1:794973-843965 GCA_943591055.1 Gobionotothen gibberifrons
GCCCCGCCAACGGAGCCCCGCCAACGGAGCCCCGCCAACGGAGCCCCGCGCCCCCCCCCCTGAAATTCAAGGTGTTTACATTTTTTTTTTATATAGCACCAAATTGCAACTAATCTATATCTACTGTCACTTTACACATTGAACATGTGTGTATGTGTTTTAAGTTGTGAGTTTAGTGTTTTTGACCCTAAGAAACACTGATGCATTAATCAATAACAATAATCCACAGCTCCTCTCTCTGCTCCAGATGATTTAAGAAAAATATATCCCAATGCCCAGCCCCCCCCCCCCCCCAGACAGCACCCCCTCAAAGCAGTAAACCTAGGGGAAACATATTCGTAGTTACATTTTCCTTAAACCCCTGAATCTCCAATCCATGGTGTGTGTGTGCTGTGTACATGTGTGTCACAGTTAAAGAGGATTTATTTAAAATTGACATGTTCTTGGTTTTGTTCATTTGTATCACTTAAAGGAGCAGTAGGTAAGTTTGAGAAACCGCCTCGGCTGCACAAAAATTCCAAAGTACACACACCGAAAAGAATCCGCCCCTTCCTTCAGACTTCCTACAGAGCACCTCCTCCAACACACATGACTTCTCCTAGTTTCCACTTTCTTTTTCTTCATAATTTGCTCCATTACAGTTTTTCTTTTGCGACCGGTAGACGATGTTCAAGCAAACTCTGCCATTTTTCAAAGCACTTAGAATATGCATTGCTATCAGGATATTAAGAGCATTCCATGGAATATAACAAAAAGTGTATCTCGAGCCGGTTTCTCAAACTTACCTACCCCTCCTTTAAAAGAACATTAGCAGCCTGTATGGGGTTATTACACCTCATTTGCCCTCTTGGAACTTGGATAGGCCAATTTTGACAATATTGTTTCTGATAAATATGTAATCTAAAGAGTGAGCTCAGGTGAAAGAAACCGTGTGAGACTGGTGGAGTGTTGTGGTCGAGGGGGGTGCAGAGGGAGGGAGAGGACAGCTGTCAAGCAGCCTGCAGGTCTACATGAAACCTGCTGCTGACTCGGCAACTGCAGACTGACAGACAGCTGTCCTGGGAGCTGCGCACAGAGGTTAGACTCATATGCGGCTGATATTCTCCATTTATTAGAAACTTGTCAGCACCCTCAGCATAAGCCAACCTCACTAGCAAATCCACAGCAAGTGATTATGCATTTGGCCAATAACGCAACCCTTTATACGTAGCATATTATTTAAATTATAATGTGTTTTGCCGTATTGAAATTGCAGGAAATTAAACAAATGTGTTGACAGATGGAAAAGACGAGGTACTGATAAAAACAACAAAAGTTGCAACAAAAGTGCAATTCAAATCACACCAATGAATAATGATGTACATGCAGCATGTGATTTAACAGTCTAATAGCGTTTCTACTCCACTGAAGACACATCAAATGGTGGCAGAGAAAATTATCATCTGATAGAAGGATTAGCACAACCAGCCGATTATCACGATGCATTAAAATACTTATATTTTCAGAAGAGTTCTGGATGGTTTTGTGAAGTGATTCACAATTTTCTCTTGCTTTTCTGAAAAGTTGAATGAGACTGAACAGCTTTGCCCATGGATCCAGTTAACTCATTTACAAAGTATCACAAACGTCTTACTTTCAAACCGCCTGCATGATTACATTAGAGTTTCTTAGATGATGATGATTCCTTTTTAAATTTTCCTTACAATACCAAAAGAATTTTGCATTAAAAACTGCTTCACCCAACTTAGCTGCTTAGACCTACAAAACAAATGAGTACCCCATTATATCTTAAATGCTCTTTTAGAAGATTCATAATCTAACTTAATGCTGTTAATACAGCTTTAATGAATGATACATAGTTTGGGAATACAACAATGTCTGAATACTTTTACATTTGTATATCAGATTTGAAGATATAACTGACACAAAATACTGGAAATCATCAGACCAAAAATACGCAACCTACTAACCTATTTATATCAACGTTCAAAAGTCCCTATCGCTCAAATCGTGAAGCTTACTCACTCCTACACTTTAATGCTGTTCGTGTTGCATCTCTCCATCTTTGCCTGAGGCCAAGAGCTGCTTTTGACGCAAATCCTCCAGTTTCTGGAGCGAAACAATGAATGAATGTGAAATCACCTAGGAACAAGAGCTAACTAATACTGTGGGTCATTATTAAACATGCCTTTGATCACAACCGTAGAAGACATTTGCCTGTGGGTCATTTGTAATGCAAAATTGCCTATACAACCTTAAAACAATCATGCAACCACGGTGATATTTTTGAGTGGAGACAAAGACCCCATAATCTGATCGCGCTGCCTGTTTGCCTGCTTCCGGATAGAGCTTCAAATGAACCATGATATGATCGCCAAGCTGCAGTGGAAGTGCACCAGTGAACAACAGTAGACGGTGATGCAGCTCTCATATTTCAGGAAGGAGACTAATGACATTGATATGACCTTGTTAGAGACTCCCTATTTGGGCGGACATACTGTATAATGATGACACATGACATGTAATAATAACCATATTGCTTTGATTTTACAATCATTTTCAAAGAGCTGGACAGGCAGAATGGAAGTAAACCTTCAGAATCAGCTCGTATTAATCTGCATTTCAAAGATAGTGGGCTAAAAAACAAGGGAATGACTCAATAATTCATGAGTTACCAACTCCACAGCTCTTTAGAGTTCCCATAGCGGTGTGCAGGATTCAGAGATGTAGCCCACTTGGACCCACAAACTGTAGACATTTTCCTTTCCTCCTTCAAATCAGTAAATATGCAACCCTTGAGCTGAGCTATACAGAAAGTACATTTCCTATGTAGACAGCTGTTGGAGAGAAAACACTGAGAAAGAGAAGTGCAAATATGGCGCTGTGAATGCAAATGTCATCCATCTCAATGTTTTCAACTGTTCATCTAAAGCCCAGGAGAAACATTATAGTTCTCAGTACATTTATGACCAGTATAGCAATTGTGAAAAACACATTATCTACACAGGAAGTGAGTGGGCGTCCACTTGATGGAACATAAGAACTCAAATCTAACTTCATGAACGGACAACAGCTGTATGTCGAGCGAAAAGAAGGTCATAGTCTCCCTTTCGATCTATAAGACTTTGTTAATACTGCATTGGTACATCCATGCCACTGCAATGCAGATTAGTCTAATTGTAGCTGTTTGAAAGTGCTACTAGGCATACTTTAAGTGTTATGAAACATATTTGACATCTCTAGCAGGGCTATAAAAGGAATTGACACACTTTGAAACACAGAGAACTAACTTTAATTGTTTTGCCCAAACAAGAAGCAAAATAAGATAATGATCCCATCAAAAATAATAAGACAGCTGTGGGTACATTGAAGCAGACTGGGGATACTATGGTGAAGCTCACACTTCTTTATCCTTCTTACTTTTGAATGTGTATATTTCTACCACTCTCCAGAGGTCACACGTGCTGACCACAAGACCGAGGACTTCAAAAACTGGGGGGATATAATAAATAGCACTTGACTTACTTAGCATTTTATCATTCCCGGTTCCCTCGTCTCAAATTCAATGCTTTTTTGAACATGGTTGTGGTTTGAAGCCTGAAATAGGGTCTGTGGTTAATACAAGCTTACGAGATGTTCACGTTTTGTTATAAGACATTAAGTATGTCGGTAAATACCAGACTGGTGAATGTCTGAAGTTTGTTGTAGAATGTAGTCCGTTAAGCATTACAAAATCTAAAAGTGTTTTAGAGATTATCCTTCTGAACAAAACGTGTTAATCATAAACATGTTCTGGCCACATGCTTATTTTCTGTCCTATACTGAAAGCCAATGGGGGAATCCCATTGCTTTTGGTCGAGGGAGCCCTTGTGAAGCTAACTTCCAGTCGGGCCTAAAAAGATACGTCATCATGCCTGACTCAATTGCCTTACGTCAAGATGTTAGATTCTGCCAAATGAGCTCATGCCTCAAAAATTATATTTGTGAAGAATATTTTTCTGAACGAAATGTGTCAATTTCATCAATCCCATTGACTTGTAATCGAGGTAACCAATGCGATGCTAAGTTTCAGGTCGACCTACAAAAATACGTCATCCCTGAAGCAGTCAATTGTGAACATTAAGTCTTAGACATCAGCATGAGAGCTTGTTAATGTTTGCTGAACAGAGGTCCCATAGAGCTTGCATGCAGGAACATGACTTGTTTTACTTTCTGATAAAACAATATGCAAACGATAATAAATGAGTGTATATGGAATTCCATTCCATTAATTGTTTTGTTTTTTACCAAAGTCTCAAATGGGTTCATTTACTAGTTTTGGTATTGACTTATACATTTCTGGAATGGTGACATTTCTATACCAGTCACTGGAGTTCATCAAGGACTACTAAGGAAATGCCAAGTCAGGTCTTACTTTGGTAGGAAACATTGTGCTTATGTATAACCCCATTATTTATAGAGAAAGGGTGATTGAGAAATGATGTTTCAGGGCCTTTAAGAGTGAGAATTGTTATCTCACCAAAAAGGAGATGTTGGTATCCTTCAGCCAAGATTTGTTTTATACGTGGACTGAGAATACGCCCGTGCAAGTTCTGATTTTCTTTTTATGACCTTGGAGCCGGAGCTCTCTCTCTTTTCTCACAATGATTCACTCTCTTGTCATTCTGTGCCAACGTGCAGAGATGTTTAGTCAGCCCTGTCCGGCTACTCTTGTAAAAGTGAGCATGACTCTGCTTATTTTATGTATAATTAATCATTACATTAAGAGTAAGCTGAATGCACAAGGCTGTCATTTACAAGGTATGAGTGTTGACTTTGTTAATGGCTGGAGGTGTATGTTTTGGAAGGAAGACATTTTGTATTCATTCAGTGTTTTCCCCTGGAGGGGTTGTACAATCATTTCCTCATGTCAAGATGATGTCAGTTGTTAATAACAGCAAGATAGATATTTTCATTGTCAGCAACTGACTGGTGAGCATGCTCCTTTTACATATTGTGGTTTTGATAAGATTATTTCACATTTGATTTTACCTAACAGTCTTTCAATCTTAAATCAAATGACATTCTAAGGATTTGCATTCTTGTCTGGGGAGAAAGGGCAGTAACACCCCTACATTGTTACTCAGAATAATGAGAGAGAGAAAGACGTAACAAAGGTCCCCAGCCTCGACTCCAACTGGGGGTGTTCTAGTTCATCTGAACCCCTAAGCTATGTTTGCATCCCACTTAAACTTGAATCTATTTAAGAACTTTCCATTCATGTAACCAATATAAGTTTGATATATCGCTTCTATCTACGGCAGTTTATTTTTACACTACACTACGCTACTCTCAATACTCATTTATTGAATTATTCATGGTAAGTACATAGCCCTTGTTGAATCAATATTGTTCCAATCCCTGAACCCATCAGCTCTGACAGTTTAGCGTCTGGGCATAATGGCCAATATTTTTGGGGGTTCTAGCGTAGCCAGCTAATATCCCAATAATGGGACACAACTTCCTCAATTAGCAGCATGAGATGAAATAATGGAGTTGGAGTTAAAGGGGATGATGTCTACGGTAATCTCTTGAAGATCTTAGATGAAAGAGCAAAATCAATGTCAGACGATGGGTGATGGGTACCAAGATTGCCTTTCAGTCAATGTGTTCCACCTCTTTTGTTCTCAAAAATAACTGCCTACCTGCATGAACCCAAAGCCCGATCAATCACGATTGGTCAGCAATACTCGGACTACACTGAACTGATTTGAGAATGAAAGCAACATCTTGTCTTGTAGCCTTTTTACTGCACTCATATGCAGATGTATTCATAGCGATTCATATTTCTTTTAGCACTCTCAGCTCTACATTTGTAAGTCAAATTTGATCAAGTTAAAGTAAAGTACTGATAAAGCCAGTGGGTGTATGATACACCCACTGGCTTCACTCTACACTGGTAGCAATGTGGGGATGCCCCAAACCAAAACAATAGATGAACATCTTTCTACACAGCAGTAATCCTTTTATAGCAAAACCAGGACACAAGAAGTTGGTCAGGAAATGTAGTGGGTCAACCCCTTAAGACAGAAAAAAGAGGGAGTGAGTCAGACAGAGAGACAGCTCATAAGTGGCCGTGTCAAGGCCAAGCAGTCATGGGCTGATATTAAAGAGGTTGTGGCTTCCCTGAGGGAGTGAGTTTTAGGCTAACGATGGCCTGCCTGCCTGGGGGCCTGTCATCATATGCTGTGTCCATTCAGCAAACCACAGCACACTTCCTCTGACATACACCATTACTAACACTTACACATACACACACACATAAACGCTCTTGAAGTGTGACATCTGTCTGGGTGAAAGGGGTGGAAAGACTTCCAAGGTTAAGTGTATATACTGAAAAAGAGAAGTGCAAAAGTGGTTTAAACTATACGGACACAAATAGGTGATTTCACTAATTAAAATGACACATGACAATACTGAATCTAGCATAAACTGTTTATGCAAGCTTTTCCATCTGCTGCTCTGACCAGTTGTATTCAAAGGGTTCTTTCCTTGGAAAATCCACTGGGAAACGGGAGGTGATTTCTTTTTTAGATGTTTATTTAGCTAAATTAGAAGTAGAGGTTTTTGGATAGTCAATGAAAGCCATCATACATGGAAAATTATGTCACGGTTATAGCAGGGACATTTCACTCTATGTTTGGCTGGTTCCAACACTTCCTCTGTTAGTTTGTAATACATATATTCTCAGTTAATTTCTCGATAGCTAAAGATCCAGTGGTATAGTGACTAAAATCATCAAATTAAAATATATAGCCATACACATCCTTCATTAAAAAAATTATAATTAAAATGTGGCCTGAAAACTGCATAATAATGCAATTTATGTTTCCAACAGACAACACCAACGCATGCAACAAAATAAGACCAAATAACGCATTGCAGGCAACCAGAGAGGGACTGTTAATATTGGGATATCTTTTTTTAAATCCTCTGGAGCATAGCAGCATCACTGTTTTCTTAGGGTCAAGAACAATACACTCACAACCTGACCGTGAAACCATGAAAGCATTTAGTTTATTTAATAAAAGAGCACATGTTCAATGTGAAAAGTGACAGTAGATATAGATTGGTTGCAATTTGGTGCTATATAAATATAAATTAAAAAAAAATTATTATGCTGAATAGACAATGAACAGGCAGCAAAACATTCTCCACAGCTTCTTCAGACACTTTCACGTCAGTCACATGCTCAGGGGTGAACCTGCACTCATCTGTGAAAAGCACAGGGCACCAGTGGTGGACCTGCTAATTTTGGTGTTCTATAGCAAATGCCAACTGAGCTCCACGGTGCAGGGCAGTGAGCACAGGGCCCACTAGAGGACGTTGGGCCCTCAGGCCACCCTCATGAAGTCTGTTTCTAATGTTTTGTCAGAGACAGTCACAGCAGTACTGGAGGTCATTTTGTAGAGCTCTGACAATGCTCATCCTGTTCCTCCTTGTACAAAGGAGCATATACCACCCTTGCTGATGGTTTAAGGACCATCTACGGCCCTGTCCAGCTCTCCTAGATCAATCTCCTCCATGCTCCTGAGACTGTTCTGGGAGGCGCAGCAAACATTCTGGCAATAGCACGTATTGATGTGCCATCCTGGAGGAGATGGACTGCCTGTGCGTCCTCTTAGGGTCCAGGTATCAGGTACAAGTAGTGACACTGACCCTAGCCAAATGCAAAACTAGTAAAAAACTATCAGAAAAGATGATGAGGGAAACATTTCAGTGGCCTCCGCCTGGAAAACAATTCCTGTTTTGGGGGATGTCTCATTGTTGCCTCTCTTTAAAGCACCTCAGCTCACAAAGCAGCTGAATATGGTTAACAACCCCCTCTGCTACTTAAATGACCACATCCATATCCCAGAAGTTTAATTGACTTGATGCTAAGTGTTCCTTTTTTAGCAGTGTATATAACATAGGTCTAGTCTTTTTTGGACATTTAAATGTGTTTAAAAAAGCAACTGTGCAAGCTAGGTAGTTAACGATAGCAAGTTAGCTGACAACAAACATCTTTTAAAAACCAAATTACAGTGTACAAAGTAAACACTATCCAGCAGTGTAACTGTTACAATATGAGTATTATCTGCTGACTTCACTGACTCAGTGTCCATTCAATCTGAAGTATAAACAGAGCCAGGAATCCCTTTTTACTGTGGTGATTCACTAGGGTCAACTCTGACACTGACACCACAGACCTCTAGCCCATAGCAGCTGTGTTAGCATGGGTAACATTAGGGGAAATTGGATTTTAGAATTATTTTCTGTCTAATTGAGAACTAACACCAAACTAATACAAAGTGAACATACTACCAAAAAATGCATCACGTAATAATGATCAGTCCAGCAGCGGTATTCCAGTATTTAGTATAAACTGCTGCTTTCCTGGCCGGTGATACAGTATACAGCAGTGTTGTGTTTACAGTGAGAGCCTGTAGCAACAGTACGGATTCTAACTCACGGATCTGGCCAAGTTAAAGACAGTCGCTCCTTTCAGAAACAGCAGAGGACACAGGGTGAACCGTATGACACCTCCCCTCCACAAACACACTCAGTCATGACTCCATGACTCCTGACTCCAGTTTCCTCAATAGTTTACGTATGACAGCTTCTCAAGATTATAGGCGAAACATACGTTTCCTACTTATGGTTAATTTGACACAACTGAAATTGTGAAAGACTGAAGAAAATGTTTTTTTTTCTTCATTGTATTTACCACAGTATTTACCATAAAGTTTAAAGTTAGACCCAGAAGAGACGAAGAAAACCTCCCCAATTAATCTATTTGATGTAGACTTACTCTCAGTGGTATAAGTACTCAGACATTTTACTCAAGCAATAGTAGAAACAGTCTACAAATACTCTGTTACAAGTAAAAATCGTGCATTTAAACTCTCACGTAGGTAAAAGTGCAAAGGTATTGGCATCAAAAAATACTTGTTTGTACCAAAAGTAAAAGTACTTATAGTGTGTAATGTCCCGTCGTAGAATCATATATTACATTAGTGGAGGATTTATTTGTATGCATTAATGTATTCATTACAGCTGTTAAAGATGGAGCTACTTTAATTCAGAAATCCTTTATTGGTCCCACAATGGGGAAATGTACATCATGACAACAGCAGATATTGCAGATAAATCGCTTAGAAGCTATGCACAGTAAGTTAAAAAAAAAGAAGCAGATATGTACACCATGGTAATTACTTTAAATACTGCTGCTGGATATCTTAACCCCTAATTATACATCACAGTTTATGTATTAGTTCATTTATATTTTAGCTAATAATCTGAATGTGTAAAGTAACTAACTAATTTTGTCAAATAAATGTAGTGGAGTAGTAGCCTACGATATACAAAGTACAATATTGGCACCGAAATTGATGTGGGGTAGAAGTGTAAAGTAAAGTAGTATAAAATAAAAATGCTCAAGTGAAGTAAAAGTACCCCAAAATCGTACTTGAGTAAATGTACTTTACTATGACACCACTGCTTATTCTGTTAACTTTGGTAATTCTGTCTCGCGCCACTCAGGTCTTTCTTTGCTTTTCTTATTGAGAGTTGTATGCAACATTGTTCTTCATTTTGACCTAAACATTTATGCTATATGATATTTTATTCGACTGTATTCCACTATTAAGTTGTAGGCTATATACAGGGAAAAACAGCTAGCTGCTCACAGTGAAACGGCAAGAGAGTGGAGTGATGCTGCGTGTGACCCGTCCGCTAACTCCCACAACAAAACCGTTACACACCGGCCGTGTCCCCGCCTGGTCCCCGGTCGACCTCTGAGAGGCATGTAATCCCCCAGCCAACACACACATACGGGGTTAAGGTCAGGCTACTTACGCTCTCGGTCTGGGGAAGCCCATAGATAACAGCACGTCCAGGTTGGAGCCACATTTCACTGAACCCGGTCGGTTCTGCCGGAGCCTCCGAGGGAGGATTTTACTGTAGAGGTCCTCTTTGGCAGCCATGGTCCACTGGGTGCCCTACTCCGCTACAAACCCGATACAGTCCACCACCACACCTCCAGCTAGTCCATGAGCGTCGGCCGGGTCCGCATGAGTGAGAGGGGAAGGCAACAACACGGAGCGGAGCTGAGAGCAGCGCTGTGCGGCCAGGCAGAGCCCTGCTACGCCGCCCACTGGAGGAAACTGCAAATTAGATCTGCTCACTGAATACACACAGTACAGGGAAACAGTACACAATATATGAGAGGGTTAAAGGAAAACATGATCATATAATGTTATTGGCAGTGGTGTAAAGTAACTAAGTATACTAAAGTACTGTACTTAAGTACAATTCTGAGGTACTAGTACTTTACTTGAGTATTTCCATGTTATGCTACCTTGTAATACAACTCCACTACAATTCAGAGGTAAATATTGTACTTTACTCCACAACATTTACAGTTATTTAGCAGATATGGATTAATGATCAATTTAATATGATCAATTATTAATTAAATAAGACTAAAGTTACACCTGGATTCAATTCACATGCTACTCAGCAGTAAATAAAATAATACAACATTTAAAAAAAAAAAACATTTGTTCCACCTTTACAGGGCTTGATAAACACATTGATATATCAATGATTATAATGAAAATATATAATATATATTATTCTGAAATGGGCAAAGCGAGTACTTTTACTGTTGGCAATTTAAGTATATATTTAGATGCCAAACTTTTGTGCTTTTACTAAGGTAACATATTGAATGCAGAACTTTTACTTCTAACAGTGTATTCCTTCACTCTGGTAGTTGTTCTACTTAAGTACAAGATCTGAGGACTTGACCCACTTCTGCTTATTGGTTATTTAAACTAGTTTGAACTAGGCTACTGTATAGACTATATTTATGTACAGGTTGAATAATGTTGCTTTGAGAATTGGAATTGGTACATGACTATTACAGGTGAACAATAAAACTGAGAAAACACTGACAACGATACAGTTGCTTTTAATTTGTGTACAAAAATTACATTAATTATACAAAGATAATATCTATAAAATATCACATGTAGAAAAATAATTACATAATTTTCACATTACTGCGATTGATATATTTGACTTAAGGTCATTCTCGTGCAGAACCTTACATTTCCATGTGATCATCATTGTCATATCATCTGAAATAAAAATTTAAAATATGCAGACTCTTATTGTCCAGAGATCAAGTGACGCAAATCCTGATGGATGATAAAGCACCATTTGATCAATCTGATTAATAATTACACACAGTATCCCCAAAGATTTAATCACCTAATGGCAACCATGATTTTTCATTTTTTTAACAATGGCTTTCTTATATTTTCATGTATCAGAATACCTTTATTCATCCCACAGAGGGGACATTTACACATTTGATCATAAAACAATCATGATCTCCGCTGTCTGTTTTAGTAATAAGGGCTATGAAATGATATCGGGCCTCACTGAGGGTTGCACTCTGCCATATCCAGCCGATGGCCATGAGCTGGCCTCGGGTAGCCCTGACTGAGTCGTGGGGAGATGTGAGGCTAGTGTTGGCCGCACACAGTGCTGGCAGATGGGTTGTATGGAGCGATGACACAGAAGACACAGCCTGCCTCCTGGAAAGCTTGCCTCATTTCCACCTAGTGGACAAAACACAGACTGCATTAAACAGCATTGATTCACAAATAAAGCACACACTCAGAATTTGCAAATTATAACAGGTTAATTACTGTTAAATCTTAAGACCTCAAGTCCAAGATCCTGTCAAATGACACTATATGGAATTATAAAAAGGCCTGAGCTTTGACATACTGTGACGTTAGGAATAGTTTGGATCTACTAACAAAACCTTGCAGAACTTGGGATTTGCTGCTCCACTGCTGCCTCGATTGGTTCATTTTATTTATTTATTTTGACTTATGACTTGGATGTATCTGAAATAACCCTTTAAATAACACAAACTACTAACCATCCTGCAACCTTCATGTTCCGCAAGCAAGAAATAACGTTTTTGTCAAAGATGGCTTCGAAAAGAGCATCAAAAAAGGGCTTTTTGACGGCAAGGTAAAGGGAGAATTTATTCTAAACATAACCTACACTTAAACTGATAGTGATTTATTTTAGGTGCCCTTTTTTTGGGTGTTGACTTTGCATAAGACTAATATAATTATATATATGGCAACGTTTCACTTGATTCTAAGCTCCAGACGTTTTTCGATATTACGGACTAACTTTGGCCTCAGCCATTAGACACTGCACGCTGACATAATATTTGTGGTTACTTTGAATGTTGAATTTAAAATTCTGCGAAAATGTAAAAGGTATAAATGCAGAAAAAAGAAAATAAGGAAATGTTACTTTAGATTTGAAGTCATCTAAATACTAGTGTTATTGCAAGACATATAACATCCTTTACGTGGAAATATGCTCACTATTTTAAAGCTGTTTTGTTTTCTGAGCATTTTCTTTATCAAAATAACTTATTATTGTTGGGATGGAGCCAAAAGGTAGTGCAACATTTTCCATAAACAATGTATCAGGTAGTGTATTGTTGGAAGAAATACTACATTAATTAATTAAGGGTTAACAAAGCAAACATTGGACATCCCTACATGGAAACACAAATTAAAAAGTCTTTCACATCTTTCCTTTAGTAGAGGATCTTAATGAGGATTTCTTTTGATTTCATCAGAAACTAGAATCATGGTTTCAGACGTTTAGAATGTGACTACACATCACCCTCTGATCCATAGAACATGTCTGCTTAGCTCTCCTGTTTACTAAGGTAAGGGTTCACTCATCTATTTTTATTTATTTTGTATTTATTAGTTTATTCCACTCATGGCAATTATAAAACGAAACATGCACACTTTACGCAATGTTTATAGCCCATGATGGAAAGGACCAGGGAGAAGAAAATCTTATTTTACCGGCCCCTTACTCGTAAAAAAAAGTCACAGCTGCTTAAAAATACAGAAACATGAAACCAAAATCAAAAGTCAAAATAACAATCTTCTGTACCTTCAGCAACACGGGTTACCTGACATATTTATTCTGTCTAATTTGTATTTCTTTATACATTTTATAAAACCTGAAGATGTTCTTACAGCCCTTTAAATAATTTGGTAATGAATCCCACAGTTTAACGCCAACTACAGAGATACACAGCTGCTTTAAGGTAGTCTGTGCAAAAAGATACATTTCCATCCAAGTTGCTCATCCTCTGAAGTTAAAACAAATGTGTTTTGTATATTTTCTGGGAGTATGGTATTTGTTGCTTTATGCATAACTAAAGAAGTCTGTAATTCAATTCAATCTTTACATTTGAACAGCCTCGACTCAATAAACAGTTAATGTGTGTGTTCTCGGGGATGTGCATTATCCAAATGCACACTGCTTTTTTCTGTAGTGTCAATAAAGGTTTTAAATTACTCATATCTAATGGAGTACAAAGGGAACCAAGACGAAGAAAATAAATATGAGGCTCCAATCTCACATAATGTAGTCTTACCAGTTTCTCTTCATCCAGACACAGACCCACCACGGCCCCCCCACTGCCGGGTAACTTCACCGCTGATCCAAACTGCAACGAGCAGTAAAACTTCATGAATGCATAAACAGAAAAGCACTCCACACAGATGGAGATGGATAAAAGTGTGAATTAATAAATAATGCTTGCTCTTAGCAGGTGGAAGAACATTTCAGTACCAACCTGCCTCGCCAGCTGAACCATCTTCAGGTTCCCCGGACCCAGACAGTCATCAGTGTACACAGACCTGTGGGATATGTTGTTACTGTAGCTAAGAGTGTACCTGTAGAATCGTCTGCCTAATGCCTAACATCAAAATATACTATTTACCTCCGCAGCTCAAAGTTCTGGTCCATCAGTTGAGCCAGACGCCTCCAGTCTCTGTCCTGTAGAGCCATCCTGAGGAGAGAACAATATTGAATCAGCTTCACATCTAATGGTCCCATCTCTGAAATGTCACAACATAGCCAAAAACGAAACGTTTCCACAGTATTTCACACAACAAGTCAAGGAATCCATCGGTTCTCCATCTTCAACCGCTTATCCAGAGTCTGGTTATGGAGGAAGCAGTTCCAGCAGAGAGTCCCTTTCCCCGGCCACATCAACCAGCTCTGACTGGGGGATTCCAAGGCGCTCCTAGGCCAGCGTGGAGATATAGTCCCTCCACCTGGTCCTAGGTCTACCCCTCTGTCTCCTCCCAGCTGGACGTGCTCGAAACGTCGGCCTGGTGGTATCCTTACTAGGCTCTACTCTGTGTTCCTCCCAGATTATTTAAATTCTCACTTATCCCTAAGGGAGATGTCAGCCACCCCCGGAGGAAACCGATTTCGGCTGCTAGTATCCGCAATCTCGTTCTTTAACCATAGGTGAGAGTAAGAACAAAGCGGTAGACTGAGAGCTCTGCCTTCTGGCTCAGAACTATGCGGTAAAGCGACTGCAATACTGCTTCCGATTCTCCGGCCCATCTCACCCACCATCGTCCCCAACAGATACTTGAATTCCTTCATTTGGAGTAAGGGCTCGTTCCCTACTTAGATTAAGGGTTCAGGAATCCCAAAGCCATTTCACGACAGTTGAAAAAAAAGCCAGACATAATTGTAGTCAGGCTTTTGCCGTGAGATGTTTTAACCAAACCTCCAGTGCTTTTTATTGCATACATTCTTGATCAACAATCCACTTCAAAGTGCTCAAACCAACCTTGCTTGATCGGTGAGCTCAGCAAAACTCTTCATGGCCTCGACAACCAGAGGCTCCCCTGTGGAAAGACAAAGCAGCATGAAAGTAGTCCAACTAACTATTTCCTTTTAATAAATCCAACATGAACAGAAATATGGACATTATTTTTTAAAAGGAACTGAGGATTTTTGTACGTTTATAGGAAAACTGAAATGTCTGGCATTACCTACGTAGGAAAAGTGAATCCTAAACACAATTTTACAAGACAGTATCTTCGGTGTGAAAGAGAAACTCCCTCTGGAGGGGACTTTGGTATTTTAGCCTTTGCAAACCATTTACATGCACTGAAACCTATATAAAACACTACAGGAAAGCATGATACTGTAGGGCCTCTTTAATTAGCAGTGAAGATTTGCTGAGTCATTTTCCATAAGAAGACTCACCACTGAGCCAGCGCTGTCTGATGTTGCTGTGGATGCGTCCAGAGTCGCTGGGGTCGCTCAGGTAAGCCAGCCAAAAGTGTGGGAGCCCACTCATGTCCATAGAAACATAGTTCCCTGACAACAGGAAACACACATTAGGAAAGACATTTATTTGTATCATTCACTTATCATCCACGGACAGATGTTGACTTCAATACCGTAGCCCTGCTCTGCCATGAGATTCTTGCTGAAATCCATGTAGACTAAGCCTTCATACACCTGTAAAGACAAAGGAGTATTGAATATAAGTGACATGGTTTGATGTTGTGACGGTACATTTGTGGAGAGTTTATTTCTTTACTGACCTGAACAACTCTGTCCTGCAGGCCCGCAGTGATGAAGAGCTCATCAGTCTCCACGTTGAGGATGAAGTTGGCTCGGATCGGCTTTGGGAGATCCTGGAGAGTCAAATAGGAGATACATAAACAAGTTAAAGACACAATAGATACCTTGTATGTCATTTTCACTTATATGTAATACAAAAAGAAGTGTTTTTTGAGTGTTTTTTTGACCATGTAAGACTAAGCCATATTAATGAGGGGTCATGTTTGGTCTAATCTGTCACAATTGTGTGTTATTATGTTTGTGCGTAATGTGTCACTGTCCTATTGCCAAGGGCAGAGATACAGTATTTAGAGGTGCTGTGTCATATGATTGGGTGTGTTTGACTGTTTTTTTACCGCTGTAACAGCAACGTGTGGTGATGTTACGTTCGCGAACATCTTTTGAGCGGCTCTTTGGTACGAACGAAGGGAACAGAGTTGTACTTGGTGAGAGCCATTCTTCAGTGGTACAGGTAGACGACGTGTGTTTCGGGTGAAAACATTTGCCAATCGTGAAAACGCAGCAGCATTTGGATGCACTTCAACAAAAACATAGGCAATGATAAAGCGGAGTGCAACAGTTGTAAAGCTAAAATATCATTTAAAGCAGGGTCAACAAATAATCTCCACCGCAACTTTAAAAAACCCGGCTCTTTTGAACACCTCTTTTGAACGGCTCTTTTGAACGGCTCTTTTGAACGGCTCTCGGAAAGGAACGGAGCCATAAGATCTGGCTCTCTTCAGAGAGCCGTAATTCCCAACACTAGCAACGTGTGTGGAAACTACTAGCATTGTATGGACTTTACTTTTATAATGCACATGCTCAGAAAATAAATGGATTGTAATAAGCTTCAACAAAAGAGCATGCAGATTCTTGATTGAGGCCACATAGCAAACGGTATCTTATTGAAACAGAATAGTTTGTCAGCCAGGACACTCCAGGGTTTTAAATGCCTCGGTAGCTTTAGTATTTGACTAAGCTCCTATAAACTAGTTATTTATTTATTTAAAACATTTGACATAATTTGACACATTTGACACATTGATTAACATTTCTGTAAATGCGCCAGAGTTAGCAAACAGGCTATTTTTCATCTGCAGTCCCTGGACAGATGTTGAAAGTCATCCAAAAATAAAATGTCACTTCAAATGACAGGTAAATACAATCAGTAAAACAACATGCAACATCGATGCTTATATTATGATAAAAGCAGTTGGGAGTCTTTCATTTCATTTGTTTAAAAAAGACTTTGATGATTACAAAGAAACACATTGCAGCTGATGTTTTTTTCATTATCACAAACAGCGGAAGATATGACAGCATATCAGGGCCATTTCAGGTATCAACAATATGAAGGGAAAGAGTGGTAATATTCAGTAAAAAAACTAAAACAAAAATCGACTTAATCTTAACAAAAAATCTTGGCTGCCAGCTCTAACCACTGAGCTATCAGGTGACCCGTATGTGGTATCCGCTGCAGAGTGCGCAAGTTCGAGTCCGGCACACAGAACTTAAAGGCATTGTCGACCCCTCTGTCTCCACCCTTTCAACACTGTATCTCTCAATAAAGGCACTCTTTAGGCCAAAGATATCTTTAAAAACAAATAAATAACTTGGATAATCTCTAAAATAAAATTGGTAAATGTACTTTAAAAATAATAACTCCACACCTCACTAATGTTATTTAAACTTCTGTGATGAGTTCTTCGTGTCTTACATCAGTGACTATCTCTGATATTATTTTCTCAAAGTATTAACCCCCTTCCTCGGCTATGTATATTTGTTGTTTTTATGTTTTTTTTTAAATCCTTTTAGGACACAATGTCCTCTCCATTAAAGGCAGCTCATTGTGGAATAGCCTCCCAACTGAGATACGGGATTGTCCCACTCTCAATAGTTTTAAAGGTCAACTAAAAGAATGGTTGAGAAACAAACAGACGTGCAATCACCGCTAAATGCACTTTAATACGGGTGTATCTCCTCTTGCACTTTATGTATCTCTTCTATCTTCTCTTGCACTTGATATGTCGTTGCTGCTATATTGTACTGCCATGTGGTAAATACTTGTGTTTGCATATCATGTATTTGTTTTTGCTATGTGTATAATGTGTCATGTTCTTAAATGTTTTATGTGAGGGACTGCGGATGGAAATTAGCTCCAAGCTAAAATCCGGCATATTTACACTATTTGCATTTTGTTGTTGTAAGTGTTCATTAATGTGCATTGTCCCTGCTAAATAAACTATTACAAACAAATAAGTAAAAAATCTGCTGTAGTGGTAAGGTGCAACTGATAGCTTTGATGTTTTGGTAACTCCATCATCTGGGACAAATCCTTACATTGTCTGTGATATTGTAGAACTTCATGAGACACTTCAGAGTAGCTGAGACGATGGCACTGTGAAATAAGAAGGCCGTAAATTATTTAAATAAAAAGCATAGAAAATTACCTAAAACTACCTTATCCAAATCATCAGACAGAATGTTTTACCTGCTTCCAGCGAGGCCCTGCAGTAAATCAGAGACAGATCATTTAATTATTACGGAAGGTTTTCACATTAGACCAATACACTGACTGTTATCCAGTATTTAAATGGCTGCTCACCACTTGTCGAGGAATGTTGGTGTCATACTTCAGTGTGAAGTTCTGCTTTGTCAAAGCAATACTGTGGAAAAAACACACAGCAGACATTGAAGGAGCATTATAAGCTACTGTAGTGTGACTCTCATGAACAAATAAGGTAAGGTAAGTATTTAGGATTAATTATTTTAAAACATAATTAAAAGACAAAAAAGTTTTTTATTATTACTGTATTTTCATTATAAGTATGTATTGAGTATTGCACACAGAACACACAGATATGATACACATATCTTTGATTCAGGGTGAATACAAAAATAATAATTCACGTCCCTTATAATCATAGAACTATTCAGTTGTCTTGATTTAGGGGAGAGCCCCACAGTGTCAGATTGTTTTAATAAATACGTCATGTATTTAAAGCAGTGCTTTTAATTGTAACTAAGTATTTTTACAATATTCTATTATCACTCAACACTCAAGGAAATTATCTGAAAACTTTATTTATTTATTCACTATTTTAAATTGCAAACGTAACCCATAGTGTTGGAGAAAGTTAAAGCAGTGTCCGTGGTGATATATAATGTATATGATATACAAAGTTGGAGGTAAAAAGAATGCTAAAGCTGATATTTAAAGTGGACCTATCATGCTATATTTGAATAATATATTGTAGGGCCATACCTATATTAAACATGTTTTTTTTTCAAAATACCAAACAGATCATGCATTTTAGCCATGCCTCATTTCGCTCTATTTGCTCTATTCCAGCCCTGTCTTCACAAGGGCTGATTCTGTGGCAAATGAGCTGCAGCTGACCACGCCCCCCTGCAAAGGAGGGGTCATGTTACCATGCTGTTACCATGCCGTTACCATGCTGTTACCATGCTGTTACCATGCTGTTACCATGCTGTTACCATGCCACGCAACCTCTCATTCCCCTGATAGGTGGAGAGTTGCCCATATAGGCAGAGCACTCCGTTGCAGCCTCGTTTTTAGAGATTTGGGTATGGAGGAAAATAGAGAGGGTTGTTGACACTTGGTGAGTTCCCTGACACACCGGGGACACATATTCATGTATAAAAGACGTACAAAAGTGCATTTTGCATGATAGGTCCCCTTTAAATTAAATATTTTATCCAATAATAATCTGACCTTACCCTTGTTTGGAGCAGAACTGGTAGAACTTCTTGCAGGTAGCCTGCAGCAGCCGCAGACCTCCCAGGTACCTACAGGTGGGGGGGTGAACAGAACATGTAGAAAAAGCCTGAACATGACTCGTGTATTTTTGCTCATTTCACGTGTAATGTACTCACCCTTCCTTCCTGCTGATGCAGAACAGATCTTGCAAGCTTCCAAACTCTGTGGGGTCGTTGAGGGGATGAGGGACTAACACCTACAGAGTCACAGAAATTCACAAATGTTTTCCACAATATGTCCCAGATGAAGTTCTATTGTTTTACTTCTGAATTTGTAAGTGTTACCAAAGTCTGGCTCTCCACAAGAGTGACCTCGGCCCAGAAGTTAGAGATGGACATGGCGATGGTTTTCCCGTTGAAGCCATCCGAGGGGTTCCCCATCAATCCAACCCTGTGAAGCATCATATGTTTTGAAATCTGTTAATATAGTGTCTTTCAGGTTGTAGGGCTCTTGTTGTGAGGTAGGAGGAAGAGGGAAAGTTTGAGTGCGTTGTGTTGAGGTCTTTCTTACCGGGCAAAGGATCTGTATGTGATTGGTTTAGCAGGGTTGTCTTGTTGCTTGGTGGAGTAGTGGGTGAGCCACTTGGTGTAGTCTGACAGGCCCTGAGATTTCAAGAGGATTAAAGAAAATATGTTAGAAGAACTACTAAAGGGCTTTGAATGTAATCAGGGGGATACTATATTAAATCAGAAGTAACATGCATGGCCACTCTTCTAGATTGAGAGCTACATTATATTCTCACAATGAATAAAGTGACCAAAACAACCTTTAATCACCTAAGAAACATTGTCAATGTTTTAAATATCCTGTTAAAGAGGCAAAAAACTATGTTTAGACTCAAGATAAATCTCTCTTTATCATCACTAAGGATCAAAAGGACAGCCACTTAGTCACTTTAAGAATATAAAGAGACCCGTATGTGTTTAGGGGGTTTTCCCTTTCCTGTAGTGTGTAGGTTTCAGTGTATGTAAATGGCCTGCTAAGGCTAAAATCCCACACTCCCCCACCTGCCTGAAACGCCTCCATTGGACTTCATTGGACTCCTTTGTTTACTTCCGTAACATTATAAAAAGCACTTGCATTGTTGACCAATCACAACAGAGCTAGCCAGCTAACCAATCAGAGCAGACTGGGCTCTGGTTTCAGACAGAGGGTGAAAAGAGGTGCTGCAGCACAGGCAGTATGAGAAAAATAAAGACCTTTTTGAACCTTAAAGCATGGAGACATGTCAGAGTAGAGGCACAAATACAAATATGTTAATTAACTCATGCTTTGTTCAAAATAGATTAGGTCATGACAATATTCCTTTTGAAACGGTCTTATGAAACGGTCAATAGAATAATGTCAATAAACTGGTTCTGGAGTTTTTACCAGAAAAAGGAAAATAGGGTTTCTTTGCTAAGCTACATTCAATTCCAGTTTTATTTTAATTGTATTATTGTTAAGGTGTATGTACTGTATATAAACATCTTAGTATTAAGATTAGTGTACTTTGTAGAACTTTGTACTTAGAATTTAGGACTTCACTTTATATAATCTGTAATGAGCTCTTAGATCTTCTACTGTTAATAATAATTATTATTATTATTATTACTGTTGATTTTTTAATTATAGGAATAACAAAAAATATTTTGCACTTTTTTTTTAAACTATGCTCCAACATTTTTGAAAGACCCTACCAATATCTATTATAGAAGTAAACCTTTTTCGAAAATGCCAGCTAAAAACCTTCAATTTTCATTTGGCCTATAATTAGTTTGCACAGGGAAGAGGTCTGAGTGGATGCCTGTTTAAAACTCTGGTCTCTCAAAAGGGAGAGTCCTGTATGCTGGCTGATGATGATGATGATGAACTGAGGTAGAATACAAACCACTTGTCCAATGAGCTGGAAGCCAGTAGGAAGCTTCATCCCAAACACATCCAGTTGCTTCTCATTGACGAGCCACTCCTGAAGAGACAGGAGCCACACATTATTATTACTTTATTCATTCATGGCAATGCACTTGTTTTTCTTTTGGAGTAAAGTGGGACTGATTACAATCTTAAATGAGTCAAATTTTGACAAAGAAAAGTTTAATCAAAGTCATACAGTAATTGTCCATAAACCTACTTTTTAAATCATGTGCAGATAGAATAATCACACAAGGGCAAAATTAGTCAATTGACCCCATTATACATTTCTCGTAGGGCTCCATATTGAGAATTTGATCGAAATCACATGTGAACTAGTGCAATATTCAAATTGTTTAAGCACAATATTGGTCAAAGGCTTAATATGTGTTCAAATATTATTTGAATATACAGTAAGTATTGTGGAGCTGCAGCGATATCCAAGCTTACAGATCTACACTCCTGACAAAACGTATCTGTCTGGTACAAATTATCTTTAAACAAAATAAATCACACTGTAATCATTTAATGTATTTTCAATGAAAATTAGAACAATAATTCCAAAATGAATGTTTACTTAACATCACTAGGCAATTAGTTAGTAGAGAAAAGTCCAGTCTAATCTTGTGAGGGGGCAACATTTACAGTTTATAACTTGATCTGAGGTCACACTTCTTGAATTAGCACTTACGAACCCAGAATCGTCCGAAGGATGCCTGAGGCTGCAGGCGCAGGAAGTCGGACAGGTGGGAGAGTGTGTCTCTCTGGAGACAGTAAAACACAACGCTGGCCAGCCGGGACGCTGTGAGCCCGTCCTGAGGTTTCTCCAAGAACCGTGTTACCCTGATTCAGAACACTACAATAGATTAAAATCTAATCTGCAAAATAATGAAAATGCCAAACACAAAGTACTTTTGTAAAAAGGTCAAACATGAGACATTTCTGCATTTAAATGTCTTAGAAATACTTTTCCTGTTAAATGTATTTGATGGTGTCTGTATTCCATTTAGCACACATGTGCTAAATTAGGCAAGTTGTATTTAATTGACTTTTTATGCAGTTCACAGCTACATTGTTACGATACATTTTTAGATCTGGGTCGTAACCCATATTTTTGATCTAGATTAAGAACTTTCGGCATTGGAGGCTTGAATCTTAAATGATTATGTTAGTAAACATTAGCTGTAGCTCAGATCGCACTCGCTCTGATAAGTTATTTTCCCCCGGCATTGAAGAAACACAGATTTTAATTGATATTGGTTTTCATTTGTTTCTTTTGGCTTGGATAATTCCTCTGTGGATAACTTGGCTTCCAGTAAAACCTATTGACCAATGCACACTAAACAAATCCTCATCGCTAGAAGTAGAAGAAGCATTTGTGGTAAAGGCAGCACCTCCAATGATCCAAGGCTATTTCACCACGCCACTAAACTCTTTTGTTATTATTTTGATAGAGACCCCTAGTGGCAGAAAATAACATACTGTGCATGTGTTGCTGCTGTTACAGCATGTGGTGCATTTTAGAGAAGTGTGCAAGAATGAGTCCTAAAACTCTCAAATTAATTAGCATTTTACAACATCTGAATTAGTCGTCACGAGGTCAACGTTTTTTTTTAATGTGATTGTGGTCAGAAGTCTGGAATAAGGTATTTGGTTAAAACAAGCTGAAGAGATTTTGAAGTTTGGTTCTTTGAAATTAAATAAGTCAGTAATTACACCACTGCATTTCCGAAGCTTCTATGTGTCATAAAAACGGCGGTTGCTAAATAACTAATTAAACTACTAAATGTCCTCAAACCACAAAGGATATTTTCTGCAATATTCCGAAATCCAACGGGGAAAACTCTCTGATATTTGACGAGGGAGACCTTGCGATGCTTCAAAAATACATCACTTCTCAATATTATTAAACTATAAGTAAATAACGTCTCCTCACCTGTGGGTGTCGGGGCAAACCTCCACTATGCCTCTGGAGCTGCTTTTCTCACTTTCCTCCAACTCGTAGTATATGATTAACTCTCCAGGCTGCAACACACACAAAGGGAAGGGCTGCTCATGACTTAAACAAAATCAATTTTACCTTGATAAAAACCCTTAACACACACTCGGTTGTATGCTTTTATGTCCACTTAATAGATGAAATCGTATTGTGGCGAATCACCTCTGACCTGAAGAAGCGGATCACTTGAGCAATGTCAAAGTTCTGGTCTGCACACAGCATGTCTCCTGCAATCTGATCACACAAAGAGAAAACCGTCACTGAAAGACATCCATTCATTCAACTCTAATAGCATACACCCTGTCAACACAATGAAATCAAACTAGGCAGCATGGTTGGGTAACAACAGATGAATGTGTAATCAGATAACAAAAAACCCAGTATCTAATAGCTGATTACATTTTAAAAGGTTGCAATAAGATAATAGCCACATTGTCAGGGATAGCTTGATTACACATTGTATTGGGTCTTTATAATAATATGCACATTTTCAAATAAGGAACTTCATGATAACGAATGCTATGAACTCATAGAAGAGTTATCCACTTTGTGTTGAACTCAAATTCTGGTGGCTGCTTCCACTTTTTGTAGGTATTGGCTATGTTTTTGAAGCTATACAAAGAAAATCCCAAAGTGTTCTGATAAGATTTAAGGGGCCCTATTATGCTTATTTTCAGGTTCACATTTGTATTATCTGTGTCTTCTGTGACATGTTTCCATGCTTTAATGTTCAAAAAGCTCTTTTCTCATACTGCCTGTGCTGCAGCACCTCTTTTCACCCTCTGTCTGAAACCAGAGCCCAGTCTGCTCTGATTGGTTAGCTGGCTGGCTCTGTTGTGATTGGTCAACCGCTTAAAGATGTCCCGCCCCTTAGCCTATCACGTTCAATGTGTTGGAGTGTCACAATACATAGTGATGACGTTATGTTACGGAAGGAGTTTATTAAAAAAAAAAATTCTGTCCGTTTATTTACAATTGTCATACAGTACCAGCTACCTCTTTAATTTGTATTTTGTTTTTGTGTTTTATTTATTGTGTTATTAATAACGTGTGCATATTTAGCAATTTTTTTAATTTGTATCCTCACTTTATCTGCATTATCCTCTGTTGTAATCATGTTCATTTCCCCATTGCAGGACAAATCAAGTTTGAGGCGGGGGGGGGGGGGCGATGGACACTGGATATGTCCATCGCGCGCATGTGCAGCTCGAGTACCAATAACAACAAAGTCACCTGTGAGGATCTGTTCCCAGAATCTTCTCGCGAGCACACAAGAATTCTGAGTGACAGGATACTCTGGCGGTTATCCGGGACTCATAGAACCGTAGTTACAGACGTAACTATCGTTCTATTTCGTCCCTACTGACCGCCAGAGGCGGTGCTTTAGCACTGGATGACTTATACCAACCATGTCATGAAGAATCCAAGCCCTTGCTCACTACTGGAAGCAGCGGAGCTCGGCAAAAGGACCACACCCAAAGGATGGGGAGTGGTGACATTAACCCGATAAAACCTGGAGAATGTGCCAGAAGACGCCCACGACGCCGCGGCGCAGATGGTCTCCAGGGACACCTCTCTCAGGGCAGCCCAAGATGTTGAGATGCTCCTTGTAGAGTGGCATCTCAGCCCTGATGGCAGGGGGCGGCCACTGGCCCCATAGGCATGTGAGATGGTATCGACAACCTAGTGGGGTAGCCGCTGTTTAGAGGGCACAACCTCTTTTAGTGCCGCCATGGCAAACAAAGAGCTGCTCCGACTACCGTCTACGGGCAGTAGCATAGATATACACCCTTAGGGCACCCACAGGGCACAGCAACTCTGACGTGCCGTTCTCCTGAATGTCAACGCGTGCCAGCTGGACAGGCTGATTGAAGTGGGTTTGTGGAAGCACCTTGGCAGGAATGCCACATTTGCCCAAAGGGCAACACCTGAGAGTCCCACCTCAGGCATGCAAGAGCCGGGGGAACTGAATGTAAGGCACCATCTCGCCCAGCCTGAAGATGGGAAGAAGGTGGAAAATGTCATCCACACGACGAGGTGACAGGTAGGCCCTCATGGCGGCCGAATCTAGGACCATCCCCAGGTAAGTGACCTGTTGGGAAGGGTCCAGGAAACTGTTTACTGTTATACCCAACCGGGCTACGTGAGATAAAAGGCGAAACCAGCCAATCGTCTAAATACGGCAGGACCTTCATGCCCTGCGCCTGCAGGGGTGCGAGAGCTGCCACCACGACCATGGTGAACACCCTTGGAGAGAGGGAGAGACCAAAGGGAAGCACCCGGAACTGATAGTGTCGGCCCTGAAAGGCAAACCTCAAGAACTTCGGGCCGAAGGCTAGGGGTCGGAACTGCTGTTCGTACCCCTGGGTTAAGGTGGAACCACCCAAGGGTCGGTAGTACAGGCAGCCCAGTAACTGAGCTGCTGCTGGGAAAAGCAGCCAACGACCGGCCCGAGACATCGGGGCCCAGCCCCCCGGCCTCTGGAGCCCCTTAGGGGGCGGTGGTAAGGGTCTGAGGCACGAGGCTGCCTAGAAGGCCGGCGACCGGGGGCACGAAATCCACTGGGAGGCGGTTGACCTCCGTAGACCACCACTGTAAGCTGGTGGCCGAGTGCGGCTGCTAGAGGGGCCCCTGGGCCTGCTGGGAGTGGGCACAGGCCCATGAAGACCCGAGAGCTGCTTCGAGCCTGTTCCGCCTAGCTTGGGCAGCACGCTCCAGTGCCTCCAGGGCAGCTGGTGCACAGATCCCCTGGCTCGACTGGCACACTACGGAGGACATGTCTCCAACAGTGGTGACTGAGCAAGCCAAACCTGGCGACGAGTCTGCACCAATAAGGAGATAACTCGTCCCAATTCCCTAGACATTAGGGCAAAGGCTTGCAGTGATGCATCACTGAGGCCCAGCAAAGAAGGCTCGGCCGGAGCCTGCTGCCGAGACAGCCAGCATCAGATGGGAGAGGGAGTTCCCGTTACGACTAGGGGTGTAACGGTATACGTACCGAAAATATTTGATATGGGCCCTTCGGTTCGGTACACGTGTGTACAAATATAACGTTTAACGTAAAAAATTGAGAACGTGAAGAACTTTTTGGAAGTAATCTTAGGTGCTGTGTCGCAGCATTCAGTGTAATTTTCTCACATTGGGTTCAACGCGTCAAGTCATTTCATTGGACGAGAGGCATACTTTGAGAGCTGGTCACAGGGATGCGTTCAAATGTAGTCAGTAATTTCAGGAACTGGCGAAATGGCGAACGCAGATAAAGTTCTCCAGCATCATTGAAGTCTCCGGTTGGGAACATTTTGGTTTCGCAATTACGTACAAGGATGACAGGGGGACCGAACCAAAGCTGTTTATCGGCATTGTTCAACTAAAATTGGTTACGCGGCTGGCAATACATCAAACTTGCACACTCATTTGAAAAGGCATCACCCGAACGTGAATATCACCGGTGCCAAAAGAAAAATGGCTGAAGTGCAAACCCAACTCCCACTAGCATTTAAAGGGGACCTAGCATGCAAAATGCACTTTGTGATGTCTTTTATACATAAATATGTGTCCCCGGTGCATCAGGGTTATACAGATTATACAGATTTCCATCCGAACTGACGTGTCCATCCGAACTGACGTCGGCGGACCCACAGAAAGTTGCCATCAGAAACAATGCCTGACATGTTTTGGACGTAATCTCGTCTTTGTTTACATTAGCAAGCCTCGCTAACACTCAGAGCTAACCTGTACTGAACTGAGCAGTGGCGAGCCGTCAGGGCCCTCTAGGCCCTCTCTGAGGGCCTAAGATATTCAAAAAAATCATATTTTAAAACATTAAAAAAAAAAGGGCCTAGGTAGAAAAGTCACGGCTTGCCACTGGAACTGAGCACATGTGTTTAAAAAACAGGAAATAAAAAAAGAACTCACCTTGTGATAAACCTGCAAGAGAAAAAGCATTTGAGCTCTATACTATTTCAGAAATAATCCTTGACGTGGTTTAAACAGGATGGCGTTTTATCACAACTGAATTTAACTTTATCTCCGGTAGAATTCTGATCAGGCATTAGCTCCGCCTCCTCTTCTTTCTTTTTTTTCAAGCTAAGGACCCAAAATCTGCGTTTCTCAAACAGGGCTGCAAAAGAGGGGTTTGAGCAGTAAGAGGCATGGCTACAATGGGTGATCTGTTTGGTATTTTGAAAAAAAAACTTCACATACATGTTTTGTATAGGTATGGCCCTACAATATATTTTTCAAATATAGCATGATAGGTCCACTTTAAGCCTCCACCACTCGCAAAAAGTTCAGACCGATCCAAAGCTATTACAAACGCCAAATATCCTTATGTTGCCATGTTAGCAAAGCGCTACCTGGCTGTATCTGCTACCTCTGTCCCCAGTGAGAGGGTGTTCTCCACAGCAGGAGACATTGTTAGTGCCAGCAGATCTGCCCTTTCGGCAAGCAATGTGGACAAGTTAATTTTTCTTTAAAAAAACATGAAAATACAATGACAAGCCTAATGTCAAGCTGGCTGCTTAGGTGAGTACTAGTACAGTACAGATTATTTCAGTTCATCGAAATGCTGCACCTTAATGTTTATTTTATTATATTTTGTATTTATTTGAGTGAATACATTATTCACAGTTTAATAATAATTAAAAAACCCCAACAAATATTTGATGTTTTTTATGATCATTTTTTCTGCTGTACCGAAAACGTACCGAACCGTGACCTAGAAACCGAGGTACGTACCGAACCTAAATGTTTGTGAACCGTTACACCCCTAGTTACGACCCATGCGTGCCGCTGTGTCGTAGGCCTCACAGAGCAGTTCGTCTGTAACCCTGCACTGAGGCTGGGGGCACCTGGCATCAGGCCTTGGAGCCTCATCAGGAGCCAGAATCGGGGAGGAGATGGCAGGCTCAATGAATGGCAAGCGACCCAGCCCACCCTCGCCGGATCCTGCATGGCAGCAGAGTGGGAGAGGGCCCTGGTGTCTCTCCAGCATGCATGGAGCTCCCTCAGGTACTCCTCTGAAGGAGGAACAGTGAGAGTGATAGGGGCAGGGTTATGCCTGAAGAAGGCGCTAGTCTGAGCCGAGTCGGCCTGCGGACCCTGAAGCTTCCTCGGGAGTGAGCGGGGCCCCGTCCTACACCCCTTCATTGAAGAGGTTTAGCCGAAGCGACATGGCATCCTCAAGCAGAGGTGTGGCAACCGAAGGAGGGCCAGGCGGCAAGCTAGTATCCCCCACACCGGCCCCTGGTTGGGCCAAGAGGAGAGACTTCATCTGCTCCATGTCGGCAGCTAACCGATCCACCTTAGAGGACAGCTTGTTTCTAGTCCTCTACCTGGGGGGTGAACCCCTAGCCATCGCTCCATCAAGTCGCCGGGAACGGCCAGACTGAGCTGGAGGAAGTTGTGACTGCTGCCAGACGCTCCACCTCTACAACTTTAGCCACTATGAGCGCCCGAGGCATGAAGCTACAGTTCATGCAGGTGCTTTGTGAGAGACCCTCTCTTAAATGCTCGAGGCCCAGGCAAGAGGGGCAGCGGTCATGGCCGTCCTCTGGCTCAAGAGAAACCATACAGGCGCTACATGAATGAGCCATTATGTAGGTAGCCAGATGCAGCGTAACCGGGAGCGGGTGCGAGAACAAAGCCTTCACCAGCTACCTACTGAACGGAGAGAGTAGAGCAATGCTCCTACTCGCCGAACACAAAGAGGGATGTAAATGTCCTACACCCACGTTACCAGCAGAGGGAGCGGGAGCGGGAGCGGGAGCGAGAGCGAGAGCGAGAGCACTGCCTTCACCAGCTGAGGTAAATAATGAAGCTTAACAGAACATGCAAGATGTTAGCCAAGTGGCTGCTGCTAACAATCAAAGCAATACTCTACCGGGAGCGGGAGCGAGAGCACTGCCTTCACCAGCTGAGTTAAATAATGAAGCTTAAAAGTATATGCAAGGTGTTAGCCGAGCGGCTGCTGCTAACAATCAAGCCAGTCCAAGTCAAATAATAACACAAATGTTAAGCCCAGATAATTAGCTTCTAAAGAAGAGAACAGCACGGCATAGAACCATATTTACAGTAGTAACCGTGGCCAGTGCTTCAAAGTGTCAGCCAAACGGCTGCACACTAGCAATAATATAATATTGGGAGGGATGAAACTCAAAATGATAGCTCGGGCACAACGCCACAAGCAGAAAGTACAAAAGAGCACAATAAGGGCAACTTTATGGGAGAGGAAGCGGGAACACTGTCGTCACCAGAAAGTCTTAAGCCAAACAAAAAACAAGCCTGCAATCAGGACAACTTAGCTGGGAGGGGGTGTGGGGACACAGCCATCACCAACAAAGTTGACACAAACCTGTCCGTCGCGAAGCTGCACGCGGCCAGCTGCATGCAGAGAAATCCCTCAGATCAAAACGTTCAAACTGAACGCTGTAGGCTACAAGAATGTAGCCACGGTACTCTCGCGCATCGAGAAGATGAAAGGAACAGATCCTCTGACGACATCGGCAGATATAGCCGGTGTCACGTGGGTCACAGGTGACTTTGTTGTTATTGGTACTCGAGCTGCGCATGCGCGCGATGGACATATCCAGTGCTAAAGCACCGCCTCTGGCGGTCAGTAGGGACGAAATAGAACTCCCTCTGGATGGAACTTTGGGATTTCTGCCTTTGCAGACCATTTACATGCACTAAAACCTATAAGCACGCTACAGGAAAAGGAAAAGCACAAAGCATGATAGGGCCCTTTAATCTTTTTGAAATCCAATAGATTTTGGTACTTATACAAAAAAATGTAATGCGATTTGTGTGCAATAGCTGACTACATTTGATCAGTTATCTGATCCAACAGTGCTGAGCAGCTTTTTAAATAGAGATGCTCCAACACCAATAGCAGATGAATTCACCATACCACCATGATGTCGTCCTGCAGCTTTCGGCTGCGTATGACCAGCTCCAGATCAGCCACGGCTCCGAGGCGGTCCTCCAACGTCGTGCTGCCGTCATTCACAATGTTTTCAACCGGGAAGTCGTTAGCTGTGGCCCAGCGCTCATAGTACTTATACCTGGTTGGTGAAACACAATGAGAATGGAGCCACCAGAATATAAAACATTCACTTTGTAAATATCACTTTTTCAGAATTGTGGGAATTGTAAATTCAAAAAGGCAAAAATATTTGTATCTCAAGTAGGGGTGTAACGGTTCACAGAATTCACGGATCGGTACGTACCTCGGTTTGGGGGTCACGGTTCTGTACAACAAGAAAAAGCAAAAACCGGGCTCCGGTGATTGGCAAATCTGGCTGATGCCTTCTGATATGATTTAGGAAAATATTTGTTGTGGCCAAACGGCGGTACTACACTTCCGTATCAGTCGCTGGGCCCGGAAATACTTTTTCCCATTGACTAACATTGGGAAAGAGACGTCTGTAAATCGTTGGATAATTTATTTTAAATTAAATAAACTACCCAGTATGAACATTTGTATAGCACTTATTAAAAAACATTCGGTCCTCAAGTTGTAAAATGCGCTAATAACGTTATTCTGAGTTATTTTCCTCGGCATTATGAACGCGCATCTAACCCACGGGACCGCGCCGCCCGGCACGTTCATGTGACGTGTTCAGTACTACATGAGTTTTACCTTTACCCATGGATGCACAATAAGAACGGATGATATGATTATATGAATACTTTCGTGACGTGTCGATCTCTCTCAAAAGTTGGGCCATTTTGTCTTCATGTGCCAATGAGCAACTCTCATAGGAATTAACGAGGCCCCGCCTCCCACGCTGTATCCAGTTCTTATTATTCATCCATGGACTGCATGTGCCGAACCGTGACGTCCGAACCGTGACGTCCGAACCGTGACGGTTCGTGACGAATACGGATACCGTTACACCCCTAATCTCAAGCGAATGCATTAGGCTTCCGTATTCCAAAATAGCACCAAATGGGTATATTTGAACTCACTTGTCCGCATTAGTCACCAAATACACTTCTGTGAAAAGCTGTCGCCTGGAAAGAGACCATAAGAAGTTAACCAGTCAATATTTTCAAAATAAATGAAAAACAGGAATTAGGAAGTATCATGTTAGGGCGACTTGCCCCTGTCACGCACATGTTGACGGTTTCCCACCAAAAGTCGAGGATCTTCCTTCCTCCCACGCCAGGAAGTAAAGCCTTTGGTACTCCAGTCAGGTGGCTGTATAAGCCTGTTTCATCATTCTGGGAGAGGAGAGATGGAAAAAACAGGTGAACTCAAATACAGGTTACTCAACTACCTATACTATGATGACAGTATATAGAAGGAATGTACACATGCTCCTCTAGAACAAAACAGAAGGAGTAGCTATGTGGGAGAGAAGTTCAAGGGGGAACTTTGGGATTTTAATGTTTGCAAACCATTTACATGCACAGAAACACATACTATATCACACTATCGGAAAACAAAAATCACAATAGAGCTTTTTTAAAGAAAATGAAAAAGTAAAAGTAATGCTAATGCACTGGCTGTGTACATGTATAATGTTCTATCATGTATTAGTTAATTAATGTGTAGCCTACTGAGAATGATTATCTGCAAATAAACTTATTTAAAACATAATCATTTTTGTAGCGTAACAATTCAATTAAGTAGTGCCGTACTTAAATGTACGTAATAACAGTCCGCTGCAGTACAGTAGCCTATGTGTTATTAAGGTAAACTTTGGATTCCCTAGCTCATTGTATGCGTTTTACATAATGTACAAAAAAAGGATAAGTGTTCACGTGGGGTTGTATGATACGTATAGCATAGGTGACATGAAATAACGTCAACTCAAACACAGGTGTCCCTAAACACAACACGTCCCCCTATGATAATAATAACGTTATTTTGGAGAACATCATGTGCCAACCTTAAGAAGTTAGCTCCATAATTGTGTCTTTCTTCCTCGGTGAATGTAATTGTTAAAAAAAAATCGGCAGGTATATAACGTAGGCTATACGAGTCAAGGTTTTTCACAAAACTTTAATTTCATTCCACCACAATGATAGATATCCATCGGCGTTCCAGAGCCAATGACAAAAATGTCATTTTTTAAAGATCAGAAATATTGTTCGGTCACATGTGCGCCGAATGTAACTTAACATCCCTGTGATTCTGTGCATGAGGTGGTGGTCTAACAGGCAAACAGACCAGCCGACTTGTAAATAAGTGGTAAAAAGGGGGATTCTTTAAGGTAGTTCTGTGTATCATTATTGCTACATACCGAATCCGAACTTTGCACTCCTTCAGCTTATCTCCTTTCTGCTGCAACATTCAAGCTACTCACCTTAATTTGAGCCTCTAAGACGGTGCCGTGGCCCGCTACCAGCAGTATACAGATCATTGGTGAAACTTCACTTTGTCGTTATGTTGCTTTTAAGTCAATAAGAATAGAGTCCAGTGGTTGAAAATATCTTCGGTATCTCCAACAGCTTAATTTCCCAGCGTCAGTGAAGTAACGTACTTCCGCAAAGATCCTTCAAAATAAAACACCCATGACTTTTTTAGTAGTTCTTCTTGGTAGAGCAATAAATACAAAAACAGCGTATACACAGTGGTGGAAGAAGTACTCTGATGTTTTACTTAAGTTAAATTAGCAATAATAAATGGTCTGTTACAGGAAAAGTCCTGCATTCAAAATGTTACTTCAGTAAATAGTACAAAAATATTGCGATCAAATTATACTGAAAGTACCAAAAGTACTTCAAACTTTTGATACACAAATTATTGATGTATTGATTTTACTTTTTTGTATCTGAAACAGTAAGTGCACTAGTTGAATGTTTAGAGATCGCATTATGTCAAAAGTTAATTTAGTGCAAATTTTTCAGCTAAAAAGTCACTAAAGCTGTTTAATAAATGTACTAGAGTAATTCATTACTCAAGTACATGTACTTGAGTACATGTACTTAGTCCACAATATACAATGTATACTCATTGTATAAGTCATGACTATGATACAAGGAAATAAAAACAGGTTGTCATATTTTAACCAATTTACCGCCTTTAATAAACAGTGGCTTATGTACGTACAGTATATTATTTGCTTTTTCCTTTTATTATAAAGACATACATAGCCTACCTACAATGAAAAGCTAACCAACCTCTGTTACTTTATTAGGTTAAATGGTAGCAATTAAATTATTGTCCCCAGTAAGGATTTATGAAACGTACAAAAATACAAAGCAAAGAGCTGAACTATGAAGTTGGTATCATCTGGTCTTAGTGATATTGATTAGATCAAAACAAGTCAAAGCATGGATACAATGAGACATTAACATGAGTGCATTTGATGCAGAGAAGCACGGTACTGCAGAGGTTAAAAAAAAGTCATGTTTTGGAGCTTACTGTACTGGAGGTTAATGAACAATCATAATGTTTGTGGAGGAAGGCATTCTACAAGGGCTTTGTTTGACTGATGACTTTCAATTACATTCTTTACATTTCAATGTTGTAAAAAGCTGTGAAGATAATATTCAAAGATTTCATTATGCAAAGATGCTGGATTTGAATACCAATGACCATATTCAATTGTTTTCATGCACTCTCGATCATAAATAAAGTATCTCAAAGCATTTCAAGTACTCTTTTGGCCCATACGCGGTTGTCTTCAAATACCCCGGGGCATCAGGGTTCTCACTGGGGGTCTGTGCTGGATGATCCCACAATGCCGTGCTGTCGTAGGAGGTTCCTCAGGATCTGATTCTTGGATTTCCAGTCCTCCACCTAAGCAACAGCAACAAAGATAGTTAGGAAGTAGCAGGGCCGTCCCTGGCCAACTTGGGGCCCCAAGCGACATTGTGAGATGGAAATAACTGCATCTCCATTAGCCTATATGCTATGCAGAGACTGCCTTCTTCATGTCGTGAATTGCAGCTGATGTTTTAATATGGCAATTGGCAAAAGTTTGACATTTGACTTATACAACATTCGCAAGTTGTACATTTGACTCATACAATAACCCACCTTCGAGTGATGCTCTAGTTTCTTTATGTTTTTGCGCCGGACTGAAACTCTTTTTTCGCCGACATCTCTTCACCTGCACTAGTGGCGGTATCAAAGCCGTGATTGGTCAGATGTCGATTCATTGCAACGGTGTCGGGTTACATACGTGCTCCCCTTGTCACCTCTCACTCTCACGTTTTGTCATGTTGAAGTCTGGACAAAGGAGCATTAGTTAGCTTGTTTCATTAGAATGTAGGTATCCACTACATCAGTGACCACCAACTGGCGGCCCGCGGGCCACATCCAGCCCGCCAGACATTCTCATCCGGCCCGCACGATGGGGGTGACTATGGCGTTGGCGGAGTGGTTAGTGCGTTCGCCCCCCACCCTTTTTTTTTTTTTACAACGTCTTCTGAGTAATGTGCAGTAACGGAGAGGCAGCAGCTGCGGGACAGTAGACTGCGTACTGCGAAATCTTCCCTGCCTTGAAGAAGAATTGATCCTTCGTTGTGAAGAGTCTGGTTAATGTGCTCCGCACCACAGCAGTAGCCCCGCTGCGACAGAGTCCAACAGAGAGGTAGGAGTTGCGGGACAGTAGCCTAGAAGCAGGGTTGGGTTGTAACGGAATACATATAACGGCGTTACGTAATCAGAATACAAAAATCAAGTAGGCTAACTATTCAGCTGGCGTTACATTTGAAAAAAGAGTAATCTGATTACAGTTACTTTCGTAAACCTGAAGTGAATACATTTTGGAATACTTATTGGAATTATTGGTGGAAAGGTTTCCTCACAAAATGTAATATTCATTACCGGCAGAACTGTGTGCACACTGCACAGCGCTGCAGCATGTCTGTGAGCGAGAGAGAGAGATGCAGCGCGTCTGTGAGGCTCCTCCCCCGCACGCAGATGAGAGCGAGAGATCTCTTTAAAAATATATTGAAAGTTAGAAACGGAGATGGTTCGATAAAATGTGCAAGATAACGTTTATGTAGCATTTCTTTATTGTCGAAATGATGACATTTATAACGGGATCAAATCAAAGTGAATGGCCTGCTGCTGCTGAATGCATGGGGCAAGTGACTGGAAAAAGTTTTAAAAGTTATTACATCGTTTCAGATAATAAATAATAATAATGATAATTCATTCTATTTAGGGGCGCCTTTCAAAGCACCCAAGGACACCTTACAATTCATAACATATTCTAAGGAAAGGTTTTAAGACAAAGAATGCAGTCCGGGTGATGTTTTTTATGTGGGGTGCAGATGGGAGGGAGCTGTCCAGAATGACACCAAGATGTTGTGTTTGAGTTCTTGATAAGCCATTAAAACAGTAAAATACGTGTCTCCTGTTCACCAAAACATACCCATCTGTTATGGAAAAAGAAAGTATTCCAAAAGTATTCTATAAGTAATCTGAATACGTTTTTAAGACACGTAACTGTAACTGTATTCTGATTACTTTCAGAGCCATGTATTCAGTATTCAGGAACTGATTACATTTACAAAGTAACCCTCCCAACCCTGCCTAGAAGTGGTCCTTCGTTAGCGTGAAGAGTCTGCTAAGCTTTATGCGGTGTTGCCTCTTTTGAATGAGGAATACACACTACCACCGCCTGCTGGTAAGGAGAGTTATTGCCACTCACGCATGCGCAGTTCGTACGTGCTTCTTGGCCGTCGGCTGAAGTCTTTGCGGTGTGTTCCAGTGCGACACATGGCCAAGACGCAGAGACGCGAGGCGACACAACAGTCGGGGGTCCGTCTGTGTCAGTTCTTTGGTGCCAGCTTGGTGTGTCCGGGCCTTAAGAAGTAATATTCTGGCTTTAAGTAGACAAATCCTGATTATAAGTTAAATTAATCACCAGTGCCACATTTGCATCTAAAATACGACGCAAACACACTTATTAACCAATTTGTCAAGAAATGTGTCAAATATGTATTGTAGTACTTGTAATATGTTGAAAATATATTATCCTATTGCCTTAAAAAAATATTCTTATACAAGATGTAACAGATGGCTAGATGTTTTTTTAACCTGCAAGCCATAGTATCAACTCTTAAACTAGACTGTTCTACGCAACCAACAGCAGGGTTTACTCATCATGGGGGGGTGCTAGTGGAGTACTCCGTGACCACAGAGCGTGACCGTTGTGATCAGCTGTTTTAGCGCAGTTCTCCAGTGAAGGGGGGGAGTCTCCCTCCGCAGCCGGTTGGCATAGTTTTGGCACAATTCCGTTGTACAGACCGACGTTAACAGCAGCCCTGTCTGTGCATATGGAGACCGACTTCTGGAAAAGCTTCACAAGTACGTCGGTACGCAAATGCGCTTTGTGACACAAGAGACGGTACGCATTTCAGATTGTTGCCGCGCATGCGTACCTGCGTACAGTTATGTGCACCCCTGGTTATAAGAGTATGTTTGCCACAGATCTCATTCTTCGCAATATTCCTAATCCAATGGAAGAATCTCATTCCTTTTAATCCAGGAGCCCTTGCCATGCTAACGTCATTACTGAACCACCACTAATAGATGAGAAACCACTATATTGTTTCCATGGCTGTCCACTTTACTGACAAAAAGTAACTAGACTTGACAGCTGTCTAAAAACACGTGCAGTGGTACCTCCTGTCTGAGTAGCTGGTTGTCCATCCTGAGGCGGTCCAGGGTGCTGATATCCTCCCCCAGCTTCAGGTTACTCTGTCGGAGCTCCTTGATGTAATCACAGGCTTTGGACAAGATTCCTCCTTTACTCTGAAACAAAACACAAGAGAATTTAGGAATTATAGAAATTGCCAGCTCTTTCTTTCCCAATCCTTTTTAGTGTAACAAATGTTGTGCTTCTGGAAATAAAAACAAGAGCTCACCTGTCCTGTCTTGGTGTAGTCAATGTTACAGTCTGGGATGGCCTTTGACAGCTGCACTATCCAGTTGTTAATCTTGTCCCTGCGCCGGCGCTCGACTGTTTGAACAACATTCAAAATTGAATTTATAATCCATACCTGATCAGATATTAAATTGATACACTGGACATGAGCACTGACCTTCGTTGTGCTGAGCTCGCCGCTTATCATCTCTGGAACCCCGGGGGGGCTTCTTGCTTTCTAAAGATGAAAGCAAAGATTTTGCTAGATATAAGATACAATTAATGATTCCCAAACTGGGTAAACATTTTTTTATAGAAGATGTTCTACGATTGACTGCGTATTGATGAAACAGTGCAGTAATTCTGTTAAAGGAGGATGAAATTACGCTATGTATGGCTGAGTGCGCGGTGCGATTGTCCTTTGATTGGAACCCGTCAGAACTTCCTGGGGTGACATCATCACGTAAAGCTGCCCTGAAAAACAAAAGCTTACTGTCAGCTACAGATAAAACGTTAAGCATGTTAGAATAATCATCTTAAAGTAAAGGCCTTTAATTATGGTAATACAAATAAAGACTTCTTCAAAACTACTTAAAATTACTTTTTGATTAATGATTTTAAAAGATGCATTTCATTCATAATGTCTTAAACAGGGATCATGCATACAAATACATTCATCTCAAAAAGAGAAGAGATGCCATATTTAGGAGGAACACACATACCAACAAACAAACACTCTTAAAAATGTGACTGGTGTTGTACTTGGAACAACAAAGAAGATCCAAAGTTAAGATTTTCTTGACTTTCTCTGAGAAAAAAGGATGGACAAAGGCTTCAGACCATGCTCAGAGAGGACGATAAACAATGATAGCCAATGGGTGTATGTCACAGGTTTATTATGATGCTAATGAGGTTAATGCCAATCGTCAAAGTCAACAGCTGTAACGTTAAAAGTAAAAAATATAGGATGGTGAATTTAAATATTAAACACTGACAAACCGAAGGGAAATCCCTGTTTGAGTGTCAAAGGACATCGATCCCCTATTGATTTTAATTTCAATTTTTACACGGTTCAATACTCAACTACGATTGGGCAATTTGGATAATCCAGAGGTTCTTTAATTGTTGCTAACAGGCCGCTCCTAAGGAGAACAGAGCATTGCTAAAGAGGATTAAGGGGCTATGTGCAGTCATATAAATACTTTGAAGAAGTCCAGTCATTAAGGAAAAGAACAACGACATGGTGATCTTGACTCACCCTGTTGGTGTTCTTTTTTCATTAATGACACTGCACATTATGCCTTACATATCAACGCCGATCATCGATCTCGAACGACATTATGTAATTGTTTCCCTGACTGACCATCATAACTGGGCTCCATGTAGATACAATTATTTTTTGATGTGATAAGCAGAAACTCCGATTCTGTATTTACTGGCAGTCATATGAAAGCATGTTTTTGCCCAAAAAGGGGCGGGGCCATGACAGAGGGCAAGCACCCGGATTGGTTGCTCTCATTTATAGTCTCTATCACATTAACATCTATACAGATAAAGTACAGATCTATAAAATATGCATCCCCGCACATTTATCATTACAACCTGATAATATATCATATTTAAGTAGTTATTAACGGAAAATAGCATTATATATTTTTTCCAACAAGAAAGCAGCCTTAGCTTTAGCTGCATAAACACACACACACAGCAGTGCTTACCTGTGGGTGTGGTCTGACCCAGCAGAGTGTCGGAGGCCTGCACTGTGGTTACCATGGTTCCTGTGGTGGCGTCTGCGATGGTGGCAGGGTAGTATGTGTACTGCGTCTCCGAGCTGCCGTCTCCCTCCAGTCCCTCGGGCTGGGAGAACACAGCCTGACACCAAACACACACTCACATCAGCACTCCTCACAGGTACACAGTAAATGAGCGAGTTTATCCAAACACTGCATGTCTTAGCTCGAAGAATACATTTTCCAGGCATACATTTTTTATATTATATGAATGAGAATTTAACTGGGAGAATGTGATTCTTGAATGTGATGGCCAGTGCTGACAATATTATCGTTTATCGCAATAATTTCCGGGAAAATGTATCGTCCAGCAAAATTAATTATCGTGACAGGCCTAGTGATGGGGTGCAATCTGCTACAGAGAGGAAGATCTATCACTCTGTTTGAGTTGTGAGAACTACAAAACTCTGTCTACAGCGGTGTGGCAGAGTGGGGACTCTTTCCTTACTAAGAATCTTTGTAGGAAGCACTTTAACCCTGCTTATATGTAAAGTACATAGATTTTTTTACAGTTTATGACCATTGTTTATGATGAATGACAATGGCTCCTTTAATACATTTACATCTTCACTTCCTTGTTTTAAATACAGCTTTTTATTAAAAAAATGACCAAGAATGTGCATTTATTTTTTCACATTTGTATTAACGTGTGGTTGCCTGTTTTTTAATATGTAAGTTCTCCGGTGCATGACGGATTACATATTTCTGATTCTGAACCAGACAAGTTTCATTAAGGCCTGTCTTCATGTTACATCTATTTCGCTAACCTCTGTCTAAACTATGCTTGATTTTTGTTTCAAATGAATAGTTTTTGCCTTTATAGACACTTATTCTCGGTTGGTCAGTGTGGTTCTCACCTGTGTGACAGCCTGAGTGGATGCTGGGAAACCAGTGACCAGGCTGACGGCTGCAGCTCCATCGGTTTGACCCTCCAACTGGCCATCGGACACCTGGATCACTCTGTAAGTCACCTGGGACACAACATGTCACACTGAGTGATCAATACATTATCACTGAGGAGACCAACACACAACTGTCGAGCATACAGGGTTTGTGCAGCATTTTTTAAGGAACCTAAACAAAAAATGTCCAGACACTCAAAGCCTTTATCATTAAGATTAATACATACTTAATCATGATTATTTAATGCTGAGCTAGCTCATTTCATCATGAGTAATTGTGTAGCCAAAACACCAGATTATTTTAAAAATCAAGCATTTATCCAACATTACAGCTAACTTTAATAACATAACTGTTCAAAATCAAGCTCTGTCCAACACTTTGTAAGAATTCTGAGCATACAGATAGAGAGATTGAATCTACCTTCTACTTTTAGGTCTCCATTAAGTGAAGTGGGTCATGAGTGCTGAGACCAGGGGGTATTGCAAACTGGCACGATTATCAAGAAAGGTGGAGTCACAGACAAGATTTGCACTTCAAATGAGTTGCATGTATCAGGGTAATACTGTGTTCTGAGAACCTGACAACAAGGACAGTCTGAAGGGGGGGATTTGGCTAATCAAAGCAGCTGCTTTTGGCCTTAACTTATTTTGGGTTTTTTTAGGGGGCGGGTTGGCTACAGTCGTCAGTCATGTGACCCCCGTAGGTCTTGTGAAGAAGCTGTTGGTTCAGGAGAGAATAGGCTTGTTTGAGATGAGCTGCGCCTGAAGTCGGACAGCTCGGAGTCGGCTTCTTCTTCTTCTCTCGGTTTTTTGGTGGATTGCAAACAACTTAAGGTGCATACCACCGAGTCGGCTTGACTCGGTTTGCATTTATAAAGAATGCACAAATGTGTTTAATCGTAAATGTCAGATATGTACTAAGTAAATACATTTGTTCCTGCGCAAGATTAGATTCAACTTTATTGTTATTGCACATATTACAGGTACTGAGACAACGAAATGCAGTTTAGCTTCTAACCAGGAGTGCAACAAGCAGTAAAGTGAAAAGTAATGTACACAATCTACAGAATTAAATATAGAATGAATTGAATGATGAATAAACAGTGAGGGGTATGAATACACTAGATATACACAGCAGCCTGTGAGCAGTATGAACAGTGTGTATGAATATGCTAAGATATATAAAGTATGAAAACGGTAAGCAGTGCAAGTATAGTATAACATATATAGATATTAATTTCATGATGATAAACATTGTGGAACAATGATGAAAAATGTGAATGGAAGTGGCGACGTAAAACTACGGAGCCCCTAAAGGTTCATGGAGAGAAAAAAAAAGTATCTTGTGCGCACGATATACTTTCTCGTTCGCACAAAATACTATTTCGTGCGCACGAGATAGTATGCCATTAGATAGTATAATGGCAGTGCATATATTATTTGAGATATATTTCAAACTCGGACTTCATTTAGGGACATTTTGGCCAGGGGTTTAGAGCTATTGGTTTAAGCACCGGATTCGCAAAACAGAAGAGTCTGCTTTGATCTATGAATTCCTGTCCGTGACTCTCACAGTATCTGCTGCCCACAGCTGTTTTATAGAAGGAACACCTCCTTCACTTTATGAAATCTCTGCGGCACCAGTGGCCTGTACTACGAAGCAGGATTTGCTATTTACTATTCATTCATTAAATATGACGCTGCGCTGTCAGCACGCTTCTCCATGTTTGTGATTGGTCAAATGTTGCTTAGCCGGACAGAGAAACCCTGGTTGATTTACTGAGTTGATAACCAGCTTCGTAGGACCGCTTAGCGAGAGCGCGTTTGTTAGGGTTAGTTAAGCCGGGTAAATCAAACATATCCAGGGTATGTTGAACTGGCTTCGTCGTACAGGGCACTGGAGGCAGTAACGTGTAACTCAGCAGAATCTGAGAAGAGCAGCACCAGCTGCAAAGAGCTGTGCCACACACACACCTCTACACACATCGAACTACCAGAGTATTCCCCCTATTACTCGTTTTATGAAGGAGATGTCCGGTCACCAGGGCGCATCATGTGTGTGTGTTTGTGCTCAGCTCGGCTCCGTGTGTGTGTGTGTGTGTTCTAGGGCTGAACGATATATCGTGTCATGGCGATAACCGCGATATGCGCGATATTCACATCGCAGGGACGTGCGATTTTATTAATTTTTTATAATGTGTGTATAATATATATTTTTTCATTTTTCTTTTTTAGGACGTTCCATATTAAGTAGGGTAAATTAACTCAAACACGTCGTCATGTTACAATTATTTTGCTGCTTGCTACGAAAGGAAGACTTGCGCGGCTCTCATGTCAGAGGTACTTGAGTGAGTGACATGCAGGCTCTGCATGCACAGCAAACCACCAATCACAATCATTCTTGATCAGATCAGAGCAGGCCCCGCCCCGCTAGTTTGCAGACCATCAAAACACCGGTAAAAAATGAGCGAGGCACAGGAGGACAATACCGGCGAGAATGAAGATTTACTTCCAAAAAGAAAAGCAACATCTGCCATCTGGAACTATTTTGGATACAAAAAGGTTCTTCTCTTCTTCATTCACAGATGAACCCCCTTATTTGAGATCCAGACGTCCGTGACTAAAATCCTTCATCCGGTTAAATATAGTTAAAAAAAACGCAATATATATCGCAGGGGAAAAAATCGTGCAGCCCTAGTGTGTTCGGTGTGTTTGTGTGTGTCCGACACCACCGGCATTTGTTTTCACAAAATGACCACAAACAGTAATTTACACAAATCTGGTTCTCCATAGTTATATGTGTATGCCCAAGTGAAAGAAATTCGTTTAATCTTAATCTCGATGTAGTGCTATAGTCCTGCCGGAGTGCACCGGAACGAACGACACTATCATAAACAAATGCACACACACACACACACACACACACACACACACACACACACACACGCCCTGGTGACCGGACATATTCTTCATAAAACTAATAATATGGCGTAATAATCGGGCAGTTCGATGTGTTTTATCATAAGAAAGTATCTCGTGCGAACGAGAAAGTATATCGTGCGCACAAGTTAATAAAGCGTGGCCTCGTTTTATTTATTTTTCTCTCTATGAACCCTCCAGGGGCCTGTACTACGAAGCTGGTTCAACCTAACCTGGATATGTTTGAGTTAGCCGGTTGGCCTAATCCAAAACATACGCGCTCTCGCTAAACGGTACTACGACACGGGTTATCAAGTGGATCGCTCAAGCCAGCCGTGCCCTATCTAGTTAGGTGCGCGTTCACATGAGAGGGGTGGTATTTGGAGCATTCGACCAATCACAAACATGGAGAAGCGTACTGACAGCGCAGCGTCATACTTCCTGAATGAAAAGGAAACTATATAATTAGACAAATATGAAGACGTTAAACTTTAAACATCCATGACTTAAACACTTTATCCAGGATCAAAGCCACATAGCTGCACCTGCAAGGTGAATACAGCTGGTAAAAGAAAAAGTGTTTGAATGCGTACATTAACAGGTTTATGATATCACTGCCCCGTCTAAGACACCATCTGACTTTAATTACATTTGACTCGAGTGTTTCGTCAACTTAATGTGTTGCTTAACATAATACTTCTGCATACAGTATGTGACACTGTGAGTGTTGCACGGCCAGATACGGCTCAGCTGACTGACGTGCAATATATTCTGTGTGTAAATCGAAGAGATAATACATTTTACAGCATATAGACCGTAACTTTGATCCAGTTACTTATGTTGTGGCAGATATTTAAGTAAGCGTTCTTAACGCTAATGTTATAATAGTCAGATTGCTCTGAAGATGGGAGGTGATATTCTATTAATGTTCACGTTCACACAGTCGGTGATTTTTGCCGGCCAGCTTTCCTGCAACGGCAGTTTTTCTGTATTTCCTTTCTCCTGTAATGTGACTTGATCGCTTTAAACTCTGCACCCAGCTCCGCACACGGAGCTCTGATTGGTCAGCAGGCAGTGCTTTCACTGAGTTGAGCTCTTAGCCTGCAACTAGGGATGTCCCGATCACCTTTTTTTGCTCCCGATCCAATTCCGATCATTTGATTTTGACAATTTGCCGATACCGATTTTTCCCGATCCGATCTTTATGCAATGCATTAAGAGAAACAAAAGGAAAAAAGCATTCAAGTTGTCCCTTAAGGTTATTTTTGTATTTAAATGACAGTACCCAACTACCCATTCTATCCAACATGGATATAGCTTCTTTTTTTCACAGCAGCATTGGATCAGTTCAGTTGTGCAGCATTGGATCAAATCAAAATAAAGCTTATCAGTACTCGTTAGCTTACTGCTACTATTAGACACTGCGCCCACTCTGTTGCCAGGCAACCAGGTCTATGAAAACAAGCCCCAAAGAAGCAACACATACATGATGTTGTGTAATTTCAAACCAAAACTAAGGCCTCAGGATGACTTTAAGACTTGAACATGGTCATTTTAGTTTTGCAACATTAAATAAATTTAAAAAAAGTTTAAAAAAAAAAAATATTCCGATCCCCGATTTTTTTCTCCCGATTCCGATCTTTTGAAAATCACGTGATCGGCGCCGATCCCCGATCACGTGATCGGATCGGGACATCTCTACCTGCAACCTAACCTGGTCCCGACCAGGTTAGCCGCTAAGCATAAGTTACCATGGAAATCTAGCCTGCTAAAAAGAGAACCAGCTTCGTAGGACCGGAGAGCCGGAGTTTTCCCTGAATTTAGCCGGCTAAGAGAAAATCCTGCTTCGTAGTACAGGCCCCAGGGCTCCGTATAAAACTGACACAAAACAACAACAACATTTTGTGGAGCCAATTGGAGAGTTTCATCAGCAGCACAGGGTAAAAACCACCAATGAGCGCTCAGCTCGAGATACCAGCGAGTCGTTTCCCATCAAGCATTTCGCTTCCGCAGCCCGTGGAGAGAAACTGCGCCGCCTCGCCTCGCTCTCAAGTCTGCGGGCGTCTTTGTCCCGCGAGATTTCAACGTCTCATGTAGGCGAGCCTCCAGAGCAAGTCGGACAAAATGACTAACCATCATGCGCAGGCCTGCGTCGGTCTCGCTCATCTGAAAAAAGCCTGATGTCTACAACTTGATGTCTTTCTCCACAAATATAGATTTGTAATGCCACTTCACTCCAGTGTGCTTTGACTTTGTCTTCTGTTCTGTATCTGCATAATAATCCTAAAGTACATTTTTAACTTTGATGTCTCTTTCTGATTTTTGTCTGTGTGTTTTCCCCTGAAGACTTAATTGAAACTCTTTCCTACCTGTCCGCCTGCTCCTTCTGTTTTGAAGAGATATTTGATGGGTTGGTCGGTGAAGGTGGCGGCAGACTGAATGGTGGCAATAGCTGCCGGGTCCTCTGCCGTGGCTACGGACCCTGAAGGAGCAAAAAGTCACGGAAAATGTTAGTAAACTCTTACAGAAATAACAGCTTTATTGTACTATGGGTATACATGTAATTCCACAACCGTTTGCCATCTTATAGATACAGTTGAAATGTAAGGATATATAGTAGGCACACACAGCATGTTTTCATGGATAAATTAACTCATATGGTGGTTTTATTAAAGGGTTTCAACCTCAACCCATATCAAATAATAATTGTTTTTAACTTTAAAAAGGTTGTGTCGGAAACCAGGTTGTTTAACTTGTGTATAAAAAAAACATACACAGAGCATAGCAAATAATTGTAATGATACACAATATATAAATGTAAATATTCTTTGACATACTGTAAAGATAGATTTAATAGGCAATGATGTGTTTTTATCAGTGGTGTAAAGTAAATAAGTAGATTTACCCAAGTAGTGCGCTTGAGTAACATTTGAGGGACTTGGACTTTATTTGAGTATTTAAATGTTTTGCTACTTTGCACTTCTACCAGACTAAAAATCAGAGGTACATTGTGTACGTTTACTCCACTACATTTAATTAAAACCTTTAGTTCGTTTGCAGATTTGGATTAATGATTTGAAATATCAACACTTAAATAAGGCGTTAGTTACACCTGGAGTAAATTCACAAGCTACCCTGAGGTATACAAAGTCATCAAAGCTAGCTGCACCTTTACCAGCTTTGCTAACACTTTAATGCATTGAAAATCAAAATATATAATATATTATTCTGGAAAGGGCCAATCTGCATGATGAGTACTTCTACTTTTGGTACTTTAAGTACATTTTGATGCCATTACTTTTGTACTTTTATTTAAGTAAATGTTTGAATGCAGGACTTGTAACACTCTGGTGCTTTTACTTTTACTCAAGTACAAGATCTGAGTACTTCTTCCACCTCTGGTTTTTACCTTCCTCGTTGACGGTTACACCCCCATCTGGTTCAGGGCTTTTCTGTTGGCTGCACAAATGGAAATACAAGAGAGGTGTCATGTTGTTGTTAACGAATGCACTACTAGTTAGAGGATGTGTAGTCATGTATATCAATGTCTTTCTGTTGTTATACGTTGACAATAGCGCATGTTACGGTCCCGCTCACCTCTTCATTGCTGCCGACAGTCTTGGACGACGAGACCGCCTTCACTCGCGCCCACAGCCAGACTGTGAAACAAGTTCATAAGTTAGACAATGGAAATAGTGAAACCTAGATAAAAACTATACAATACTGACTACTCATATGTCTCTTAACGACATGCCCCCAAAGCTTAAACCTGGAACGGTGTTTTGAATAAGGTTTTGGTAGCTAGCTTTGAGGCTGTGCGAGCTGAGCTGAAGTTACCGTGGATGGTACCGGAAGGTAGCCGTCCTCGCCTTCAAAATTAAAGCATAAAATGATGCGGGCCAAACAAAAAATCCTGTGTGCGGTGAAAAACGGTTTTATGAAACCACGTTTTTATTTAATTGCCAGATTGCTTACACGATTTGTGTATTTTCGGTTGTGTGCTATTTCACTCAGATAGCTAACCATTAGTATTTGAGCAAGTATTTTGCTTCGGGGCTTCGCACCGGAAATCATGCTTTCTTGTAGCTAGCTTGACGGGGATTCTACATTTCTGCAACATTACCACTCGGCCCCAGCGGTTTTTACAGATGTTTAACAGAGCACTTTCCATTCCTCTAACCTTGTTCGGGCAGTGACTGCAACAGCATACACAGACAATCTAAAAACGAGTTTGAGGGGCTATAATATATACACACACTGCTAAATTATGTAGAATATATTCCATTCTGAACAAAGATCTACTTACGCCGCAGTGGTCCCTCCCCCGATATTTGTCAACACGGACCAGCGTCGATGACAGCGTTACGCATGCGCGATAAGGAAGACATTTGCCTGATTCCAGATCAGTTCATAAGTATTTAATAATCATTTTTAATAAACAAGGAAATACAAATATCTGACGCACGGGCTGTTGTTGATACTGCCACATTCACGGGGGAGGAGGTGCGTTCAGGAGCAGGTGGGAATCTGAAACACTCGGTATCAACCCATCATTGGACAGTTCTGTTAGGTACAACTTATCGTTTAAAGAGAAATCTTGAATCCATGATTATTAAAGATATTGCACAGTTGAATGTATACATTTATCGTATAAAATGTTTAAAATAGTTATGTTGATACATGAGGAATCGGAAAACCAAAATATTGCGAGATTAACGCTGCACAAATGAAGGCAGACCACAGCGGATAGGGACCATAGACTGACTGTATATATAAAGATAGGGACCAGTGTTGAGGCGAGTGTCAGCCGGACGTCTGAAATAATATATTCGGTTTAAAAATAAACAATAATACAAAATATATATATATATATTCTGTAAAATGAAATGGTGTGGTATGGAATTATTTAAAGAGAACAAGTGAATACAATGCCATTACTAAAACAAACTCAACATGTATTTCAGAGCAACTTTGCTTCACTGATTCAAGTATTTTTATATTTTAATCTACACACTGAGGCAATTTAAGAAAGTAAAATGTTGATATGCATGTGAATCCTTAACATGATAGCAGCATGTCAGACCAGAGGGACAGAAAACACTGGACTGCGCTCGTGGTTCGATCCCGCGAAGGGACAGAGAACAGTATCAATTCTGGAGAATAATTGTTGTTCGAAGTAACCACTGAGCTAAGCCAGCGCAGAACTACGAGCAAGTGGGTGGCGCTATAAACATGGCAAAAATGACATGTTGCGTGAGACATAATGGAATAATAGTAAATTAATATTTCCTCCAGTCAATAACTGCTATCGTGGATAAAGAACATTGAGAACAAAAAGTGACAAATGCTTGGATACAATAAATACAAAACCAAATAAACACATGAATATCGAGAAAGAAACAAAGAAACAAACAAAACATGTATGACTTTTCTCTCCAAACATTTATGTTTTTATGTTTGGTCGTGGGAAACTATTTAGCCTTAAAATGACATGGCACGTTATGGAATTAATTAGTTTAATTACTGAAACAAAATCAACATCAACATTAGATATTCTTTCAAATGAACTTTGCTTCACTGATTCAAGTATTTACTATTTGAATCTGAACTGAGACAGTTTTGAAAGTAAGATGTTGGTATATGAGAATCCTTTACATGACGACAGCATGTGTGACCAGAGGGACAGAAAACACTGGACTGCGCCCGTGGTTCGATCCCGCGAAGGGACAGAGAGCAGTAATCCTGGAGAGGAATTGTTGTTCGAAGTAACCACTGAGCTAAACCAGCGCGGAACTCAAGAAGGTGGGTGGCTATATAAACATGACAAGAATGACGTGTTGCTTGTGACATCCTTATAAGGAATAAAAGGAAGTCAATCGTTCTTCCAACCCACACTGGTTATATCCAACTGCATCGTGGATAAAGAATATTGAGAACAACAAATTATAAATGCTTGGATAAAATAAATACAAAACCAAATAAACACATACTGTAACTATCAAGAAATAAATAAAACATGTAAGACTTTTCTTTGCCAACATGTATGTCTCTATGTTTGGCCGTGGGAAATGTATTGTAAAATTACATGGCACGTTATGGAATTAATTAGTTAAAGGTCCCATGTTATTCTTTTCCGGTTATTACCCCTTGTGTGTTATGAAGGTTTTTTATGCATGTTAACGGTCTGCAGAGTAAAGCGAGTAAAACTCTAACACAGAAAAGACCTGTCTATATGCTGCCCCAGAACGCCTCGTTGGAGATTTCTCTTAAGTGACGTAACGACGATGGACCAGTCAGTGGAGCTCCTCACACACACGCACACGCACACGCACACACACACACACACACACACACACACAC
>CALSBZ010046913.1:843975-855060 GCA_943591055.1 Gobionotothen gibberifrons
CACACACACACACACACACACACACACACACTCTCTCTTTTAGCGGCAAAAATAAATGTGACGCGCTGAGTGTTACAATAGTTGAAATAAGAGAGCAGTACAAAAGAAGAAAAAGAAAACAAACTTTTGCTGCGCAGCTAACCAGCTAGCCTGTAGCTAATAACAAGCAGTGGGCTGGGGAAGACGCTCGTCAGTCGGCCATGGAAGGTTTGAAACCCCCATCAACATTGTGTTTGGACTCTGGCAATCTTGCAAAGTCATGGAAATCATGGAAAGAGGAGTTTACACTTTCCTTGGAGCTTTCTTTGCCAGAGGCAGAAGAAACAAGGAAGGTGAAATTGTTCTACTACCTGATTGGAGAGACTGGTAGAGAACTTTGTGAAACTCTGATGAGTGATGTGACTACAGCCAGGAGGACAGTGAAGAACATCATTGAAAAATGTGATGGACATTGCAACCCCAAGGTAAATGAAACAGTGGAGAGATATCGGTTTTTCGTGAGAAATCAAGGACAGGATGAAAACATTGATACATATGGCACTGATCTAAGAATGTTAGCCAGCACATGCAACTTTGGACAAATAAGAGACTCACTCATTCGTGATAGAATAGTATGTGGCATTATGGATTCAGGACTGAGAGAGAGATTGCTCAGGGAGGACAACCTGACATTGGACAACTGCCTACAGTTGTGCAGGGCTACAGAACTGTCACGTGAAAATAGTAGAACCCTTGCAAGACATACAGTGGAGGAGGTGCACATGGTGAAACAGACAGCATGGCAGGATAAGAACACAAACACAGTTTCATGCAAATTCTGTGGTATTACACATGAAAGGGACAAGAACAAGTGTCCAGCCTTTGGAAAGCGCTGCAAAAAATGTGGTAAAGAAAATCATTTTGCTGTCAAATGTAAAACCACACAGGATAAAGACAAGAGAGGAAGACAAGTACACCAAGTGACTGAACAGGACAGTGAGGAATATGAGGACATCTGGAGTGTCACTACTACAGAGATACTGACAGTGACTGGTAAAGAGGCCGGGGAGGACAAAGCCAAGAACAGCCAGCTTTTCGCAGGGATGCTAATCGGCAAGGAGCTGGTGAAGTTTCAGATAGACTGTGGAGCTAGCTGTAATGTCATCCCTGTGAATCTATTGAGCCCTGAAACTCAGCTGGAGAGCACTAAGACAGTGCTGGTAATGTACAACAAGACCAGGCTGCATCCACTAGGCAAATGCAAGGTGAAGGTGAGAAACCCAAGGAACCAAAAACAGTACCGCCTGGAGTTTGAGGTGGTGAATGAGGACTGTAGACTACCACTGTTGGGAAAGAAGGCAAGCGTAGCCATGAAACTCATGACATGGGATAGACATCGCGGCCACATTTTTAAATGTTTATTTTTTCAGGCATCTTTTGTAAACAGTATAGGTCAGTAGGAACTTTCTGTATAAAGATACATCTGATTTAAACAGTAGGGTCAGTAGGAACTTTCTGTATAATATACATCTGATTTAAACAGTAAGGTCAGTAGGAACTGTATAATAATATACATCTGATTTAAACATCACGGGACGGTGGTCGTCCTGACGTGCCAACACAAAGACAGCGTCTACGCCTTTCAGAGAGGTGAGAATCATCTTGCTCTGTATATACTCTTTGAGTGGTGTCTTCTGCCCGGAGAGGAGAGAATCATCTTGCTCTGTATATACTCTTTGAGTCCGCTTTGTTTTGAACGCTGCCCAGCCTGCCAATGAACATTAGGCCCCGGCCACACAAGGACAATAACGGCTAAACGCATAGGATTAACGCAAACGCAATCGCAAAAAAGCTTCCGTCCACACGCAATCGACACCGGAACGTTTCTGTCCACACGAAACAGCTCCGTTTAGCTCCAACCGCTGGAGAAGCTGCAGTACATATGCAGGAGCCTGTAAGTGGCGCTGTAACTTCCTCCACAAAAGCAGCGAAGAAGCATGGTTGTCATGGTTGCCCTTCTGTTTATTCTCCGCGGTGGGGGCAGAGCAGAGGGAACCGGGCAGAGTTTTTCGCCAGTCAACGTGTGTTAAAGTTGAAATCTTCCGGTCAAAGGTCTTCTTTGTTATTTATTGAGCTTTAAAACAAATGAATAACGACTATATATAATATATAAAATACACGGAGCCTCTCTTTTTCCTCCCTCTCTTCGGACAGCGTCAGTGTCTGTCTCTCATGCAGCAGCTGGTCCAGTAATGAGTGACCCGGCCGACAGTAAAAATAAACATATTTATAACTAGTTTAGGTAGTTTGAGAGGTAATTAAAATAGCTAAGGGCGATGATCTGACTTGAAGTGTGTGTTTTGCTCGGTTCACCGCTGCATCACAGCGGGAGGAGCAGCAGGTGAGCAGAGCTGCGTGTCTCTGCGTCCTGTCAGATTAGACTTCACTCGCGTTTATGTCCATATCGAGAGAAAGATAAATAATCTGAATTCAGTGTGCAGTTTATTTGACGCGGGGGTGAGCAGCAGAGGTCGGGAGAGGCGGGGCTATTGCCTCATCATTAACAGAACATGATCGTATAGAGCGTACTCACGGAGCCGTTGGACCCCCCAGAGCGTTGCGTATGCCTTTCTATCCACCTTGGGACCCGTTATCGTTTCCGCAGTTGTTTACTGTCATATTCGGTCGTCCTCGTGTGGCCGAACGGTCTATATTCACTAAACAGTAACGCAAACGACCGTTATCGTCCTCGTGTGGCCGGGGCCTTAGTTATCAGCCGGCTAGCCCTATCACAGGTGAGCAAATAATTATAATGATACACTGTTGTATACTACTACAGGCAGCGCACACATGACAGGGACGGGGTGCCTAGCAACATAGCAGGGAGGGGGGGGCCCCGCCCTCTGCGCCCTGTTCCCGCGTTACGAAATCTAAGAGGATAGCCTACAGTGGGGGCGGTACACCACTGAGTACAGTATGAGAACATACTAGCTATTGACAGTATTGTCACTGAAGTGAAATCAGCCCACGGTGGTCTACACGTGCAACAAATACAGAAGGAGTACAGTGATGTGTTCACAGGTGACGGCTGCCTGGAAGGAGAGTACAAGATCGAGATCGACGAGAGGGTGGAGCCGGTGAAACTCCCCAAACGACGAGTCCCGGTTGCCATGAAGACTCCTCTCAAGTTAGAGCTGCAGGATCTACAAAGGAGAGAGATCATCACACCTGTGGAGAAAAGCACAGACTGGATAAGTAGTCTTGTCACAGTGCAGAAACCTAATGGCAAGCCAAGAATATGTATTGATCCAAGACCACTGAACAAGGCTCTAAAGCGGAGCCATTTCCCACTTCCTACCATTGATGACATCCTTCCAGACCTGTCGAGAGCGAAGGTGTTCACAGTCTGTGATGTCAAACATGGCTTTTGGCATGTGAAATTGGAGGAGGAGTCAAGCTATCTAACAACATTTGCTACACCGTTTGGCAGATTTAGGTGGCTCAAGATGCCTATGGGAATCAGCCCAGCACCTGAGATTTTCCAGCGGATGCTGACTCAAGCACTGGAGGGTCTGCCAGGCATCTACATCATAGCTGATGATGTATTGATCACAGGAGAAGGTGACACACAAGAAATGGCCTTCAAAGACCATGATGATAAATTGAGACAGTTTCTAAGCAGATGCAGAGAAAAGAATATCAAACTGAATGCAGAGAAATTCAGGTTGAGGCAGCAGGAGGTGCCATATATTGGACACCTGCTGACAGCAGATGGACTGAAAATTGACCCCGAGAAGATCAGGGCAGTGAGAGACATGCCAAGACCAACTGACGTGAAGGGTGTACAGAGACTGATGGGCATGGTAAATTATCTCTCTAAATTCTACAAACACCTGTCAGATGACTGTGAGATTCTGAGACAGCTCACACACAAGGAACATATGTGGGAATGGACAGAAATGCACGAAGAAGCATTCAGCAGGCTCAAGGACAATATAGCCAAAACACCAGTACTGAAGAACTATGACCCACAAGAGGAACTGACATTGCAGTGTGATGCTTCAGAAACGGGGCTGGGAGCATTCGGGAGCAGAGCACTGACACCAACCGAAAGGGGCTATGCCCAAATAGAAAAATAATGTTTAGCTATTGTCTATAGCATGGAAAAGTTCCATCAATACACGTATGGCCGGAAAGTGACAGTACAGAGTGACCATAAGCCGTTGGAGAACATTGTCAAGAAGCCACTGTTAAGTGCACCAAAGAGACTCCAACGTATGTTGCTCAGACTTCAGAGATATGATTTTGATGTGATTTATGTCCCAGGTCGTGACATGTTACTTGCAGATACATTGAGTAGAGCATACTTACCAGAGAGCTCATCTGCAGGAACAGTGGAAGTTGAGATTGAGACGGTCAATATGGTGGCCTACTTGCCTATCTCTGAAGAGAGACTGAGCACAATCCGACAAAACGCTACAGACACTTAGCAAAACCATTCAGAAGGGATGGCCTAAACATAAGAAAGACACACCGATAGATATTATGCACTACTACTCATTCCAGGAGGAACTAAGTATACAGGATGACATCATCTTCAGAGGGGGGAGAGCTGTCATCCCATATTCACTACAAAGGGACATCACCCGCCGGATCCACTCCTCTCACCTGGGTGTGGAGGCATACCTCAGGCGTGCGAGAGAATGTGTCTACTGGCCGGGAATGAATGAACAGATAAAAACGTTCATAGTGAAATGTGACATTTGCAGATCAGTTGACACGAAACAACAAAAAGAGACACTACATCCACATGAGGTACCAGGCAGACCATGGGCCAAGGTTGGTACAGATTTGTTTACCTTTAACGATAAGAACTACCTCATTACAGTGGACTACTATTCCAACTTTTGGGAAGTTGACTACCTACCTGATACAAAGTCAAGTACTGTAATTAGGAAGCTGAAAGCTCACTTTTCCCGTCAAGGGATTCCGCTTATTCTTTTTTCGGACAATGGGCCCCAGTATTCGTCCCAAGAGTTCCAGCATTTCAGTCGGCTGTGGGAGTTCGAGCACAAAACGTCGTCTCCTGGATACCCACAGAGCAACGGGAAGGCCGAGTCTGCTGTGAAAACTGCAAAACGACTGATGCTGAAAGCTAAGGCGGCGGGACAGGACCCGTACCTGGCTATGTTGGATCACCGCAACACACCTACTCAAGGACTGACTACAAGCCCGGCTCAGGGACTGCTTAGCAGGAGGACCAGAACTCTACTACCTGCTCGGGACATTCTCCTACAACCCGAGGTGAAACAGACAACACAAGAGCGGATTGACAGGCAGGAGAAGCAAGCCACATACTACAACAGGACAGCTAAGGACATGGACATGCTCAAACAGGGAGACCGGGTTAGAGTTCAGCCTTATGAACCACACACGATCAGGAGGACGGCTACTGTGGTGGAGCCTGTTGACCACAGGTCATACACGGTGCAGCTGGAGAATGGAGGTGTTCTAAGGAGGAATCGACGTCACCTGAGACGGGACCAGGGCACAGTACCGAGTGTGACAGCCCGTACGGTGACTGTTGACACTCACTGTTACAACCCCTGACAGAGTCATGTGTGACACACAACAGACTGTGACTACCAGAGCTGGCCGACCAGTTGTTAGGCCCCAGTACTTGCAGGACTATGCACACTGATATGGGGTCACTGATGTGATGTGCATACTTGCCAACCTTGAGACCTCAGAAATCGGGAGCATTTCAAAACCACCGCGGGGGGGGGGGGGGGCTAGTGGATCGCCGGAGCTGTATAACATTAACATGCTTATTGTAGTTGTAAGTGCACTGCCTGAAGCACCATCCTTGATGGAGCATATGTGGGCTGGTCCTGTATTTGACAGGAAAGGAGTGAGCAGAGGGTAGTCAATTGTCGATTCTTGTTCTGTTTTCTGTGACAATCTTCCTCACCCTCTCAGACTTTCAGTTGCGCGCGCTCCTAAAGAGACGTGTTACCATGGAAACCAAACAATGGTGGAGATGTATTAAAGTCCGGGAGAAATGCGGGAGAAATATGACCCCGGGAGGAAACCGGGAGAGGGCTATGAAATCGGGAGTCTCCCGCGAAAATCGGGAGGGTTGGCAAGTATGGTGATGTGACTCAAGGACTTTGGGGGGGATTTAAAAGAAAAATGTTGAGTGAAAATTGTATTTTGAAATTTGTTAATAAGTTAAGTGATTTTGTACCTACACTTAAAAAGAAAAAGAAAAAGGATGTTACAATAGTTGTTATATGTTTCCACACGGACCCTGTTGAGGGGAACACACACCGGAGCAGGCATGCGGATGAAGCCAGGGTGTAAATGTTATGCTACGTTCTATGTACAAGTTTAATAAAGTGTAAGCAGCTAAAAGTGCTTCAACCGTCCATTCTTGTAATATGAGGGGCAAGAATGAAACACTGAGGGGTGCTGCAGCCCCCTCAGCACCCCCCTTCCCGCGTCCATTCGCGATGTCTCGCAGCAAGCAGGAAACCACACCAGTAAGGGTGCGTTTCACTTCGGTTAAATGGATTCCTTGCATCCCTCACTTGCGTCGTTTCCCTGCGACTAGTCCCTCCCACCAGGGAAGCATGGAGAGACGCAAGGAAACCACGAGAAGCAGGGGGTCTGTTTCACTTCTCTTATTTTTCATTTCCTTGCTCCTCGGTCTCGGTCTCACCGGAAGTTGATTTGTCTGCGCCATCTTGAGTAGCGTCCCAATGGCCTTATTTTTGCCGGAGGACCGAGGAGCGAGGAGCGATAATGGAGGAGCTATAATCGAGGAACCACCAGACCATCCTTCGATGAAATCCTCGACACTCGCCCCGCCCCCTTACTGTGTATCGCTCACTGATTGGACGATGCGGTGCATGCACTGATCTGATGCTTCTTGACATGAGAGCCGTTTCCCAGCGGAGTGAAGAAAACACATGAACCTCACGGGAGTCACTCCTCAGTCTCTATACTGTGTTATGTTTCAATTAATGTATCATTTAGTTACAAATATGTGATATATCTGAACAACAAAGTGGTCAAAAATCATTTTATTCATTTTTTGGAAACATTTTCATGATCGCTTTTTTCGTTTTACATTTTCATTTATTGTCATTTCCATTCAGTCAGTCATTAAGTGCTATTAAAATGTTAATGTGCTACATATCCACACAAACAAACAAAGTGTGCAATCCAATGAATGTTAATCTAACTGGGTTTTGATAGATAACATATCTCTTTTTCTTCTCTCAATTGTTTTATTTATTTTGTGCATTCTAATCAATATTAATCAAACTATTGTTCGTTTATACATTTTAAGAATGGTTTGAATCTTTTTTGAGAATGAGTTCTTATTTTATTTAATGTATTTGCGTCTACAACAGATGATACAAATGTTTATGTCAGTAAATGTGTACTAACAGAGGCGGGGGTGTTCGCTTCACGTGACGCTCCGGATGAAAGGACGTCCCATTGCTCTTAAAACTCATTTCCCTGCTTCTCGTGGTTTCCTTGCGTCTCTCCATGCTTCCCTGGTGGGAGGGACTAGTCGCAGGGAAACGACGCAAGTGAGGGACGCAAAGAATCCATTTAACCGAAGTGAAATGCAGCCAGGGAAATGAGTTTTAAAGGTGACATGTCATGCTTTTCCGGTTATTACCCGTCCCCTTGTGTGTTATGAAGGTTTTTCTGCATGTAAACGGTGTGCAGAGTCAAAACCCTCAAGGTACACCCTGTAGAAAATACCTCCCCAAAACGCCTCGTTGGTGAAACGTCATCATCCATTTGATTCTTCCGGGTACGTGCTTACGAAAGCACGTACCCGGAACTAAATGGACCAATCCAGAGAAGCTATGGCCACACCCAGCGGCGCTGGCCGCAGCCGCCGCACCCTCTGCCAGCCTAAACATGTACTGTTGGATGCCGGATTTGTACAGCGTAGGACACTGAAGGAGGATGCTGTTCCTACTTAGTTTGGACCAGCGGGAGATTCGGGTACACAACCTGTAAGTATTCATTGTTGTTTGTGTATTTATGATGTTTAAAACAAGCAAGCTATATCTACCACAACTGTGAAAATGGGTAAACGTTTTTTGGGGTGCTAATAGCCATTGACACGGTGCTAACTGGGCTAACTCAGTTGCTAACCTTTACATATATAAACTACAATATCAGCAGATGGCCTTACATGTTTGTCATGGTAGGAGAATGTCTGCATTCACACACGGAATACTCATACAGTATACTCCGGGTGATTTCCCTTACGGCCAGTACATTATGTGTGGTTTTCCTCCGAGCTGCGACGCGGCTCTGCATGTTCAGTTGCTAACGTTTACATATATAAACTGCAATGTCAGCAGATGGCTTTACATGTTTGTGATGGCAGGAGAATGTCTGCATTCACACACGGAATACTCATACAGTATACTCCGGGTGATTTCCCTCCGAGTCGTGTCGCAGCTCGGAGGGAAATCACCCGGTGCATGCTAACGAGGCTAGCTATACATGCTCGGCAAAAACATTGTTTTCATGCCAGCTACAAGGAATGACCGAACGTAGCAGACCGCTGTATAAGATTGCAATTGTAAACACGTTATTGCTAGCCTAATATGAACCACTAGCTTTTGTTCATAGTGGTTTTATTACACTACATTAGTTGCCTTTTCTCCGAGCTAACGTTCATATGCTACCAAGGTAAACAAGAAAGCTAGGTTAGCATATTAGCTGGCAATATCTAACGGTGTTGAGATACACACTCCTACCACAACTACTACTAACAAATCTAAAACAACTACGTTTCTATTATATAATATTTTGTGATTTGCATTTGATTTAATCCAGCCAGATCAGGAAACTCCTGGCGTATCTGGCGGACAATACATGATTGAGACGACCACTCCGATGCCTCAGCCCCGGTTGTAGCTTGCAAGACGGCGAAAAGGGGACAACTCCTATAAGGGGAGGAATGGATGATATACCGTGTATATATGTATATTTATGTTCATTTTGTACATTTCTAAAATAAAGTTTGATAGAAAGTCTTTCTTCCCTGAAGTATTTGCTCCTATAACATCATTCATATATAGCAAACCATGATTTGATTTTTCATCAAACAAAGTAGTAGTTTATTACAGGTAAAAATAACGTACTCTTCTTCCGTTCTACGCCTCAAATGTCTATACTCGAATCTGTACATGTTATGGAGGTTCTGCGGGGTGTGTAAGGTGTATATATTGGCATATCATGGTGTGTGCAGCTAGCTAGCAGCTAACTGTCAGCTTGGCACCTTTCGGAGGAGCCTCTCTGGTGGTTGACTAATCAGAACAGAGGGGCCGAGCTGACCAATCGGAGCACACTGGGCTCACAGGGTGGGGGGGGAGAGCTGCAGCGAGCCGTTTAGTGGAGAAAGTGAATACACACACTTTACAGAGATGCTGTATGCGAAACCAATGTCAGTTTGGAAAATTGCACAGTATTTTTCTATTTTAGTATACCTCAACAATGGAATTATGATCAGTGGAAATGGCCATGACACCTCACCTTTAAGAGCAATAGAGAGGCGAAGTCCCTCCCCTTCCGACAGAGCTCATGGGACCCCGGAAGCGGAAAAATATACATTGAAGTCAATGGAGAGAGAAACGTTATCTTTTTATCCCGTTTGAATTGTGCCACGAATGACACATATGATGTTTGTCAATTGAAAAGATAATTTTGCAAGTACATTTTTTTTAAATGTGTCGTAAAACTGTGAAGTAACACATTTTTTTTGTGTGAAACGCTGAATGAACTACATCTCCGGTCTAGCACACGTCACCAAGATGGACGTCACTACTGTCTTGTCAACAAAAGGATTGACCCTCACTATCACCACAATGAAACACGTCCAGAAGAATGTCATGCAAAGCTGCCTGCCTGCCTTCATTTGATTCTCTCTGAACTGCCTGGTCTTTTTAATGTTTAATGTCAACCATTTGTACAGATAGCGTGAAGTAGAAATGATCGTAGATGCTATAGCTAGCGTTAGCATTTCTCCCCCGGGCTTAAGTTGTGTATTATATAATGATCACACAGGTGTGACAGTACTCTTCAAAAAGTTCACGAAATATGACTACTACTCTTACTGTTTAACATGTTAGGTTACTTGATGTTACTTATTGTTAAGGCTAATAAAAATGACACGGCTGTAATGCTAACTAACGTGCTAGCTACTAGCTAGGTAGCTAACTTGATCCAGCCACTCCTGTTCCTTTCATCAGACGGGAGGCGAAAGAACGAGCAAGACCCATTGCTGGTATGATAACAACCTGGTACTAAGCACACAGGCATCTTGTTAAAGTTATCTTATCTTAGCCAGCGCCATATAGATAGATGATATCTATATTAGCTATCTCGTAGTGGAGGAAAACAATGGTGACATCACTTACGCGCAGGGTTCGAGTTATAAACTGAGCTCTATGGGGTCTTTAAAACTAACGCATGCGTGCGTATGCGCGCGCGCACAGGCATAGATTGCGCAATAATGTATTGGAGGTGCAGACTCCAACTGATGGTATATTGCACACCCTTGCGAGTATAAAATTAGTGTCTGATGTGTTAGGGCTTCAAAGATAATAACAAAATCACAAAAACTCGGGAACTCTGTACTTGTGGAGCGTCACAAACAGCGCCTCCACAACTTCAGGACAGACTGCGCATGCTCAAACACATGAACTCTTACACAATCAATAACAACGTAAGAGCTATACAAATTAAAGAAAATACAAACATTAGCTCTCACAGATAAAACGAGAGAGAGAGAGACTGACTTCACTGCTAATTACGTGGACACACACACACACACACACACACACAAAATAGCCCAAAGTGGTGCTCACTGTTTTCAGCAGGCTGTGGTCGCGGTCCTGGAACCCATGATGTGGAAGTCCGATGTCCTTTATTTATCCACGATTGGATGAATGGGAAAGGGTCAAATGTGTTGATAGGAGGCCCATTTAAGTCCACAAACAACAATGCAGCCGGTTCCTGATCTTACAGTCGGTGTCATTAAATGCAGAAAAGCCCCTCTCACACTCT
>CALSBZ010046916.1:2971-19812 GCA_943591055.1 Gobionotothen gibberifrons
TGTGTGTGTGTGTGTGTGTGTGTGTGTGTGTGTGTGTGTGTGTGTGTGTGTGTGTGTGTTTTGACAGCGGAGGCCCAGGGTTTGCCCTGTGAGTTCGGGGGCCGGGTGTACCAGCATGGAGAGGACTTCCAGCCCAGTTGTGAGCACCAGTGCACCTGCATGGACCGGGTGGTGGGCTGCATGCCCCTCTGCCCCCCCCAGGTGCCGCTGTCTACCTGGCGCTGTGCGCGACCCCGGCTGGCCAGCCTGGAGAGGGGCTGCTGTGAGGAGTGGGTGTGTGACGACAACAACCACATCGATGAGGAGCCAGACGAGCCGACACACACCTCCCTGCCAGACAGCCAGTGGCCCCCCAACCACATCAGTGCCCTGCTGCAGGCCCCGCTCCAGCCTTGGCACCGAGCTGCCACTGGGAGGGCAACGTTTAGAGGTAAACATCACAGCAATGCTTCTCCTGATGCCCACATCTAACACTGACCTGGTCTGACGGAGATGTTTCATGTGGACGCAGGAGAGGGACCAAACGTCAGGCTGCCTGAACACACCATTTTCTAGAATATGAAACAGTTGCATGGTTAAGCAAATTCCAAGAAAAACTGGTTTTGAATCCAACTGATTTCAGAGAGATATTAAGCTTAAGACTTCTGACACAAACCTCAGCTTTTTGGGCAAAAGATAGCACCACATAAGGATCATATCACCCGGGAATAATGAACAAACGGATGACAGTTTTGTTTATTGTTTGATTGTACCTCATTGCCTTTGCTATTTGGCTTTCCAACAGAGATGGTGTCCTTTCCCATGTCTGAGGTGTTACCCCAATCCAGCTGTTTCCCACAAACCACAGAGTGGACCGAGTGCTCCACCACATGTGGGATGGGCATCTCGAGCCGAGTGACCAATGACAACCGGGACTGTCAGCTGGTGAGGGAGAGCAGACTGTGTCAGGTCCGGCAATGTGAGCCTCAGCTTCCTGTGGCTAACAAGGTATGCTAAAGAAAAAGCCAGGAAGGATGTTGAGCTAAGTGTTTGAACTATCCATCCATCCCATTCTCTTCCCAACACTGTTTATAAAGCTACCCCTGACTTCCTTCTTTGCTCATAACGGCCACTCAAGTTTGCTGTCTAACAACAACAAAAGTAATATTTGTCAGTAGCTCCTTGCACAGACCACCTACAGATCACCTTCTGTTAATCAAAATGATATTTTGTTTAGGTGAGTCCTTGCTTGTTATTATCGCATTAACTATAGTCATTCATTTTTAACAGCAGTATGCAATAGCATTGAATTTGGAGACATTTTTGGGATTCTTGCATCCAACAACACAGAAAGATTACATTTGCAATATGTATCTGTAGCGTTCTCTTTTGCTTTCAGTCTTTGTTTTGCTTCCAACACCTTGACATAATAATGACATCAGAAGAGCAAGCGTCTTCTCAAGCGTACTTTAGGTGAGGTCATTTTCACATAGTATGGAAAATGAATAACCAAACTAATGAACACTGCCAGGGCCGGCCCTTGGCATAGGCAGTATAGGCGAATGCTAAGGGCGCATCAACCCATCGGGGGCGCCAAAAATTGGGGAGATAAAAAAAAAGTTAGAAATTAAAAAAAATGTTTTGTAATAAAAATGTACAAAAAAAACACAATTTCCCGATTTTGGATCGACAAAGTACTTCTTATTGTCTTATGGGACCCCCCCCCCCCTCCCCCCAAAATCAAGTTGAACCGCCCCAGCCCTAGTAAAAACCAGAGTTTTATGTGAAATTGTTATTTTTTCTAAAATCTTGCCAAGGGCAGCAAATTGAACACTGCATAGTTCCTTCAGGAAAATTCAACATTCTCATGATGTCGCATTAAAGGTGGCTCTGTTTCTTTCATCCAGAAGGGGAAGAAGTGTCAACGGACTATCCGCCCCCAGGAGCCGGTCAGAATCTCCTTCGCTGGATGCTCCACGATACACCGGTATCGGCTCCGCAGCTGTGGGACATGCAGCGATGGCCGCTGCTGCAGCCCCTCCCTGTCCCGCACCGTGCGGCTGCGCTTCCACTGCCCCGATGTAGAGGGCTTCTACAGGAACGTGATGTGGATCCAGCGCTGCAGCTGCACCACCAGCTGTGGTCCGTACAGCGCTCCCTCCAGCCCGGCAGTCAGCCTCCACAACGACATCCACACCTTCAGCCCGTCAGTCAGCCTCCACAACCACATCCACACCTTCAGGCGCTGAGGCTCCACCCCCCCTCGCCTGGCACACTGGGGAAAGACATTGCACCAGCCCTCCCTAAATCCACAACCTGCCTGTCAGCTGGGTGTGCTCCTGCCCCCCCTCTACCCAACTCAGCAAAACACTCGCTTGCACTTTAAGCCCCCTGCCACAATGACATCAGTTTGTCTACACATGAGGTGTGTTACAACAGTACGCAGTTAGACTGTGGCCAAACTTAATTATGATGTCCTCTCCACAGAGGGTGATGGTTTGTCATATAGACGAGGATCAGTAGTGATGTAAAATATGGACATTTGAAATAATGATGAAGAACTGAATGACCAAAGACATATCCATTATTGACTATAGTGACTGTGTTCTCTGTTGCCAGTGTGCGTTCCTACACATGTCCTGGTGTGTGTGTGTGTGTGTGTGTGTGTGTGTGTGTGTGTGTGTGTGTGTGTGTGTGTGTGTGTGTGACAGAGATAGATTCAATATATATGTATATGCTATAGATTAAAGCATACAGACTTAACTCTTATTGTGGAGTGGTAAATTCCAAGGATCACCTCATTTTTCGGGGTGTGATTTTGTAAATAGAATTCCTTTTTTTAAGTAATGAAATGATGCTATATATTTAAGACTTGTCATACACATCCATTGTCTTTAAACAACTGCACATCAAATAAAAACGTATCAACCTGAAATGTGTCTAATGACTTGGCTAATGTTCCAGTTGATGAACTTAGAATATGAGATTTCTACTTGTTTTTTGACACTTTGGTTCTCTAACAGAATGCATCTTAAAGCTTGGTTGGATAACATTGGAGAAACCTCCTTTTTTGTTTTAAACCATTCACCTCAAAACCCAGCCCAGTGTTGCCAGCTCTTTTCCAGTGAAGACATTTGTATTTTTATTGGACCTTCACAAACCAAAATAAAAACACAGGACTGAAAAAAACAAGAATAACTTAAAAGCCAAATGAAAGTGTAGTAGGGTATTCAGTTGGCCTTTAAAGGTATAATAGCAATTAACAAATATACTGACCCATGATGGAAAGGAGCAGATAAAATAAAATGAGTAACATGAAACCAATAACACAATCAAAAGTCAACACAACAATCTACTATCAGCAAAACAGGTTACCTGACATTTTCGTACTGTTTAATTATTCTTTCTTCATACATTTTCTTGAACCTAAAGATGTTTGTCGTGGCTTCCTTCCTTGTCTTTCCATCGAGCCACTAGACGCCTTAAACAGACAGTTCTAACTCGTTTCTTTCCTTTAAATTACTCACAGTTTGAAGTGTTGCTTGGTCTCCGATGGTTTAGAAGATGCTGCGATGTGTTTGCTCAAAATAACATAACAAACTTCTGCAACAAAGAAAATAGGCCTTTACAATATTCAAAAGAAATAGGCAAAACTGAAATAAAATAACAACTTAGGTATTCTTTCTTTCTTGATAATGCTCATAACTTCATAATTTAAAGGGTACTTGTACGATTTGTATGTACGTGTACGGTACGGTTAAAAACTGTTCCTCGACGGCGTCTCTCAACAGGTTGCCCATCACTGTGGCTTTAGCACAGGCGCCGTGGGAATTGTAGTCCTTTATAGTGCGTTGACTACAGACGTCACAATTAGGTGGCCTTTCTTATAAAATCAAAATACTGGCTCTAACAATGTTCATACAGCCCTTTAAATCGTTTGGAAAATAATTCCACAGATTAACGCTAATACAACGATACACATCTGCTTTAAAGTGCAAACTGATCCACACAAAATAAACTTCATCATTAGCAAAAATGAATACTACCAAAAAATATACAAAACAAATTAGTTTCAACTTCAGATGATGAGCAACATAGAAGGAATCCGCTTAAAGTTACATTTCCTTCTATGTTGCTCATCATCTGAAGTTGAAACTAATTTGTTTTGTATATTTTTTGGTAGTATTCATTTTTGCTAATGATGAAGTTTATTTTGTGTGGACCCTTCCCTTGATCATAAGATGGATGTGGACAGTATAATTCAGGCTTCACTCACCATAGAGTGTTCAGAGAGCAGCTCACATGAGGCAGCCCTCTGCTCACGATGCCTCCCGGCCTTACACAACGCCCGGGGCAGCTCGGAGCACAAACATCTCGCTGGACTTCTACATTCCTCACCCTGGCCTCTGCCTCCTTGAAATGATGTCGGAACACCCCTGACAGCCAGAGCGGCTGCTGTCGCTCTGATCTCCACCAACTCTACAGTTTCACTACAACTGGACGGGAGCGGGTATATCTTCACTGCTTTGTAGGTAATACACATGCAGAGGTGGGAGGAGTACTCAGATCTTGTACTTAAGTAAAAGTAGAAGTACCAGAGTGTATAAATACTCTGTTACAAGTAAAAGTCCTGCATTGAAAATGTTACTCCAGTAAAAGTACACAAGTATTCTCATCAAAATATAGTGAAAGTAGCGACAGTACAATTAGTCATTGTGCAGATTGGTCCATTTCAGAATAATATATATGATATGTTTTATAATGATTGATCATTAAAGTGTTCTCAAAGCTGGTAAAGGTGCAGCTAGTTTGAATGACTTTGTATACAGCAGGGTAGCTTGTGAATTTACTCCAGGTGGAACTAAAGTCTGATTTAACACTTGGTTATATTTCACATCATTCATCCACATCTGTGAAGTAGCTAAAGGTATTAAATACATGTAGTGGAGGAAAAGTACACCATGTACCTCTGACTTGTTGTGAAGTAGAAGTAGGAAAGTAGCACAAATGGAAATACTCAATTAAAGTACAAGTACCTTAAATTTGTACTTAAAGAGCTTACGAAATGAAGGACAATACTGTTCTTATTACGATAATATACATACTATTATTAATGGGAAATCATGTCATTCATGACAATATGCCCGCTGTATTTATAAATCGTGGTTTATTACAACTTTCCATGCTCGCTTCCGATGTTACACGACCGCTCCGAACTAAACAGCTTTTGCCGGTTAGTGACGTCACGCACGTCACGAATAGAACACTTGTTGAATAATACACTACCTATATGGCTGATGTCGGACTCGAGTGACAGTGAGTCGTCAATAGACTCGGTGCCCTTTCAAGAAGAGGAGGATTTTATTGAAGAGGATGCCGGTGTGGTGGAATCAGATCATGCGGGCGAGTCTAACGTGGTGGAACCATACCAGTTTGAGCCACAGTATTCAAGTAGCGGTAGAGATACAGACGGGAGCGAACATGAGGATGATGATCCGGTGCGGCAACAGAACACAGACTGGTATACATTTGACTTTAATTCATAGAGATTCTCAATAAATAGTAAATCAATAATAATATATCGTAATGTAGCAGGCAAACTTGGCTCAGGCAACAGAACAGAGACTGGTATATACATTTGACTATAATTCATAGATTCTCAATAAATAGTAAATAAATAATAATGACTGCTGAAAAAAACAGCTTAGATAAATGTAGCTGGTCAGGCTGTTGTAAATTGACCAGCCAGTAGATATTAGGCTGGAATGGTTGGCTGGAGAGGGGTTGTGGACACTTCAGCTGGTTTATCCATCTATCACCAGCTTATGTTTAATAATAGTATTAAATATACCCTGCTGGGAGCTTACCAGGATTCCAGGTGACCAGCACACATTAAATACTGGTATGATTATTTAAACAAGAGAACATAAATATATTACAAAGATTCATTGTGTCATGTATTCTGGTATCTACCAAAATAAAGACATTGTATAGTGTTCATAACAGTATTTTAATTTAATAAATAGCTAGTTAATATAATAAAATACACAGTAACAATACAATAATTATACAAATAACAAACAACCTGCAAATCAACCTATACATCAAAATAAATATATTATCTAAAACCGGTGCATTTGATTTAAAAATAAAAGTAATACATAGAATTCAATATTTAAATGGTAACAAAAACCGTAACACTATATATATGATAAGAAAAAGGCAACAAAGAAAGTGTTTATGGTTTTTCCTTGTTCATGTCCATAATGTTTCCCGTTGTGTAGCGTCCAGCCTTTCCCAATCTGGCCTGCATTTCTGTCTGTTGAAGCCACTTCTTCAAGCAAACTGAAAAGAAATGTACAGATATAAGTACACTGTAAAAAGAAAACTTGACATTTACGTTAACATTTGGGCTGCTGTGGTTGCCAGAACCGTTCAAGTATAATACATTACAAATTACAGTTGGTTGGCATAGACCAGGGATCACCAACTACATTTGTCCAAGGGCCAAAATGTATCCAATAGACACTATCGCGGGCCAGCGATTTTTATATAGCCCAGAATTTTGAAGTTGTTGACCGGGGGGGGGGGGGAAGTAATCGGTTACTGAATACTGAATACATGCTCCGAAAGTAATCAGAATACAGTTACAGTTACGTGTCTTAAAAAAGTAACATATTCAGATTACTTTTAGAATACTTTCTTTTTCCATAACAGATGGGTATGTTTTGGTGAATAGGAGACACGTATTTTACTGTTTTAATGGCTTATCAAGAACTCAAACACAACATCTTGGTGTCATTCTGGACAGCTCCCTCTCATCTACACCCCACATAAAAAACATCACCCGGACTGCATTCTTTGTACTGTCTTAAAACCTTTCCTTGGAAAATGTTATGAATTGTAAGGTGTCCTTGGGTGCTTTGAAAGGCGCCCCTAAATAGAATGAATTATCATTATTATTTATTAAAACGATGTAATAACTTTTAAAACTTGTTCCAGTCCCTTGCCCCATGCATTCAGCAGCAGCAGGCCATTCACTTTGATTTGATCCCATTATGAAATGTCATCATTTCGACAATAAAGAAATGCTACATAAACGTTATCTTGCACATGTTATCTAACCATCTCCGTTTCTAACGTTCAATATATTTTAAAAGAGACCTATCTCTCTCATCTGCGTGCGGGGGCGGGCCTCACAGACACTGCCTGCATCTCTCTCTCGCTCACAGACAGGCTGCAGCGCTGTGCAGTGTGCACACAGTCTGCCGGTAATGAATATTTCATTTTGTGAGGAATCTTTTCCACCAATAATTCCAATAAGTATTCCAAAATGTATTCACTTCAGGTTTACGAAAGTAACTGTAATCAGATTACTCGTTTTTCAAATGTAACGCCAGCTGAATACAGTTAGCCTACTTGATTTTTGCATTCTGATTACATAACGCAGTTACATGTATTCCGTTACAACCCAACCCTGCTTCTAGGCTACTGTCCCGCAGCTCCTGCCTCTCTGTTGGACTCTGTCGCAGCGGGGCTACTGCTGTGGTGCGGAGCACGCACGAAGCAGACTCTTCACAACGAAGGATCACTTCTTCTTCAAGGCAGGGAAGCTTTCGCAGTACGCAGTCTACTGTCCCGCAGCTGCTGCCTCTCTGTTGGACTCCGGTACTGCACCTTACTCACGAGACGTTGTAAAAAAAAAAATGGATGGGGGCGAACGCAGTCACCCCCGTCGTGCGGGCCGGATGAGAATGTCTGGTGGGCCGGATGTGGCCCGCGGGCCGCCAGTTGGTGGTCACTGGCATAGACGTTACAGTCAACAATTGCTTATGGTGAATTACAATGGCAAAAACAAATAGAGCTAGTGTACACGGTGCAGCTGTATTATCTGGGAAATAGAAGAATCGGATCAGGATTCGGTATTGGCAGACAATCAATATCAAATTAATCGGATCATTATTAGCATCTGATCACCTTTGTCGACTTGCAGCATAAATACAAAGATAACTCCACTCCTCTCCTACCACTATTACCTCTAATACGCCTTGGTAGAACTAGTGTCCGAGTCATAGGGTCCAGAGGCCTGTACTACGAAGCCGGTTCAACCTAACCTGGATATGTTTGAGTTAGCCGGTTGGCCTAATCCAAAACATACGCGCTCTCGCTAAAAACGGTACTACGACCCGGGAGTGGATCGCTCAAGCCAGCCGTGTCCTATCTAGTTAGGTGCACGTTCAGATGAAAGGGGTGGTATTTGGAGCATTCGACCAATCACAAACATGGAGAAGCATACTGACAGCGCAGCGTCATACTTCCTGAATGAAAAGTCAACTATATAATTAGACAAATATGAAGACGTTAAACTTTAAACATCCATGACTCAAACACTTTATCCTGGATAAAAGCCACATAGTTGCACCTGCAAGGTGAATACAGCTGGTACAAGAAAAAGTGTTTGAATGCGTACATTAACAGGTTTATGATATCACTGCCCCGTCTAAGACACGATCTGACTTTAATTACATTTGACTCGAGTGTTTCGTCAACTTAATGTGTTGCTTAAAATAATACTTCTGCATACAGTATGTGACACTGTGAGTGTTGCACGGCCAGATACGGCTCAGCTGACTCAGATAAGGAGATATATGATACATTATGATGTGATATGCCGCGGACTGTACTGTTACTTTGATCCGGTTACTTATGTTGTGGCAGATATTTAATTAAGCTTTCTTAACGCTAATGTTATAATAGTCAGATTGGAGGTGATATTCTATTCATTTTCTGCAACGGCAATTTAAACTGTATTTCCTTTCTCCTGTAATGTGACTTGATCGCTTTAAACTCCGCACACTGAGCTCTGATTGGTCAGCAGGCAGTGCTTTCACCGAGTTGAGCTCTTAGCCTGCAACCTAACCTGCTCCGGGGCAGGTTAGCCGCTCAGCATAAGTTACCATGGAGATCTAGCCTGCTAAAAAGAGAACCAGCTTCGTAAGACCTGAAAGCCGGTAATGATGGTAATGATGATGGTGTAGTGGCCAATTGTCCAAAAGAAAATCAATGTTCAAAGGCCACTTAGTCTAGGAGGCGAGTTCGAGTATTGACTCGCGTATATTAAAAAAAAAGTAGATACTTGCTCGTTCCATTCAGGTGCTTTATTTAGAGGTTCAACATCAGCTGGCGGCCCACTGCCGACGTGCAACATTTGCACGGTATTTAAAAAAAAAACAAACAAGATCCCTTGGTCTTACGGATTTGTACGGTCAAAAACTTTTCCCAACTTCCTCTCTAGACTTCCTGCTGTGTCATGCTGGCAGCGTCATTTATACCTGTGCACGCCCCTACGATTGCTTTCTATAAATAATAACAAAACATAAACTAGAGCTGTCCAAAAGCAAGATAACACATTACAAAAACAGTATAATAATAATTCACAGTTATTTAGCTCATTTAAATTAAATTAAAGAATATTCAATTCGCTCACAAAAACATAATTCATTACCATAAAATAATGTGCCTAAATGGCTCTTACAGATGGTAACAACAATAATATTAGTATAACTATTTATATAGCACCTACACAATTGCAAAGTGATTCTCACAACAAAAAATAAAGAACAAAACAATATCAACAATAAAAAACAAATTATTATAGGAATGTTAAGAGACAAAGAAAGGTTTTTTCAGTCATTACAATGCACTGTTGGAAATTACATTCCAAAAGCTAAATTCAAACTCAATACCATAAACAACTGGGTACCAAAGTGCTTTACCTGATAGAACACGTTCCACACGGAGCAGCAACCATCCGGCTGGGCCTTTTGCTGCATATCATCTCCTCCCTCTCTCTCTGGCGTTACGTTCCAGTCAATTTCTACTATCCAATAAAACAGAAATTCCCCAAAAAATCATATTAAAAAAGTTAAAAACAATGACTTGCTTTTGGCATTGAAATTACTTAGAATCTCACCATTTTCCTGGATGTCAGGAAGGCCAGGAAGTCGTTCCCTTCAAGTCCGTAACCAGTCATAGGAGTTCAAATGCAAAGCCTGAACGATGACAAGAGCGAGAGACTTACATTTTACAATTATATTTTTAATTAATACCAGAGCAGTGTGTACATAGGCCCTGTACGACATGCAGAGAACAGATCAAATCCCCTGACAGACTCACACACTTTGGTGATGTCCTTATCTGATAATGTTTAATTTTTTTAGCAGCAAACTAACATTACTCAAAGTATATGTCGGACCCAACTCATTTACAGTATGTTTTGCATCTCCTCAATAATGGTCTGTATAGTTGAGTAAAAAAAAACTGTCCCTACAATTTCAGGTAGATTAACACACATTTGTAAGAAAAGTTTACAATGAAGCACAAAACCCCTCTTTGTATTAAGCGAGCTGCCACAGAAAGTGCAGCTTAACAAGCTAACCTTTGGTGAGCTACAGTAAAGCTAACTTCATGCTCAACACAAAACCTTTAACGTGCGTTACATTGACGATTTTAAACACAACTTAACTCTCTCTACTTGTAAGATAACGTTTAGTTAACTTACCCTTAAATAACTACATCACGTTTTTCAGTGGAAACACAAACTGCAGAAAACGTTAGCTGCTAACTGTTGTTAGAAGACAGCTAGCTCTTAAGGGAAGTAACATAGCCTCATGGCAAACGTAAGGTTAAGTTAACGTAACGTTGTAAGAAAGCAAAACAAACCTTCGAGAAAGCTTTTACTCTCTCTCCTTAGCGGACATTGTTGATTTTTCGAAACACGATCTCTCGATGTGCTGCCCACACATCGTCGGTTTCATCGAACCCTGGTTACCTGGTCCAGTAAAAGTCCGCCTCGTACGACGCACTTGTTTTGTCCATATACGCAACATTTGATAATTGTTTGGCCACAAAAACATCCCATAACCAGATGTTGAGACGGCCCCACATCCCCATACAACATATCGCTTGCCAACTATTCTTGGCGTCTTATTGCTGTGCATCCTTTGTCATAATATTTGGCCCTTCAATGCATTCAAACGGGACTGAGCTCAGCTGTGCTCTACTCATGACGTCACCGCCGGAAATGGCCGAAGTTGATGTTTCCGGCGCAACGAACGATTGTTACTAACTGACAACTTTTGTATGCTGTTAAAATCGTGATTTATTAAAAATAGATCAATGAAAAAAAAAACTTATGGCACATTTCACAATACAAATGCAACCTCTATCATATACTAAGCCCACTAATAGGTGCTAAAAGCATTTCGTAAGCTCTTTAAAGAGCTTACAAAATGCTAAATGCTACAAAATGCTATTATCAATGCAATCGTTTGTCGCGCTGGAAACAACAACTGGCGGTGACGTCATGAGTAGAACACAGCTGAGCTCAGTCCCGTTTAAATGCCTTGAAGCGCCAAATATTAAAACAAAGGATGCCCAGCAATAAGACGCCAAGAATAAATGGCAAGCGTGTGGTATGGGGATGTGGGTAATGCAGGGGGGGTTGTTAGTGAATTGTCATACAATTAACAGTGTTTCCCATACATCGACATAGAAACCCCACAGATCCTCAACTTCGGTGTGTCTCACTCATTAAGGCGTGACACTGCAGGCGTTCGGCATCGTTTTTCATGCACTGGTCAATTTTGATATGTTATTCTATTTTGATTCCATAACATATTTTCTTTCAGGCTTTTGGAAGGAAAATTACAAAATACACATTTAGGTGTTTATTTTACTATAGTTTGTCTATTTGCGTCTGTAGGTTTCTCCTAAATTCACCAAAAGTTAGCATTCTTACGTAACATAAAGTACCGCGACCGCTGTTTGCACGATGTCATCAGAGGTATCGTTGGAAAGCTCCGTGCCTCCTGCACAATCTCATCGGATCCAAATATGGTAATTTCCTTTGTATCAGCAACCAATCGTGAAAGTACAAAGGGGTCTTAAACCAAAAAACTAAATCTCATTGGCTGGTGTCAATTTCTGACAACGTGATTCGTTCAGATGTCACGTGGTGTGCTAAATCACTTCCTGGTTTAGCTTTCACTGGAAATGTAAATCTCAAAATGGCAAAAGAACAGCGATAAAAATGTTCACAGAGAAGATGACAACAATTGTCACTTGCACGAAGCAATGTTAGACAAAAAACAAATGACCCCGAACATGAAATACCTTCACGGAGTGCGTCGAGGCGCAAGCCACACAGCAATCTTTAAAGAGCAACTTGCAGGTTTTTTTTTTACTAGATTTATGCTTAACCTTGCCTGAAAATTACAATTAAAAAAGTTAATGCAGGATTTGATATGTTTTACGAGACATAAGGGCAAGAATTCAGAGGGAAAGCAGACGTTTTGAGCTCTGCTACTAAACGCGTCATATTACGTCACATGGGGGAGCAACTTTCTCGGACTCCTTCTCTGCCCAATCTGCGGTAGTAGTTTGTAGTTGGTTTGAGCGGTTGTGATTTAGTGAGCTGGTATTTTTTCGGTCATTTTACATTGTATTTCACCATTTGTAATCATGGTGAGCTTGTGTTTGTGCAGGTTGCACAAACTCCAGCCTGTCAGGACATAGAGTCCACAGTTTCCCTAACAGGAAAAGGACCGGAGCTAGCTTTCGTTCCTGGGTGCGTTGTGCGTTGTGCATCCTCCTCCCTGCAGCACATACTCTCCACAGCTGAAGCCTATCAAACAAAACGTTTATCAGTGTTAGTAATCAAAATCAATGTTATATGGCATAATTTAGTTTAAACATTGTCATCAGTTTAAATGCTGATTTATACTGAAAAAACAGAAGTTTTCGCGCACAATGTCTGATGTCAAGCTTTTATTGTGAAAATACTTCCGGTTAGTCTGTGAGTAAAAGTTTATTTTGAAAAGCAATTCCGGAAGTTATCTACGAAATACCAACAGTAACTTGACCTCAGAGTTTGACCAAACGTAACGTTTCTAGCCGTTAAAATGACCTAAATGAAAAGACATGAAAGAGAATATGTAGAGAAGAGGCGTGTTTAGTTATGTATTGTGTGAGGGAATAATTCTGTCTTCACTCCAAGAATTTGACCCTTTCCTGTGTGTTGACATTTACGATCAGCCCTGATCCTTATCTCCCGTAAGGAACGTGATAATGTAGCTAGATGTTGATACAATACGTTTTACGACTTGATCTGGTGGAAGTTGGAGTTATACAACTCTGACAACGCTGGCTTCAAAGCACAGCAGGGGGGTCAGAGACAGTCTCCAGGTATCAAGGCCCATCCCCAATATGTTGATTATGACTCTCTGTAAACTAGTTAAATGGTCTACCAAGACAGAGGCTGATCAGAATTGACCTGGCAACCCACCCGTGCAGTCAGAACCTCTGATTGCTGTGACTTGTTATGTGAATTTCTCCGGCCGATACTTGTATTAAATCTCAGTGTTTGACATCAGAACTCCAGCTCTCCTCGTGTCTCCTTCATGAGTCGGTGACTCCCACTGCATTGCTACACAGAAGTTTCCTCCACATATTGAATGTACAATGTCAAAATCCTCTGTTATGTATCATATCGGAGATTGGTGAAAAGCCTGCGGAAGATCACGTTACAACAGCACGGCAGAAGAGGAGGGGCCAGGAGGCCTATTTTACAGCTGGAAATGTGTTCCTCAGTCTCTTTTTCACCCCTGCACGAGAGAGGTCACGCTGCAGCTTTCCTCTCATTGACTGCTTTCTGTCTGATTCATTACCGCGCCACATTTGAATTAAAGTACCATTTGAAACTTAAGACAGAGACTCCATTGGTCTCATTTACCCTACATTTCTCTCCTGGACGCGAGAATAACGAATAAGCTAACATCAGGAAACCGTATTACATCTCTCTCCCCCCCTTCGCTCCTCTCTCTCTCCCCTCCGGTACACAGCACTGTAAGACATAGCAACCCAGTCTCACAGCCTTTCGTGTTATAGTCACGACATTTAATCTATTGATTCGTGTTCACCAACACGATAATCCCCTTTTTTTCGTGTCACACAGAACGATTTTAAAAGCAATGTATTTCTATTGGTAGTATGTTCCATGCCTGCAACATGTCTTTTTCTCCGGTCGGGTCGTGGAAGACCGGAAGTTGTGTGGTTCATAAAAACCATGATAAAAACATGTTCTTACTCAAGATCAAGCCACAATTATTGCTTTTATTTTAAATCGTATCATTTCGGATTTCTGTTGCCGTCTGTGAGGAAAATAAATGGGGCTCAGAGCCTCAGGATACTGAAATCTGTATTTTTTAAATATTTTTTCCTTCTAATTTGTTATTCTTTTCAAAATAACACACTGTTATTTACTCACCAATAACACACAATTATCCTTGTTTTTATTTATTGGTTTATTTCCATAATCTCTGGGTTTTTTGGCGACCGTCAGGAACTGAATTTCAAAATAAAAATTACCGGAAACAGACGTAGGCCTGTAAGGGACATTTCGAGCATTTTCGAGTTTAGGATGGCCGAAGACACTACACTAAACAAACAGAAACAGACGTAAGCATTTCGAGTGAGTACCCAAGATCCTCAGCTATGGTTTAAGATCGCTGATTGGATGTTTTAGCCGCAATGCATGTTGGGATTTGGTGTTTATATGATATGAAATCGGAAAAACATAAAAAAATTATCAAATAATACTTAATTCCGAGTGTTCTTGCATTTCTCTTTGAAAGTCATCACATAACGACATTGTAATACACGGTTCGGCTGCATTACATATTACATATCTGCCGTAGTTCTTTATTTATAGAGCCCTGATGAGAAGACCTTTGGAAAAACTGGAAGCAATGCCGCCGAAACTGAATACTTGACGTGGATAATAAATATATCAACAATTAAACAACATCTTCAATTTCTCTTCACACAATACGTCTTCTTGCAGTATCAACACTAATTCGGCTGACTTTTACATTTGATCTAATTCATAGATAGGTTATATTTACACCATAACGGTGCACAGCTGATATACAAGGACTTGTAGTTTTTAAAGATATTACTGATTTTCTTTGAATATAAGAATGTAAATACTGAGTCTGAAATAATATAGCAATATGCTGTAAAATTATGTGAAAACATGAATAAAACTACACATCTTCAGATGTTGTACATACACTAATAATACAAAGTTATTATGGCTGTGTGTACCTTGTGTGCCTAGTGGTTAAAGCACGTTATTGAATTATTGTTTTTATGTGTTATATTTGATGAAAAAAATATTAAGAGTACATACTTTCATAGGGGGAAAGTAGAAGGTCAATGATAGAAATATAGAATATAAAAAATCAAGAAGATACTATAAGTGATCTCTACAATAAAACAGTTTAGTGCAGGATGTACAAAGATATTAATAGGAGGAGGTGCAAAACAGAAAAACGAATTAACCTTTATTTAAACATTACATAATACTTTAGATTAAGGTCTTCTTTTAAATAAGAAAAAAACTTTGGGGATATCTATCTACAGATAAATATTAAGCCTGACAAAGTACTTAACGTCTAATATATTGCTTTCCTGCAATGTTAACTATGTTGAAGCACTTATTTTAACTGATATTATACATATGAATTATACTCTTATGTATGTAGATAGTATAAGAAATGTGCAGAATATGACAGTATAATGGTGGAGGTTAATGTAATCTACATGTATGTGTAAGTTAATGTTTAGTAAGCATATCTGGAAGAACGCCAAATCTTAATGTGAAACTGTGTGTGAAAACTGTGAAACCTAAGAGAGGGAGGAGGGGGAAGAGTGTGTGTGCTGCATTCCTGCTGGAGGTTGTTTTGCAAGAGAGGTGTGAAACCAGACACCAACAGATGTCTGGTTTTATCTCCCAAGGGACTATTGTTCCTGAGCCCCTCGGCAGGGGCCAATCGATGATCACTGGGCCAATGATAAGGGCCAATCGATGATCAACTTAGGGGAGTGGCTGGACAGCCCCCGCTTTGGGTCTTCAATATGTATCTCTGACATGCTTCTCTCTGCCTCTTTTCCAACTGACCGGCAAGATGGTGAGATCTCCCAAATGGGGAGAGGAGCAGGGGTATTCGTACCCTTTATTGTTTTATTGTTGTATTGTTATATTCTACCATTAAAACAGATTATTGTTCATCTGATATCATGGTGCTGTTCAACTCTTCCTTTATAATGAATATAGCTTTTGTCAGGAACGCGTGGAGTTCTTCTTAGACTCCAACAAGGTATACACACATAACCTGTTGAGGAACCTGTGACCCAAGATTTTCATTCATTGCATAACTACACCGTAGTAGAAAATCTTGAAAGGGATGTGCAAAATAGCCATAATATACAGTCTTTAATTAACCATTAGTAGAGAATAACGAGTAATGAATATACTTTATTACTCGTTTCCATTCATGTCAATTGCAGATAAATGTTTAGTCTTCTCAAGCACCAACTATCAAATATCTCTCCTGATTGTTGGCACTTGACAATCACCTTCCCTGAATTTTACTCAGGTGTAACTAAAGTCTGATTTAAGGGTTGTTTATATTTCACATCATTAATCAGAATCTGCAAAGTAACTCAAATAAATGTAGTGGAGTAAAAATACCAGGTTAACCTCTGAATTGTAGTGGAGTAGAATTACAAAGTAACAATGAGTTGTCATGTGGGTATATATTAATGCTGCGTATTATGGACACAAGCGATTTTCACCCATTCATGAATTATATGTTTTACATTTGATAACACCAATGTGTTTAATACTGGCAACTTCTAATTGTGGGGAAAATGAAAACGTTCAGTAGATATGTCCCATAGAACATTTTGCGATACACAATAGCCAGCATGTGTAGTTCTGGGGGGGGGGGGGGGGGGGG
>CALSBZ010046916.1:50555-92491 GCA_943591055.1 Gobionotothen gibberifrons
TCTTTATCTATTTATTCTTGAGTGACTTTACTGATTTATAATGTAGTACGTAAGGCAATATCTCATTTTTAGTGAGGGGCACAAGCCCTTCATGTTCTCGACATGTCACCTTTTGTGAAAATAGTTCGTATTTTCCCTCTAGTTTAGAGAAATATTTTATCATATGTTGGTTCAGCAGTGTCAGACAAGCCTCTAATCCTAGAATTATTGAGATGCATTAACCAAACCAGGGGTATTGTTTTTTCGCAGAAACAATGATGCATAATACCATGACTGAAGCCGTTATTGAAACAAGTAAACTATTTTTGTACTAGTGGCAGGTTTTTAGCGAATATGTTTATATACCATACATCAGATGATATTTTTGTACGCCTTAAGGGTACACAGAGAAGTTATGTTTATTTAATGCAACGTTATGGGTTTTACATGTCCTGTTCATAATGGACTAATCATTGCAATATTAATTGAGCATGTTATGCTCAAAGGAGGGAGTGTCATGATGATACAGATATGTTGATTTCAGTGACGTAGTGTTTAACAACAACAGGTATGCCGAGGTTTGGGCCTTCTCCAAGGAGGGAGTGATCCAGCTTTGGGTATCAGATAAATTGAAGTGTATGAATATGTCAGGACTGAGTAATATTATCCAAGTCTTGTCTACTATTGATTTGTCCGTTATTCTTGAGTCCAGAAGAGAAAGTTTTAAAATAAGGAGATCAGTGAGTCTCGACTAAAGTTTCAAAAGGTGGGTACTTTAATGAAAAATCAGGCGCGGTGGTGTTACAAGCAGGCGGGAGTTGAAAGAGGAGGAACAGCTGTTCTCCCCAGGGGTAGCTCAAAAGAAGGGCAAACAAAACACATTCCGTTCCTTAAATACAGTAGGCTTGGCTCCTCCCGTCTGCTATCTTTGTTGTTGATGACTTCCGCTAGTCCCCCTATTTCCGCACACACTTTGTCAAAGGATATTTACATCGTACATTTAACACATGACTAAACACGCCTTGGTTCTACACACTCGCCTGCATCACTTTTTCTTATTTACAACAGCTGATAATATTTACGTTCGGTTTAACATTGAGTTCAAGCTTCCGTCAGTATTTCAGAGATAACTTCCGGAATAGATTTTCAAAATAAACGTGTATTCCTGATTCTGGCGGAAGTCTTTTCAAAATAAAAGCTTAACATACATTTTGCGTGAATACTTCTGTTTTTCAATAAAATCAACATTTAAGCTAAATTATGCCATTACAACATTGATTTAATTACCAACAGTCCCTCCTTACACACATTAAAAGTGTGTACCAAATACTGAAATCAATGAGTTCTTCATCTGATCTTAACATAGTACAAAACTCATATAAAAACATACAGTCAAAAATGGAATGGTTCAATAACCTCAACTTTATAAAAATACAAAAATACTTTGTTTGTGCATTAACATAGAAGTTTTCCCTTGTGCATAACTTCTAGTATTAATCATTCAATATCATTCTTAAAAATAGCAGCATGGCTTGGTATTGGAACATTTCTTTCTCCCTCCTTTCACTGAAACCGTTCCCTTACCACGCTCATTGTTAAGGCACTTGTTTTTACAAAGTACATAAAAAACATAACATTTTGCGAATCGCTAAAGTTACAACAGTATAATACTTAAAAGAAATCAACTATTTTAGAATAGTGCAAAATAATAGAAACACGAAACGTACTATTTTAGAATAGTATAACATAATAAAGAATAAAAATAAACTATCTTGGAATAGTCTATTATAAATTTAAATGGATTCACTCCATTTTACCATTGTAGCTTGTGCATTTTTCAAGATATCACTTTATGGCATCACAATCTGCTGGACATACATTGAACAAATCTCATCTCTGAACATCCACATCAAACTAACTAACTATCATTTTCATCAATATCTGTATATGGGGGTGGGTCATCCTGTTCAGCTAGCATTGGAAACTGTCCCCCAAGTAGATATTGACCCCTAATGTGTTCCTGGTTGAGGACCCCATTAATCAGTCGGTGTGTTAACGCGCGTATGCATGACGAACAACAACAAGCGCACAGTCCCAATAACACAATCACACCTCCAAAAGACATCAGTCCACTCAGAAAGAAATCCTTATACTTCCCCAGCCAACCGTCAAAGAAATCCCCGAGGGGGTTCTCTATTCCACTGTTGTCTGCTAACTCCTTGCTCAAAGTGGTGAGTCCCTTCAGAGCCTTGGTTACTGATCCATCTGGTGAGGTATTATTTGGGATGAAAGTACAACATAATGTTCCAAACATTTTGCATACACCCCCTTTTTCTGCCAACAACATATCTAGGGCCACTCTGTTCTGCAAAGACATCTGACTTGTCTTGTCCAGCTGCTCATTTAGTCCATCGATCGCGTCCATGGTGTGATTCATGAACCTCAGCTGATTGTAATAGATATAGTTAATCCAGTCAACATTCTTATTTATGGTAGGCCAAAGGAAAATGGATTTGAACCCTGATAGGATCTGGTTTCTAGCTTTAAACTCCCCTGGGACTCCCCTGGGTACTCCTATGCTGTCAATGTACACAGTGGAATCAAAACTCCCTCTAAATAATGATCTTTTGGCCCTGGTTGCTTTGGGTTGGACTGCCAAGTATATCAGCTGCTCGGCCGTCATTGGTACTGCATAAAAAGGCATTACTAGCTGTACCAGTGCACAGGGTCCAATCCCTTGGTAGAACTGCGTACAGGGTTTTAGTGCCACAATACCACCACACATCTGCTCTTGGATACTGTCTGATGGGCATAGCTATATCCGAGAGAAAATCCTGTTTCATTACAACCGTTGTAGAATTGCACCCCTTAAGAGTCCCTACTTCTGTACCTTTAAGATAGTCCCTTGTAACGCAGTCATAAAGTCCCTCATAAATCGTAAAGTCAGGTGGAATGTCATTCATCTTTACAACTGGATACTTTTGTGCAATATCAACACAATCGGCTGGGGATTTTTGTCCATACAGTTTATACATACAGAGCTGTCCTTGTGGGTTATTGTAAGCGTTAAATGGAAATGGCACTGTTCCCAAACTTGGTCGAGCAGCCGCGCAGGCCAGACAGTCAGCCATCTTGCTTTGTCTAACAGAATACACAACCCAGTCTAACCAGGAATTCCTATCCTCGTACCCTGTTTATACCGCTATAACTTTCTGTACAGAAGTCGTGCTCAGGTAGGTGACCAGTGTTTTTTTCATAGATAAATCAGGGGATATTTCTGGTTCTGGCTGCAAGAGTGGCTCAGTATATTTAGAGGTGAGGTCAGGAATTACGTCAGCTGGGGGGGTCTATTATTTTCACCAAAATTGATCCCATTGGGTCTTTTCCAGGAACCTCTATTCCCATCAGTAAATGAAATGCAGTGATGGCTCCTTTTTTCTTAAAATGGGGAGTGAGTGTGCTCTTAAAAGCAATTATTACTGGGTTGTGTTTGCTCATATCCTCACTATGGCGACCCTTGGAAAAAGCTAGCTGAGACCTAAACGATGTACCAGGGGGATTGTTATTTCCTGCAGCTCTAGCACTCCAATATACCTTCTCTGAATCGGGACACCACGTATTATCATCTGGCCGTCCCCAAGCATGTATGCACCCATAAACGTCATGGCCTGTTTTGTCCTGCTGGTTTCCACACACAACTACATCACACACATCAAGACTGACCGTAACCGCTTCACCTCTGGGGATGAGTATCTCTAACCCCTCCTTGGACTCAGCTGATCTCTTGGCTCTGAGGATATATGGAAATCTCTTGAACACAGTTGAAATATTGTTAGTGTTATTTGCATTCTCTACGAGTGCACGAATGGATTCGGATTTTTCACGATGCTGCACCCTCCACCCAACCAGGAAAATGCCAACTGTGATGAATAAAACTAACAATGATATTACAATTTTTATCCCTAGGGGGGCCCTTAATTGTTCTGACTTTTTCAATGGCATTTCATCAATTTCTGACTTTTTCAATGGCATTTCATCAATTTTATCCATGGTCATATCAGTTGCAGAGTATTTTAGAATGATGAGCACAAAAATAAAGTATATAGAAAATAATAAAAACAACAATATTGGACTCTTAGTGAATGGACTATCAAAATAGGTTTCAGAGGTAAAACCAGAATGGGTATTCTGTTTTAGTATTCAATCTAAAAAACCTGAAGACAATTCGTCTTTTGAGCTGTCTATCTTAATATTTCTTGATTTGATTTCTATTCATCGTTTTGTTCCAGCTCTGCCAAATCAGTCCTAACTTCCGAGAGCTTTCTGGAAGGTGCCGGTGCAGGGCGACAATGTGTCAGGTGGTGCCAATTTGCTCCTTTTTTACCTTTTATCCGGAGAGCGTGTGAAGTTCGTTCAACAACTTCCCACGGTCCAGTCCACCTGGGTTCAGCCCACTTTCTTTTGTGAACTTTCAACCTCACCCAATCACCTGGCCGCACAGGAGTCTCTTCTGGCGTCTCGTCTGGTGTCTCTGCAGTTCTCTGAACCTGTGTAGACAAGACTTGGATAATATTACTCAGAGCTCCGACATATTCATCCACTTCTATTTGTCTAATGTCTAAAACTGGGCCACTTCCTCCTTCTCTGGGAGGCCCAGGCATTGGCCTACCAGTTAACAACTCATGGGGAGAAAGATGTGTTTTAGCACCTTGAGAAGATCTCATTGACATGAGTGCCAAAGGCAAAGCATCGACCCATTTCATGTTTGTGCCAAAAATAACCTTTGCAATCTTCCCTTTTAAAGTTTGATTTGCTCTTTCTACAATACCCTGAGATTGTGGATGGTATGCTGACCCAAACTTATGAATTATACCAAAATATAACTCTACTTCTTCTAAGTGTTTGCTTGTGAAATGTGAACCATTGTCGGATCTTATTATCTTAGGCACTCCATAGCGGGGTATAAGTTCTGTTTTTAGCCATTTAATAACTGTCTTTGCATCTTCTTTCTTACAGGGAATGGCTTCAATCCATCTTGTATAACGATCAATCATTACCAACATATATCTAAACCCTCTGACTACGCTGTCTGCTCCCATGTCTGTATAATCTATACAAATGTCTTTGAATGGGGCTTCTGGGACTGGATATCTTCCCATCGGGCATTTGTATGGCTTTTTTACATTGAACACATTGCACGTGTCACAGTCGTTTACGAAGTTTTCAACCATGTCCTTCATGTAAGGATGCCACCACTGTTGTTCAATGTCTTTTGTTGTTCTTGCTTTGCCTACATGAGTGGGACCATGTGATTGTTCTATCAGCAGGTGGCATAGCTTTGCAGGTGTGACCAAACGACCATCGTGGGCTCTCCAGAGGCCATCTACTTCCTTTGCTCCCTTCTGACTCCATTGATTTTGTTCATACACTCCAGCATATTTCTGCATGTCTTTGATGTGTTCGGTGGTTAACTCTTCTTGAGCATTGTCCTTCGTACATATCATTTGCTTGCTGTACCCTCCTGCTAACATCTTTGCTGTTGCCATCACAAGTGGCAGTAATGAAATGCAAAGGACATCAAACAGTGAACAATGCAATATCCAGAGGAAACGATGCAGCAGACAAGGCAGCAAAGAAAGCAGGAGTTTTAGCGCTTCAGCATGTTTTACTGGTGTATTAGCAGATGTTAGGAATCCTCTTCTGATCCACTGTGGTCCGTCTATATGCACTGCTCCATACGCATATGCTGAATCTGTGTAGATGTTAACTCGTCGTCCCTCTGCATGTTCCAAGGCTTTGGTGAGTGCCACTACTTCTGCCAGTTGGGCTGAAGCAGGTTGGGAGATGATTTCTGCTTCTATTGTCTGTATTTTGTCTCCCTCCTGCCTGACTACTGCATAGGAGGCCACATTTCCGTCATCTCCCTTGTAACAACACCCGTCACTGTAGAGTGTGAAGTCTGTAACGTTTTCAAGCCGTTAAAATGAGATAAATAGAAAGTGAGGAAAGAGAATTTGTGGAGAGGAGGCGTGTTTAGTCATGTGTTGAATGTACAATGTCAAAATCTTCTGTTATGTGTGATATCGGACATTGGTGAAACCACAGCGGAAGTGAACAGCAACAGGGCCAACTGGCAGCGGGGGAGGAGCGAGAACTGATTATATAAGAGCTGGAGGTGTTGTTCTCTGGCTCTCTTCTTGACCGGATCCACGGAGGAACGAGGCTGCAGCTTCTCCTCCCTTCGAACGACTCCTGTTTGTAACACTACCGTGCCTTTTACTACATTAAAGTAACCCATTTGAAACTTTTAGTCGAGACTCATTGATCTCATTATTTTAACCAGTTCTCTCCTGGACGCAAGAAAAACGAATAAGCTAACACTCTCACAAGATTGCTGACATCCTCGTGGATTCATCTTCTTATTACAGACACATGCATTTCCAAACCTTCGGTCTACCTATGTTGTAAATGTATTATCTTTTCGATTTACACACGGCATCTATTGCACGTCTGTCCGTCCTGGCAGAGGGATCCCTCCTCTGTAGCTCTCCCTGAGGTTTCTCCCATTTTTCCCTTTAAACTGTGGGTTTTCTCTGGAAGTTTTTCCTTGTACGATGTGAGGGTCTAAGGACAGAGGGTGTCGTATTGTCATACTGATATTCTGTACAAACTGTGAAGACCACTGAGACAAATGTAACATTTGTGATATTGGGCTATATAAATAAACATTGATTGATTGATTGATCCACTGCACCACACGCCTCCCTATATAAGACTAACATTCCTGACAATAGATCTCAATAGTCATCTTTTATGGTGTAAATGTCTTTTTAATAACATTTTTGAATGGAACATTCTCAACATGAATGCATGAATCCAAATAAATATAACTTAAATATGTGGAAAAATACTGTGTTTGAAATGTATAATTGAAATTAGATGTTAGCTTTTTGTTTTGATATATATATTATATATATATATATATATTTTGTATTCCAGTCTCCCTTCAGATATGTTAAGTGGCATTCAACACAATGCTGCTCATCTCCTTCAGTTGGGAGAAAAGCTGGTTCAGGTTCAGCATTATGGGGGGACAGGACAGCTGAGCCTAAGGATGGATCTGTTGGTTCTGGCACCAGGGGAAGGGACAACTGATTTAGTATGAATAGCTGCTAAAAATGTACCTGCATTTATTAAATGTCAGCTAAAAGAGCAGTGAAATTTAAAACCTCTGCATTTTCTTTATAGATATTAACAGTACTTAATGTCAGCTTAGTAAAAAAAAACATAACAATTATTATTTACAATGGACCAGGCGCGTCGCCTGGCCTGGGCATCCAGATGTTTTTTCTTTAGCCCCGGACAATTCTCCCTCAATAATATAATACATTAACCGTGCTTTACCTGAACCTCATCATGACACTAGAGAGGAGGGCAGGATTGTATTTTCCCGTGTTCAGTGAATGCAACAGAGGCAAGACACCAGACCAATCACCAGAGAGTTGTATGGAAATAAACGTCTTATTGGCTGACCGGTACCTATCCTGTGACAATGTTTAAACTGTCAGTCGGACTCAGAGTTTTTGAAGATGGACATAAGAACATTTGTTCTTAAAAAAGACGACAATTCTCAAGTGGTGGCTCACACAACAACCCCAGAGTCACCACTTGCGCCAGGTAAACAAGGTATGTACATCTCAGTAAACTTCCAAGTTATGCGAACATGTAAGCAAAGCATAAATTACAGCTACGTTGTTGACGTTACTTTTAATCGCGCGGGTAAGCTAAACGTTAGCAAGTAGCTATAGCTAGCCAGAGATATTAAATTAACACTTTGTCATACAATATAAATGTTATATTTTTTAGCGTTACCTGGTGATATAAAAAAAATCCTCTGGAGAATGTTGACTTACTGTGAGTGTTCGACATGAAGCTAGAAGCTACCTTACATTACACAGTCACAGGGGAGTGATTTGTAAAATATCCATAAAGAAAAAGAAAAATCTGTTTACAGTTCTGTTTCATATGGGTGTTGAAATATGTATCCATATCTCTTAAAGGTCCCATGTCATGGCCATTTCTACTGATCATAATTCCATTGTTGAGGTCTACTAAAATAGATTTATACTATTCAATTCCAAACTCACATTGGTTTCTCATACAGCATCTCTGTAAAGTATGTGTATTCACCGGTATTCACTCTGTCCTAAACGGCTTGTTGGAGCTCCTGCCCCCCCCCTCCCTGTGAGCCCAGTGTGCTCCGATTGGTCAGATTGGCCACTCTGTTCTGATTAGTCAACCACCAGAGAGGCTCCGCATATGTCTAACACAGTGCATTTTTGGTCTCTGAGCGGAACATCAGTTTTACAATGGCGTCGGTACAGCCGTATATGTTTGAACCGGAGTCCGATCCTGAAAGTGAGACAGACCAACGTGATATACCTGATCCACCGTCCCAAACTAGACTAGAGCAGACGGTTTCACAGTGGAAAGTTTTTATTTAGTATCGCTCTTACATTTCAGATGTTAGAACTGCATCATTTATCAACATCACAGTAACAAGTTTGTCCGCTAACTAACCGAACTGTACCTACAACTGTTGTTATTTAGGTGCACTTGTGGAAACTGCGCCATGATGCCTACCGAAGTGGAAAACCTCTGTTGCAAAGAAATTAGAAAGGTAGCCTAGCTGACAGTTACAACATTATGTAGCCAGCCAGCTGAAAACACCAACAGTAGCACACAACATTATATGCCAAGATATACACCACACATATTTGTCAAGTCAATAGACTATTATATGCCCTTTTATTTCTTCCTTAGTAATTGAATGTTTATTTTGTAAACCTTGCCATAGTTGGTTCAATTGCTAAACGTGTTATGTTACACATATCTCACCTTCCTATAGGTTGTAACACGAATGAACCACTACTGTGTTTGATGAAAAATCAAACACAGTAGTGTCATGGTTTGCTATATATGAATGATATGTTTGCTATATATGAATGATATGTTATAGGAGCAAATAATTCAGGGAAGAAAGGCTACTAAGTATTTCCATCAAACTTTATTTTTAGAAATGTACAAAATGAACGTGTAAATATACATATATACACTGTATATAATCCATTCCTCCCCTTATAGGCATTTTCGGCATCTTGCCTATCGAAGCTTTGTCAGCTGCTGCTGGGGCTTTTTAGGACGAGGCATCAGAGTGGTCATCCCGTCATGTGTTGTCCGCCAGATACACCTGGGGCCTGTACTACGAAGCTGGTTCAACCTAACCTGGATATGTTTGAGTTAGCCAGTTGGCCTAATCCAAAACATACGCGCTCTTGCTAAACGGTACTACGACACGGGTTATCAAGTGGATCGCTCAAGCCAGCCGTGCCCTATCTAGTTAGGTGCGCGTTCACGTGAAAGGGGTGGTATTTTGAGCATTCGACCAATCCCAAACATGGACAAGCGCACTGACAGCGCAGCGGCATACTTCCTGAATGATAACTCAACTATAATATTAGTCAAATATGAAGACGTTAAACTTTAAACATCCATGACTTAAGCACTTTATCCAGGATCAAAGCCACATAGCTGCACCTGCAAGGTGAATACAGCTGGTAACAGAAAAAGTGTTGAATGCGTACATTAACAGGTTTATGATATCACTGCCCCGACTAAGACACGATCTGACTTTAATTACATTTGACTCGAGTGTTTCGTCAACTTAATGTGTTGCTTAAAATAATACTTCTGCATACAGTATGTGACACTGTGAGTGTGGCCAGATACGGCTCAGCTGACTCAGATAAGGAAAGATATGATACATTATGATGTGATATGCCGCGGACTGTACTGTTACTTTGATCCGGTTACTTACACTGAACAAAAATATAAACGCAACACTTTTGTTTTTGCTCCCATTTTTCATGAGATGAACTCAAAGATCTAAAACATTTTCTATATACACAAAATAACCATTTCTCTCAAATATTGTTCACAAATCTGAAAGAATCTGTGATGGTGAGCCTAAGGCACACCTGCGCAATAATCATGCTGTCTAGTCAGCATCTTGATATGCCACACCTGTGAGGTGGGATGGATTATCTCGGCAAAGGAGAAGTGCTCACTATCACAGATTTTTTCAGATTTGTGAACAATATTTGAGAGAAATGGTTATTTTGTGTATATAGAAAATGTTTTAGATCTTTGAGTTTATCTCATCTCAAAGTGTTGCGTTTATATTTTTGTTCAGTGTATGTTGCTTTCTTAACGCTAATGTTATAATAGTCAGATTGCTCTGAAGATGGGAGGTGATATTCTGCCGTCTATCCTGCAACGGCAGTTTTTCTGTATTTCCTTTCTCCTGTAATGTGACTTGATCGCTTTAAACTCCGCACACGGAGCTCTGATTGGTCAGCAGGCAGTGCTTTCACCGTAGTCTGCTACGTCCGGTCATTCATTGTAGCTTGCATAAAAACAACGTTTTCCCTAGAATGTCTAGCTCTTGGTAGCCTTCTTTTTTAGCTCGGTAGCATACACGCTAGGAACGCCAACTATAATGTAATTAAGTTTCGCGACTGACCGTACGGTAAATCACCCGGAGTATACTGTCTGAGTATTTCGTGTGTGAATGCAGACATTCTCCTGCTATGAGATACATGTAAGGCCATCTGCTGACATTGGAGTTGATATATGGAAACGCTAGCAACTTAGTTAGCCCAGTTAGCACTGTGTCAATGGCTTACAGCCTGAAAAACATTTACCCATTTAAACAGTCGTGGTAGATACCTTGTTTGTTTTAAACATCATAAATACACAAACAACAATGAATACTTACAGGTTGTGTACCCGAATCTCCCGCTGGTCTAAACAAAGTAATAATAATAATAATAATAATAATAATAATGCATTTTATTTATATAGTATAATATAGTATATAAGTAGTAGTATAATATAGTATATAAGTAGGAACAGCATCGTTCTTCAGTGCCCTACGCTGTGCATATCCGGCATGAATCGCTGAAAGGTTTGTGAAGCTTTGTTTCGTGAAAAGCTGGCAGAAGGTGTGGCCTCTGGGTGTTCAAACGTCATAGTACCCAGGAAGTCTGAGGTTTCACAGCTCAGATGTCTGGGCCTCATTTGTCCAATTTAGATGAATTACTGAGATCATATGTCATTCTCCTTATTTTAGACTATTTTTATCTTAGTTTTCACTGGTGTGAGAGGCTCTACTTCTCATCACTGACAACAACAACTGTTTGATGTCTTCCTCAAGGAAACACACACAAACTGCTGATGGACATGTTGGCTGTTCCTCACCACTTTCTGTTAGAGCAATATATCTTTAAATCAAATTTAGATAATCTTTACATTTTGAAAATGTATATGCATTTTATATTTACTAAAGCTACATCATATAAATGTTAGATAACAAAAAAAGTAGCAGGTCATAAAATTATAATTTGTTCATTAGTCTTAGTTCACCAAATTTGGAGAACTTTCAGATGTATTAAAAGTCTCAAGGAGTTCAAATCAATCCCATGTGTTTTTAAACTTGAGTAGGATTGTTTGCAGTAAATGTTAATTTCCTACAATCAATGTACTCTTTCAAATTAAAAGGAGTAGGCTACTAGCATATGTGTATCACCTTCAACACAAGCCTATATAAAACATTAAAACAGGATGGTTGTTGAACTTGAAACTGTAACAGGGGCTACAATGCTAACATTAGCAGTATCATGCTAACATTAGCATCATAGCACAGTAAGAACAGCACAGCTGTTGTCAGTAGTTCTGCAGGTATTTGGGCATACATACATTTTGGACAAACTAAAATGCTGAGGTGACAAAAGACCTACAGGAAAAGCCAGAGCATCACCAAAGTTATTCCAAATCCAAGTGTGAAACAATGTCATGGCAAGGGGGATTTAAAGAGAGCCAATCTTAGTCTTGACAGTTCTCTGCTCAGTTAGCCTAACCTTGTAATGACCTTTAGTGTCTTCACTTTTGAAAAATAAATAACAATCAGATTTCCCCAAATGTTTAAATATTTATTTTAAGGTAAAACCGGTCATGAATTGTAGACTTATAATGGCAATAACTTTTTCTTTACTACAACATAAAGGTGTGCTTGCATCTGGAATATGAAAATCAGTACTAATATATGCAAATGTATGGCAAATGTTACAGGCACAACCTTCTCTAAACACATCTGTTTTCTAAACTAGTTGGTTGATTTGTCTAGAATTCCAACCCTGACTGCTACCAGCGTGTCAGGCCTTAAATCCACAATCCCTTACTGCCCATTAAAGTTAATGCACAACATCCCTGTCTTGTTCCCTAATTGAGGCCTCTGAACTGGGGGAGCAGGTGGGCTCGCACTGCCACTTCAGACTCAGCCCCTCTGCACGAACCCAAAGCATCAGCTAAATGTAGGCAAAATATGCAACCCAGTCTCACGGCATTTCGTGTTATAGTCACAATTAATTTAATCTATTGATTCGTGTTCACCAACACGATTTTCACATTTTTTCGTGTCACACAGAACGATTTTAAAAGCAATGTATTTCTATTGGTAGTATGTTTCGTGCCTTTGCACCACGTATTTTTGTCCGGTCGGGTATTGGAAGACCAGAAGCTGTGTGGTTCATAAAACATTTTCTTACTCAATATCTTACCCTAAGCCTAACCCTATCCCTTTTATTTTAAATCGTATAATGTCTGAGTTTTTTTGCCGCCCGCGAGGAAAATAAATGGGGCAAAGAGCCTCAGAATACTGAAAGTTGGCAGTTGGCATTTCAGACAGAGATATCATAGAAAACAGGGTGAGTGGTCTGTGGTCCTCAGTGGAGCGGGGCGGGGTGCAGGCTGGGAGCTGGGCGTCTGCTCTTCGGTCCCCGGTCTGATAAGCTGCATCCCCCGGTACATCCTCCCCCTGTTGGAAATGCCAGTGCAAGGTGGAGGACAGAGTTCACCCAATGCTGCCCCCCCTTGATGAACCATGGGGTAGCTATACTTCTTATCAGCATCCACACACCTGTACTGCTGCTACAATAGGGGGCCATAGAGGTGTGTTTGTTTGGTGGTATGGGGGAGGGCAAAACAGATGCACAGAGAGAGGGACTACAAGGTGGTCTCTTACTGGGTTTTTGAACTCTTGGATTTTTGAAGGAGTTAATAATTTCCGCACAAAGAACAGGCCTGACAGTTTTTGTTCGTCAAGTCGGCCTCTGGCTGATCTGCTGTTGAACTGAACTTATGTTGGCAGAGGTGCTGCTTGATAAGAGATCAGGTCAACAGCCCTCCACCAATCTCTGGGCCCATCTTCTTCTCTGCTTGCTTGTTCTGCTGGTTGTGAGCTCAGAAACAGGAGAGGGAAACAGAACACAATTTCTGAGCTGATAATTGAATGCTATGATGCATTTCATGAACTTAAACAAGCATATATAGTTGTCGCTGTCTATTAGGTCTGTAAGACTTTAGCTGTAATGGTCTGTAAAACCACTCAGGAAGTTAAGTTGATCTATTTAGGTGGGCTGCTAAATGCCTCTTTGCATATCATGTCTGTACGTGCAAACACAAGCAGTTTTGAGTATATGCGTGGCTACACACTTTTGTGTGTGTTTTCTATAATTGTGTAAGCCAATGAGGAACTGATAAGCCTTATGGAGCCAGCCGGCAGACACTTAAAGATGTCTGCATTGATAATGAGCAGGGAGTTTAGTAAAGCCAAACCGTCCTCAAAATAGTTCGACCTGATCAGTGCTGATGAATCCTGCTCCAGGTGATGTTATCAGCAAATCATTTATTGTCATAACCTCCTTTAGTAAAGCCAAATCATTTATTGTCATAACCTCCTTTAGTAAAGCCAAATCATTTATTGTCATAACCTCCTTTAGTAAAGCCAAATCATTTATTGTCATAACCTCCTCAGCACAATGTCGCTGCAGTTTTGTCCTCCAATGATGACTGAGGAGGAATGCTCTTCCTTCATGTTTAATGTAACTTTCCATATTGGGAGAAGAACTCTAAACATGTGAGTGTCTGTAGAGCTCTGGTTGTATGAGATCAAAGCAAGGGATAGCCAATGTTGAAGTGGGCTTATCTAACTACTGTGGCAGGGGTCAGCAGCTTAAAAAAGCTATGATCTCAGTGCTCATTGAAAAGAATCCTCCATGGCAACACTCGACTGTGGCCTTGAGAGAAACTGGCTGCAGCAAATAGGTTAAAGGCTAATTGATTGCATGTTGTTAGAGTGCATGACTTGGGTCCCTGCCTGTGTAAGTGAACTAATTATATGCCCAAGGACATAACAAGTGCCTGGGAGAGTAAGTGTGCCGCCCCCCTCGCCCCCCACCCTCCTGTCTGTGTTTTTGAACTTGGAGATGAAGCCATCTGCACGCTCTCTGGAGACACCGGGCTCCCTCGTCCCTCCTTCATTTTCTGCTCCCACTGTAATGGGAAAATTGCTCTGTCTTTCCGCTTTAGTTGGGATTGGCAGCATTGATAAGAATTGCAGGGACAATTAGAGACAGGAGTTTATATTGAGAGGCTTTCAAACAACGCTGGGCTGTCATCGGTGGCTGATACCCCTTGGGACCTATGCACTGAACATGACTCCATCTCAGTGAGAGAACTCTGCTGCTTAGAGGTAAAGTCCAGTGTTTGGGTGCAGCAACAACCTCTGATTCTTGTCATTTCATTGATCTTAACAGCAGCCACCCTCAGTATGTAATCAGACAATTGGCGCTGGTTTCTTTCCTTTTTCTTCCTTTTCATGTATTCTCTTTTTTTTCATGTATTCTCTTGTGACGCTGGTTGCACACAATAAAGACAACAAAAAGCTCTCTTATCCACCAAGTCTGGCTTTGTTTGGATGTGTATGATGAGCCTGTCTGCCCAGCACAGATTTACTTCACCTTTCTCCTTCTCGCAGAGATGGCCCCGATTTGGGAAAATACCTTGCTGTGCTGTAGTCCCTCAACTAATTACTGTTAAAAGGTCTGATATGACTGGGTGGCATACAGGCAGCGAGAGGCTGAGACTGGCAGGCAGAAATATGAAGGTGTGGAAGGGCCTGGGGGCATTGTTTATGAGCTAAGTGAAGTGGACCATCACAGAGGGAGTCAAGCAAAGGCCAAATAAGTGATGGAAGGAACGATTAGAGGAGAGTGAGACGGGGGAGGAAAGAGCAACATTCCTGCATAGGACTCAATCCCCCCTCTCAGTAACAGGACACTTGTCTCCGCAGTGGGGGCGTCACATGAGAAAAGCCCAGAGCATGTTAGCAGCCCTGCTACATCTTCTTCTGGGTTTTCCTGATCAGTCTGGAAGTGCTCAGTTCACATTTGGTACATGTGTGTACAGTTTTTAATCTGTTTCCTGTCTGAGCGAGGCTCATTCAAACAGCACAGGACAGATGATCTATCCCTGAGCTATTCATCATGGTCTGCCTCTCTCCCAACTCTCAGGACCACGTCTCCAACTTCCTCATGTATCTGGGGTCAAACATGCATCAAGACCCGAACCCATTAGCTGCCAGGTTTTTCCTGAGCTCAGATAAAATCTGTGATAATAGCAACGCTAGTTGAGTCAGTGGAGCTACATTCACAGCACACTGCTAATTGGCCATAAATGAGCCCATCTGGTTTGATTTGCTGTTCCGTGAGGCAGCAGGGTAGCAGCCCCCCCCAGCTAAGCTCCTCTAGCTGCCTGCTCAGCCCACGGCCCCACTAACACGAGACCACCTAAGCTGAACTCATAACTTGAAACCTAAACTATACCTCTATACACCGACACATACAGATCTAGATTCGGCTTATTCAAAAGCCCGCCCTTAATTAGTGCATTATAGATAAACCCTCGGCTAAGGCATTCTTTTGAGAAGAAGTATGCCACATTCATGCCTGATAAAATATAATAATGAATTAAAAACGTTATACAAAGCGTGAATAAAATAAAAGTGTAGTTGAATGTTATACTGTCCAGCAGTGCAGCATGATGGGAAGGGATGACAGGGTAGTGGATCAGTGGTTCAGTGGTTCAGTCAGGGGCTGACTTTTGGCTTGTCGGTGAACATTCAGGGTGGAGGCTGATGTGAGTTGTGGGGTAAAATATTATGGGCTGTCTCAGAGACATATAGAGAAAAAGTAAAGACAGTATTGCAATGAATAGTTACTGAGATCAATTAAAAGGCCATATAACTCAGGTTTATTGAATATCTACTTTTACAGGTGAACTCAGTGGACATCAGTACCCTCCCACCTGCTCACAGTGGACTTTACCACTCTTCATAAACGTCCATTGTTTTGACGGTCTAACAATGCGTCCAACACATACAAAGTCTGCCTTGGTGCCTTAGTATATTAGAGTTTATACAGAGTCATGTCTCTGTCCAAAGGGTTAATATAATGAATTTCAAAATTCACTATCATTTTAGCTTTGGTTTGATCTCCACTAAACGCTGGTTAACTGCTGAATCTCAGTGTTATGTTTGGTATTAGCGCTTCTGCACTAAAATTAGCCAGGTATAAAATCGGTACCACTTTACAATAATACTACCCTTATAAAGGGTTTACGAATAGTTTGTAATTCATTTATTAATTAGGTTGTGAACACTTTATAAATCATTAATAAACTTTTATAAGACATGAGATAAACAGGGCAACTGTGAGCGGTGGCTTGCCAAATAGTGAGCCCACATGTATCTGTACTGCTAAGCCTTATATTGGCTACTAAGCTTACTTCATGTTCTTCATCAGTCAGCATCCTTGGTAGCTGTTGTTCACCAAGTTGATTCCCCCCCCATCCATCTTGATGTTTCCTGGCATCTCTTATGACCATTTATTGATGAGTTACTACCATTTATAATTGGTAAAGGGGAGCCTTATTGTAAAGTGTGAAACAAATCAACATTTATTAACGAGTTACTACCATTTATAACTACTGAAAGGGTGCGTTGTTTTTAAGTTTAATACTGTACACATGTCCATTTATGAATGAGTTATAACATTCACGCTGACCTAATACACATTTTTCACATAAAATGCAAAGTACGATGCAACAGAACCAAGCAAAACATTTTATTCACACATGAAGAAAATTAGGACTCAAAATAATGACTGTTTAGTATGACTGATACACATATTCAAACATAAAAGCTTTTCTCAGACATAAATGGAAGACTTGGTAAGACATAATGGTACTCAGACTGGAAAGGCTTTGTGTATTTCCTTGAACAAGCGTCCAAGCAGTCCATCAGGGTGAGCAGAGCCAAGCCAAGATGACCATTCAAGAACCTTGAGGTGTTCCTCCAACAAACTCTCTGTACGGTTTCCTGTCAGTCTACGGACCTTTGACGGTCGTTGCATACTAACACAAAATAAATCATAACATCATCTTAGTTAACAACAAAATGCATACAAATTACAGTAAAAATTGTTGCACATCATGTTTCAAAATGCCATACTTGTTTATTAGGTGCATTGTACAGTATAACAGAATTTAAGGATAATTATACAGTAATGGTCCAGTGTTAATTTTGGCAGCTGTTTTTGATTTAGTCTTTAGACGAAAATGGCTATTAGTTTTAGTCACATTTTAGTCATTTCTATCCTTCATAGTTTTAGTCGACGAAAACTCAAAACGTTTTAGTCGAAGAAAAATTACATTTTAGTCAACTTTTAGTCAAAATGTTTTCTCTCTTCAAACCAATTCAGTTCAGTCAGAATACAGGTTTCTGACATTGGAATCAAGGTGACAGTATCAAGTGTTGACATTTGTAAAGCAATATTTCACTCTCTTAACACTTTACTTGTGTAATATCTAGGAATGGGTATCGTTAAGGTTTTCTACGGTACTATAAGTCTTATCGATACTGCTTATCGATCCGGTACTTTAACGGTATTCTTGTATTTACTTTTTGTTATTTTTTAAAGGGAAAAACTAACAAATTGTTAACCGAATTAATTGCTTTATTTAAATTTGAAAGAAATGAAATATATATAATTATGTTAAAATATTGTACTGTACTTGAGTAAAATGTTGAGGTACTTTTACTGGAGTATTTAAATGTTTTGCTACTGTGTACTTCTACTCCACTACAGTTCATAGGTAAATGGTGTACTTCTACTCCACTACATGTATTTAATACCTTTAGTTACTTTACAGATGTGGATGAATGATGTGAAATATAATCAAGTGTTAAATCAGACTTTAGTTCCACCTGGAGTAAATTCACAAGCTACCCTGCAGTATACAAAGTCATTCAAACTAGCTGCACCTTTACCAGCTTTGAGAACACTTTCATGATCAATCATTATAAAACATATCATATATATTATTCTGAAATGGACCAATCTGCACAATGACTACTTTTACTGTCGCTACTTTAACTATATTTTGATGATCATACTTTTACTTGAGGAACTCTTCCTACACTATGGTATTTTTTTACTTAACTACAAGATCTGAGTACTCCCACCTCTGCGCTCCTGATTTGATAAGGAAGTCGAAAATTGTGCATTTCTCCGACTGAATATGAAAACCTTTTGGCCGGCTGTTTGGACAGACTACTCTACTCGTGTCAACGTGCTAACGTGAAAACACTAATGGCAAACAAGCTTTGTCCACATCGAGCCTTGTAGAGTGTCTCTATACTTCTGAACGCTCCGTCCCCGGCAGATCTCTGTGTGCCGCTGCAGCGTGTCTGTTAGGCCCCGCCCCCCGCACACAGAGAGACACAGGGAGATCGCTCTTCTGGAGTGAAGAGAGCGGAAATAATGATATTGCAAGTTAGAAACGTAAGATGCATTTCGACAGCCAAGACGGACAATTGGGGGGAAATACCCTGCATTTTGAATGTCCGATAGTCCACCATTAACACCTTAGTCCCGTCTCGTCTCGTCAACGAAAACTTAATATACATTTCGTCAAAGTTTTCATTATCAAGAATCTATTTTTAGCTCGTCATCGTCTTGTCTTAGTCATGTAAAAAAGGTCGTTGACGACCATTTTTCGTCATAGTTTTCGTTGACGAAATTAACACTGTAATGGTCCATATTGTGCAACTCGATTTTGACAAGATAACAACTGGTGACTTCTAGAATTGTGTGAGTAACATTGTGTTTTTAGACTTCTCTGTTTCAGTGTGTGTACTCTGTATAAAAGCTCTGTAGTTGATCTGATTGAAATTGTGATTTTAAATCTCAAAACCGCTACAGTATCTGTCAAGGCAGAAACTTGGGTCAACCCATTTGATAGAAACCTTAAAACTGAACTCATTGACTGCTAGGGTTAAACTTTGATTTAAACATTTATAGAATACTAAGAGCTTTATTGAGTAGGTGTAACTGTATTAAGGGTTATACTCATAACTTTATAAACTTAGGGTTTAATGTAATTGTAAAACCAGTGTGCCACTGAAAATACAATAACAACTCAGGAGGGAGGCAGTCTAGATATCCAAAATATCCTTCTGAGGGCCACCAGCTGCAGAGAATTAACTAATGAAAGGGGCGTGGCCCCACAGCTGTGAGAAATCAGCAATCAGTTGTCCATTTTAGGTAACTTTCCTGGAGCGTCAGCTCCAGTGTCAGACGAAGACTGACAAAGACATTAGAGTCCTGCGGGAGTCCTGCAGGAGTCTTAACCAAAGACTGACAAAGACATTAGAGTCCTGCGGGAGTCCTGCGGGAGTCCTGCGGGAGTCTTAACCCAAGACTGACAAAGACATTAGAGTCCTGCGGGAGTCACGAGGGAGGCAAAGAGGAGGCAAATCCTACTCAGATTGAGCTAAGAATCGCTGGTGTTTTATTTTATTTTCTTTAGTTTTTTAGCTCCTCATGCTATAATCATGTGTATTTTCTCCATTCCTGTTTATGTGTCCTCTCGCAACTATCACTGGCCCCGTGTATCGCCTAATCGCTATAACCGGCCTGCTCTCGTCTATCCCACATGCTCCACTGAGATCCAACATCTAGTCTCAGGGGGCCTGTGGAACTGCCAGTCAGCTGTTCCTAAGGCTGACTTCATTTCTGGCTATGCTTCCCTGCAGTCTCTGGATTTCCTTGCTCTCACGGAGACCTGGATTACTCCATCCAACACATCCACCCCAGCAGCTCTCTCCACAGCATATTCCTTCTCCCACACACCCAGACCCTCTGGCAGAGGAGGTGGCACTGGTCTCCTGCTCTCTCCCAAATGGAGCTTTTCATTCTACCAACTACCTAACTTCACTCCTTCCACCTTTGAATTCCATGCCGTCACAGTAACCCATCCTATACAATTAACCATTGTTGTTCTCTACCGTCCACCAGGTGCCTTGGGAGACTTCTTGGAGGAGTTAGATAATCTCCTCTCACACATCCCTGAAACTGGCCCTCCCACTGTACTTCTCGGAGACTTCAACCTCCAGACAGAGAAAATATCTGAACTAACATCTCTTTTAACCACCTTTGCTTTCTCACTGTCTCCTTCCCCACCAACTCATAAAGCTGGCAATGTCCTTGATCTCATATTCTCAAGGAACTGCACTACTTCTAACCTCTCTGTAAACCCGCTTCACACCTCCGATCACTTCTTCATTTCATTCTCTCTACCCCTTGCCAAACATAACAAACCAATCTCTTCTCATTCTGCACCTGTCCGCCGTAACCTCCGTTCCCTCTCCCCCTCTACCCTTGTCTCGTCGGTGCTCTCAGCCCTCCCTTCCTCTGACTCGTTCCAACTCCTGCCTCCTAACTCTGCTGCAGAAACTCTCCTCTCTACCCTTTCATCCTCTCTGGACTCTCTCTGTCCTCTCACATCTCGGCAGGCTCGTCAGTCCCCTCCTGCTCCCTGGCTAAATGACGCACCTCCTAACCTATCAGGCTCTCCTCTCCTCTTTCTCTGCTTCGATCTCTCAGGCAAAAAGCACTTTCTTTCAAGATAAGATCCAATCTTCCTATTCCAATCCCAAAAAACTATTTTCCATCTTCTCCACCCTCTTGGACCCCCCTAAAGCCCCTTCCCCCTCCTCCCTTCTGTCAAGCGACTTTGTTAACCACTTTGAAAAAAAGTTGATGATATTCGCTCTTCTTTTTCCGACTCACCATTACTCACCGCTGGGTCACCAGACCCTCCTCTCACCCACACACTAACCTCCTTTTCCCCTCTCTCTCCAAGTGAGGTTCTTACCCTCATTACCTCTGCCCATCCTACCACCTGTCCTCTGGACCCTATCCCCTCAAACCTCCTTCAGACTATCGCTCCTGATATTCTACCATTTCTCACCCATTTCATCAACACTTCTCTAACTTCTGGTCACTTTAACAGTCTCAAGGAGGCAAGAGTAAACCCTCTCCTAAAGAAACCCACTCTCAACCCGTCTGATGTTATAAACTACAGGCCTGTCTCTCTCCTCTCGTTCCTGTCTAAATCACTTGAACGCGCTGTCTTTAAACAACTCTCCTGTTATCTCCATCAGAACAACCTTCTGGATCCGCACCAGTCTAGTTTCAAAGCAGGTCACTCAACAGAAACTGCCCTCCTTGCTGTCACTGAGGAACTGCACACTGCTGAAGCAGCATCCCTCTCCTCTGTCATCTTCCTTCTGGACCTGTCTGCTGCATTTGACACAGGTGCTTCATGTCAGCTTCTTCCAGGGGATTAAATGGAGCTCGAGTGAGCCCATCTAAAACCACTGTCAAGTCCCATAAGGGCACTCTTGACCTGGAAACAGGGAGGAGCCTGCGGGCTCCTCTCATAAAACGGCAGACCAAAGGATGTTGGCTGGCCGTCTTACCCTCAAAGCCTACATGGCATGCAGCAATAGCAGCCAGGTAGACTTTGATCTGTGTTTTTCAATTTGGTCCTGTAGAAATGATAAAATCACTCCGACAGGACATTTGAAAAGAGGTGTGCTCCCTTTGAGAGTACCATTCCCCAAACACCCTCCACTTACAGTCATAAAGAGACCTGGTGGAGGAGGCTCTCGCACTCTGAATAGTGTTTATCACCTCTTGCAGGAGACCCACTATATTCAGATTGTACAACTCACGGGCCAGGCCCATAGGGCCACACGCCCCGGGTGTAGGTGACGTGAACGCGTCCATGCCTAACGGTGCGTTTTGATCGTCCATTGAAAAGAAAAGCTGACAGTGAGCATTTTCTTTTGATGCGAACAGATCCACCACGGCTCGGCCGTAACGCACCCACAGCTGGCTCACAACCATTGGATGTAGAGTCCAGTCTGCATATAGTGGTACACCTCTGGACAGCAGGTCTGCCCTGAGGTTCAATACCCCTGGTACGTGCGTCGCTCTCTGAGAGAGGAGACGGCCGCAGCTCCACAAGATCAGTTTGCGTGCCAGCATGTGTAACTGGAGAGCGCAAAACTCCCTTGTCGGTTTTCTTATACGATATTGTGGTCGTTTTGTCCGTCCTCACAGGGACATGGTGTCCTCTGAGAAAAGGCAGAAAGCATTTTTAGGGTGAGGAACACCGCTAAAAGCTCCAGTTAATTTATGTGCGCCCGCTGGAGGTCTCTGCTCCAGAGACCCCTCACCGGACGGCCTTCATAAATACCTCCCCAGCCTGTCAGACATGCGTCCGTGGTGACCACCTTCCGTGAAGGGACAGCACCCATAGGCACGCCCCGTACTAGAAAAGTAGGGTGCAGCCAGTGGCGCAGTGCCATTACGCATTTCACAGTAACCATCACTCTCCGCGCACCATGACGCACGGGGTTTAGTTTTAGGGTGGCCACCCAGCGCTGAAACTCTCTCATGTGTAAGCGTCCCAGTCGTACGACCAGGATGACTGACGCCATGAGCCCCAGTAACCGCAGGCATGATCTGAAAAGAACATGTTTGCACAGCTGGAAATGAGCGAGACAAGCTCTGAAAGCTTTCACTCTTTCGCTGACAGGCGGGCTGTAAAGGGCACCGAGTTTAGGTGTAAACCCAGGAAGAGCACAGTCTGTGCTGGGCATATTATGCTCTTCTCTGTGTTTATTATGAAGCCCAGATTGAGCAGGTGCTTTACGAGGACATTTGTCTGCGTAATAGCCTCCTGCTCTGACTGTGCGAGAAGCAGCCAGTCGTCTAGGTAGGTAGCCAAGCGAATACCCCGTTGTCTTAACGGGGCTATCGCGGCTTCCGTACATTGTACAAACACTCTTGGACTGAGAGACAGACCGAAGGGAAGTACTCTGTATTCGTAACAGAACCCCTGAAATGCGAATCTCAGATATTTCCTGTGTGGGTAATATACTGGGAATATCCCTCCCCGTTTGGGAACGAGGAAATACTTGGAATAAAAGCCGCTCTGACTCTGCTCGGCGGGTATTATAGATATAGCCTTCTCTTCTAGAAGTGAGAGAATCTCTCTCTCTAGAATATGGGCTGACTCTCCTCGGGTCTGTGAATACAGAATGCCAGAGAAGCGAGGGGGGGTTACAGCGAATTGGAGTCTGTAGCCCCGTATTACTGTCTTGAAAACCCAAGCAGACGTTGTGAGCATCTCTCACTGTTTGCTCCTTAGAGCCAGCGGAGATGTCACGTCTCATACCCTCTGAGTCTCTATTTGTTTTGTTATGGGGCCCTCTAGTGTGTGAACACGGACACTGCGCATGCACGTGACAGTGGTGTTTTTACAACCCCAGCCGGCACTGCGCCTGCACGTGACGGTGGCGGCCTCACAGCCCCAGTCGCCACTGCGCATGCGCGTGGTGGTGGTGCCTTCACAGACCCGTCCAATGTCCGCCTTTTGAGAGAGGCCGTAGCTGCTCTCAAAAGGGGAACAACAGGCCGACTGTTTATTGGTTTTATTGTTTTTATAGTTTTTTCTTTCATTTTTTGAGCTGCGCCCTCGGCCTGAGCCTGGATGCATCAACGGAAATGCTTTATAGAGAAAAACAGAACAATAATGTGACAATCATGTGTTTTGTGCACTTGAGGATGGCGTTGAGGCATCTCTCGAGGCAGCGGAAACACATCTGGAGCTGGGGAACGCAGCTCTGTCACAGAGGGGAGAAGAGGAGGCTGTCAGGCTGCCCGCTTCTTCCTTCCCGTCAGGTGGCTGAGGATCTGGGTCGGCTGCGCCTGCACGGCTGCTGCCGGAACCGGAGATTTGCTCGGCCAGCTCGCCCTCGTCTCCTGCCTGGGCTGTGGCCTCTGCTGCCTCGGTATGTCAAACCGGGCAGGGTGAGAGGCATCTTGGGCGAAGGACTGCCGTGAAACCGTTGCAGGTAGAGGCTGGACCCTTCGAGGGAGACAGAGGTGGAGGGCCTCGTCTTCCCTCCTTTTCGACTCGCGTCTCCGCTGCATTGAGGCGAGAGCGGAGCCGAAAATACCCTCGGGAACGATAGGCATGTCCAATACATCCTCCTTTTCCCGGTCTGGGAGGTTGGTCAGGTCGAGCCACCTGGCTCTCTCCTGCACCACCATTATGCCCATGATTTTGCCCGTGGCCTGGACCGCGCAGCGCTGCACCCGGAGGCAAATGTCCGCGATCGCTGCGATCTCGTCCCATATGGCCGGCCCAGATTCACTCGACAGATCCCCGCAGAGCTCTGCCTGGTCGGCAGTCAGCAGAGAGGAAATGTTGAGTGCCCTGGTGGACAACGCTGCGGCTTTATAGGCCCGATCAGCCAGCTTGGACTGCAATCGGTCTGCCTTCACCGGTAGCGTGGGGTTCCTGCTCGGTGTAGTCGCCATCCTCGGGAGGAGGTGAGCTGCGGTTCCATCAGCGGTATGCGGAGCAGGCCGAGCCTCTCCTTACCGTCACAGTCCAGGGAGGAGGCACCCTGGATTGGGGCCTTATTGCTGAAGGGAGAGACCGACACCTCGTCCAGCAACTCCGGGAAGACTGGAAGGAGTTGCCTCTTTCTCCTCGCTGCTTGGGGTAGCTTCCCCTCGTAGCGGGACCTAGAGGTCTCCTTGGCCATTTCAGGCCATGGGATGTCTAGCCTGGACGCGGCACGTTGACACGCGGCATGCAGGTCCACGCTCAGACAGGGCGAAGCTGGTGTGCTATCGCCCGGGGGAGCAGCCATCCGTCCCGGCATTGCAGCTGGAGCTGATGTCGTGAAGATATCCTCTTCCTGCTCATCCGAGTCAGAGAGTAGGAACTCAGAGGCATCCTCTTCGTTTTCCACGCATTCTGACTCCAGGATATCATCCGTGAGCGCGGCCATGGTGAGGGCTAGCCGGGAGCCCCAGCTTGGTGTAGCGTGGGGCCCCAATCTCACGTCTCTACCCGCTACCGAGTTCCAGCCTGACACAGGGCGGGACTCTGGTTTTGCAGCTGCCGCTGTTGATGAGCCCCAGACCGACACAGTGCGGGGTTAAATCTTAGGGGTGGACGCCCTCGTGTCCTGATAGCCATCCGGCGCATCAGAGTACAAGAGGGGGTCCTGACTCGACAAGCTAGCTTGGCGAGCTAGCCGTCGGCGGAGGCTCTTCACGGTGAAACGGGCACAATGCCCGCATGAGCCAGGGTTGTCGATAGCCTCCTGGGCATGTTGCAGCCCGAGGCAGGACGAGCAGACCTGGTGTGCGTCTGTGTCCGATATCTTCAACCCGCAGCCGCAGAGCCGAGCCTCCGGTTCCCTGACTCCTCTGGTGTGAGGGAGAGACGTCTTCCATCTTGTTCACCATTAAGGCGACGTGGGAAGGACGCGCTTGTAGCAGGTGCGTTGTCGAGAAAAAAATCCTCTCCAACCTGTCGTTAATCCGGAGAAAAGACGACGGTGTAGGATTTATTCCCGAAGAATATTAACTGGTGTGTTAATATTCTTTCTTAGTCCTATTCTTCTCTGGTGTGAGAAGAAAGAAAAAAGCGTCCTCGCTAACGTGGTGTCGGTAGCGAGGAAGGTAAGCTAGCAACAGGTGTGCTGCTAGCTTGAAACAAAACCTTACCTTTTCGATTTCCGGAGAAAAAAGAAAAAGGGTGAGGTCGAATGTGGCACTAACTTGTATGTTAGTACCGACATTCTTCTCGTAGAAGAATATATAAAGGTAGCCTGCGAGCGCCCGTCGACCGAATTTAGCTTGGTTAGCTTGGTTCCGTCTGTGGACTGTGTGAGCTAGCCCGGCTACCGATATAGAGATGTGCTCTGAAGCGAGAAGAGGTGTTTGAATGACGCATGCGTCATAGCGCAAGCTACTTATAGGGGGTGGATTCCCTGACGCTGACGTCAAGATCACCTGCCAATCAGGATTGGCGTAATGAGATTGATGCTTCTGTTTGCTCCGCGGATGAGGCGCATTCCATAGTGAGACATCGAACGGAGTGTTACGAATGAGAACTGGGTACAGTCCCTTCTCCCAGACACAAATTCTCAAATAAAATAGTTTACTTTATCAGCATTGGCAATAAGCAATGCTTACCATTTAAGTATTTATTTGATACCAATTTGGTAATTGTAGTGCAGAGAGATAGGAGTCGGAGGCAGTGCATCGAAGGTGCAAAAGGGTACTTTATTTAGGAGCAGCAAAGGTCATGTTGTCCGGTTGCAGTCCGGGAAGAAGAGAAAGAAGCCAGGAGGGTACACAATATATATAGTAAACCACATACATGTCAGTGCGGAAACAATACCCCCAACTTTAGTTCCATGTGTGAATTATGTGTCAGTGTGTTAACCTCTTAAGCCCCATGGACCCGAGCCCGGGCCCTAAATCGCGTCATTTGCAGGAAACAACGTCTAAGGAGCCTTAATATTTAATAAACTATGAATATTTTATATCCATATAACGGGGAAAAACTCATTTAACTGATTTTTATTTTATTTAATTTTTTTTTAAACACACAATGCTAACACTGACCCTCTGAATGAACCCCGAGCGAAAAATGCTAACCGATTACGGCACCGAAAATCACTCCTAGCTCCCTTATTACTTATAAGCTAGCTCTGCACATCCAACACATCGTTTATGATCGTAAAGACACAGAATCTAACGGTGCCCACCTCAACACTGAAAGATACAAACTTGCGACGTTATCAACAAAAACGTACATAAAACATGTGGCGCTAGGTAGCCAAAAACGCTAAAATAGCTTACCTTGGTCTTTGTCTGGTCAAAACTGGTCTTCAATGGCATTAAAACGATAAAAACGATAGTGTAGTTAATCCATAGGTTAATATCCAATGTGATTGTTTCCCCTTTGAAATGTTCTGATAATCCAAAAGCAATACAACTGCAATTCCGTTTCTAGAAGATAGAGCAGTGGAATCTCCCTGCTCTAATGCTTGTTTACAAACGCGAATACGCCATCTTTTTTTTTAACATGAGTGTGTGCGGGACCATTTCCCTTTGATTCTATTGGCTCTAACGGTCAGAAAGAGATGTCACATGTCGAGCAAGGGGGGCCAGATATATGGAAAATCCACCCAAATGGCCCCAAAAGAGTTTTTTTTTGCTAAATCTGTCTAAAAAGGTCAAATATCACTTGTTTTGCATCAATCTTGATACAGGGTACTTATTATATGTTGTACTTTGGATTCCTAAAGCTTTTAGTCTAACCCATCATCCAAGGTTAGTTTTCACTATAAGTACAAAATATGTTTTGGACGGACACTATAATTTACCGTTTTTTACCATGTTCAATCTGAATTTTCTTTAAGATAAAAAAACATCTATATTGATTCTGACTTTTCTACATCCAACTCACAGGTTTATAATTACTTTGAGAAAAAAGATTATTAATTTAACCCTTTTAGAAGGGAAGATATGGTCATTTGTTCTGGGAATGTCATTTTCAAGCCTGAAACATGAAAAACAGGCTTGGGGCTTAACAGGTTAATAAGTGATCACTACATAATACAATTAATACAAAGAACAAGGTTTGGGTTTGTTCTTCAGATATGACTGTGACGTTAACGTGTAAGCTCAATAATGAACTCCAGCTCAACCAACCATATTGTAATATCTAAGTAATCATCTTGAAATATGACATTATTATTTCTAATATACACACATCTTATTGTGAGGCAGTGGCGAACCGTGTCTATCACAACTGGACCTTCTGTAGACACACACACCACCCGCTGCCGCCCCCCCCGATGTTATAATGTCCGTCTTTTCACTGAATTGTCGTCTTGAAAAGGGTACTCACAAAAATTCCGCAACAACTTCATCTTCACCTGTTGCACTTTCATTGTTATTGTGTCTGTGCTTGATCCTTCAGAGTCGCAGTGTAAGAGCTGCACAGTTATGAAAAAAGGCAGCTGCACCCTCTTTCATTCAGCATTCCCATTATTGCTTTATAAATGTCTTGCCCCCTTCTGTGTCCACTGAGGTTCGTCAGGCCCAACACATCTTCAACAAACTCCCCCTTTGCCTCATCATAAAAACTCACAAACACCAGCAACTGAGCATTGTCAGTGGTGTCAGTGGACTCATCCACAGCTAAGGAAATGCACTGTGCATTTTATCACATCACAAAGCTGATTAATCAAATCACCAGCCAGTATTAATGTTCTTCTGGTTGCTGTGGAATCTGAGAGGGGGATTTGCTTGATTTGACCTGTTATTTCCTCTTTTTGTTTGCCTTCAAACATGGTCTCCATCACTTCAGTCATGCATTATTTTATACTTCAGTTATTATCCAGTGGAAAGCCCTTACCTACTGGCCTAGTCAAAGTGGTTACTTTTTTTTGGCTGGGCAGTGTAGTTTTACACACCGTCTTATTTGACTTTCTCAGGACTTATAACAGTTTTTTGGGGGCAGACCCCCACAAAGAAAAAAAAATATTTACACACGTAAGGTCATCATCTTAACAGTTTTGTATACTCATCCGTGAGCAGAGCATCAAGTTGACATGTCTATTACAGCTGAATGCGGCGATTACCATGTTGTTCAGCAAAACGCCTCACAAAATTAGTAAGATCCAAAGTTTTAGTGCGTTTTGATTCAATGCTGTGTACAGCCAAACTTGACAGTCTCTTCTCTGTCATTGTAGACCGCAAATACCTCATTCCTTCAGTACTTGGGTCCGAATGCTTCTCGTTTTGCGCCGTACCGTTCAAATTAAATCGCCGCCAATCATATTATTTCAACGCTCGCGCCAGGGCCGGGGGAGGGGTTACAAGACGTGCATCTTGTGCTGCTTTCACTTGCACTTGAACATTAGAGACTTTCTCTCATAAATGTCCGATGAGCCACAACCTTTCTTTCAAAACAAAGCTGCCACCGGGGGTGGCAAGGCCTATTTTTAGGGTGGCAGTTGCCACCCCATGTGTTGGAACCGCTCTGAGTTTTTCTGATGCCCGCCTCGGCTCCGCGCGTTCTTTCGGTAGAGCTGATTAACTTATAAAGGAAGAGTTGAACAGCACCATGATATCAAGATAAACAATAATCAGTTTTAATGGTAGAATATACAATACAACAATAAAACAATAAAGGGTATGGATACCCCTGCTCTCCTCCATCTGGGAGATCTCACCATCTTGCTGGTCAGTTGGAAAAGAGAGAGAGAAAAGGAATGTCTCGCAACACATCACAGTTTCAAAGCAGGAGGAGCTGTCCAACAACTCCCTTACGGAGATCACCGATTGGCCCTTATCATTAGGCCAAATGTATTGATTGGCCTTGCCAAGGGGCTTAAGTACAATAGTCCCTTGGGTAATAAAACCAGACATCTGTTGGTGTCCGGTTTCACACCTCTTCTTACATACAGGAATGCAGGCACACACTCTTCCCCTCCTCCTCAGTGGCCTCCTCAGATTCACATTAAGATTTGGTGTTCTTCCAGATATGCTTAAACTATCATTTCATATGGACTAAACATTAACTTCATACATGTAGATTACATTAATCCCCCTTTTGATCTCATTTTCCAGAGATCAATTATGTCTATTTCTAAAACACTTGCTGGAGCAGTGACTATAAATCTCGTTGTATTCTGTACAATGACAATAAAAGCTTTTGAATTTGAATTTGAATTTACCCAAGGCATTCACATTATAACATTATAAGCTGGGATTTAAACCACATGTAACTAAAATGGCAATATAAGTAGCCCTAGAAATCTAAAGAAACATTAATATTAAACCTTTCCATTTGGCCAAACATGTTAGTAAACCATTCTTCTGGTATCAATAAAACGTATATGCTAATGTACGGTATAAAAACCCAAATTATTTAGAGTGCTGTGGACCAATGCGTCATTTAACCCTGGCCCTTTAAGGGTTACAATGTCAGTAGGACGAAGAAAGACACTATTAATAGCAACCAACAGGTTATCAGGAAAGGCTTTTCTCTTCTTGTCTGAAATGTCTTGGTCTCTGTGTCAGCACTTCACAAGGTCATTAAAACGTAAAAAATATCCCTTAAATATGGGCTTTAGAAAACAACTCCCTAAACGTGGGATAAAAAAATTGGGGTGATCACCCCGCAAAGGATCGCTATCCTTTCTCCTAGTTCCCGCCGTCCTCCTCCCCCAGCCTGCTGACGGCAGCTTCTGGGCTGGCAATAGGAATGATGCCTTCTGGTCCACGGATGGCTGCTTCCGAGTTGTCTGCTGTAGAGATGCCCTCTGGGTCCTCGATGTCCTCCTCCTGTCCTCTGGTCGCGGCTTCCGGGTTGTCTGCTGAAGAGATGCCCTCTGCGTTCTCGAAGTCCTCCTCCGCGAGGGCCACGTCCGTCCTGATGTCGTCTAGGGTCCCTCCAGGTGATTTCCCCACCGCACACTGGCTCCAATGGTACCAGATGTCCCCCTTTCCTTCTAGGCGGACAGCTTGGGACGTCCTCTGAGTCACTCGGTGGGGGCCGGAGAACCTGGGTCTCAGCCACTTGGGTCTGATGACCTTCAGCCAGACGAACTCCGCTGTGTCGGCATCGCGCCTCTTGGGTCCCCCTTTGGCCTCTGCAACCTGAGTGGAAAAGTCTGGCTCCAATCCCTTAAGTTGCACTCATGACCTCTACTTTCTTTCCTACACTCAGGGCTCCTGGGCTGTCATCAAATGTCTTTCTATTATGAATTTAAATTAAATGTATATATCCCCTTAATTACCTAAACAATAAAGTCTATGGCTTTTATTTCTTTACCAGGCTAGTTACAAGATGTTGTCTAAATTAAATTCTGTCTCATTACATTACTATGTTTTAGCTTAACTGTAACATGTTCTTCCTACATTTCAAACCTCAGGTACTCTAATATCTGTTGAAATATTACAAAATTGTTTCATTATCACAGGTCAACTTCTTCGGTATTCCATTCTGGAATTACATCTCTCACAGTAGCCCCTTGGCCACTGATTCTGCATCTGTGTTACCTGTTATAACTCAATCAATTTTTAGAAACATGTCAACATTCATCAAACAGTATCTTATGGATATGGAGCAGGTTAATTCTAAAACTGTCAATCAATGCTCAGATTGAACATCCAAGCTGGAGCGGCAGGTTTCTTTCAGTCCCTAAATGAAAAATGTAGCTTGTGAATTTGACAGCCATGTTGATACAATACATTACACACTCCCCCTTTTTACACATGAACTCATGTGTAACAAAATCCTGTAATGGGAAGAAAACGTTCAGGTAAAGAAAATACCAAACATTATTCACAAATTTACATCCATTATTTTCCACAGTAAACACTTCAGTGAAAAGAAGTGTTTCTCTCCGTCTTTCAGTCCTAAAAGAAACAGAATCTTCACATTTTAGTTTGAGCTTCACATTTTGCAAACCGCCGCTGCCTGTGGGAGTACAATATCATCAAGTAGATTAGAAACGGGTCACATGTAGGAAACCTTTTGTGTCCCCTGGAGCTCCAAAAATAATATGTTAGTCCAAAAACATGCTCGATTAGTTATTGTTTTAGATTCATGCAGTTACACTGGTCACCTGCCGGCATTCATTCACACTCACACTGTCTGGTTGTCAGGTCAGGCTTGGTCAGGTATACCCCAGAGTCAGTCATTGACAGTGCTTTTGTCACACTGTCAGTCAGGGTCAAAGGTCATTTGGTCTCGGTCATTCTGACCATGTGTGCTCTGCAGAGTCTTCACAAAAATATGTCATATGCGGAGCGCCATTCCTTATTCATTCACAATTTTAACTATAATTGTCAAGATGGTTCTAACTCTTTATTGGGACTTCCGCCTCCCACCTGAAACTTGGTACAAAACTCACTTCCTCAGAGTACTACTACTACAATTTATTTACACTTAATTAGTATTAAAATGTGTAATAGATCTATTTCAGGTTACTTGTTTAAATAACTATTCTCTTGAGTCAAATCATTACTAGGATCTGTGTAGCTCTGCAATGCATTTCATAGCATTTATCTTCAATTCTGGTCCACTTAAAAAACAATGTTAACCTCTTCAGCAGTGTGTGGAACCCCGGGTGTCCGAACATGGAACAGCTACTCCCTACTTTATCAAGGATCTAAAAACAGAAGTCATTTCGTATTTCCATCTCAAAGCCCTCCTATGGTAATAACTATGCCACAATGGCGAAATCCATTCTTTAGATTGGAATACTATATTTGGCTCGGACAAATAAAGATGTGTCCGATCTTATAGAGTGGTTCCTAAAACTATCCTTTTAATGGTGATCAATATTGTAACAAATAAGATCACTACTTTATTCACACGTGAATACAAATGTCTTAAAGAATAATTTGTTAACATGATGAAAAGATTGAAGAATATTGTTCTACTCTTAACCCCAAAAACACCCACTGTGGTGTAGTGAATTGTTCCCTCAGTGTGTCCCCCTTTATCTCTCAGTATGTTTTTAGGATGATTTTCTCATTTTACTTTAATAGTTTCACTGCTATTTTTTATTTACCAATTTATTAATTCATGGGCAGTACATATTTTCATCTTTACTTAAACCAAGTCAATTCAATTACTTTAAATATGGTCTCTTTTATGTGCGTTTTGTGAATAAGTGTGTTTATGTGTAAACTCACTCATTCCCGTTCTCCTTTTCTCCTCCCCTGGTTTTCTCAAGCCGTGACCCCCGCCTCCTGACATTCTGCTCGACCAACTCCTGACTCTGACTCCTCCCCCTTTGTCCATCAGCTCTGGAAATCATCCGCTGTAACTCTTGAAAACAGGCATCTGTCCAGTTTCATCTGCAGCCCCCATCTTGCCACTGTGCTTGTACTGCTTTGCATTTCATGTCCCCCTTTTCAGTCTCTTTGCTGCTTTCATGGAGGGCGGATTCTGCTCTCACGTCTCACACTTTGCTCTTGAGAGTATCTCTCTGTATGTCAGCATAAAGTTTGGTTTTGGATGTCTCAGGTGGAGATAGTTCTGGCTGCCGTTCTGGATGCAGTCTTGTTGTTGTTGTTTCAGCTCTGTGTCTGTTCGCTGGAGAAGGAGGAGTCTCCTGTTGGGTTAGGTTTTGTCTGCTTGGAGGGTCTGGGATCGTAGCATTTCTGACTCAGAGGGGGAGTCCAGGTCTCGGGACACATTGCTTATAGGAAGTCTAGCACACTGAGGTTAAATAAATCCAACCCTTTCCACTCTGTCTTTTCTAATCATATTATCTGTCTCAGTTGTTAAATGCCATCTTATCACTATTCATTTCTACTAATGATATTACACAAACTCCTTCCAAGAATTACTTCAACCATTGTTACATATTTACCCAACATAACTCTTTCAGGAAAACATTTTCTCCTATAAATTGGAATACCTACATGTTTCAAGCATCAAATATTTCACACACTACGAAAGAACATCTCCATACCTTTCTCCAATATCTTAAATCCCACTGTTACTTAGAACAATAGTAAACTTGCAGAGGACACTAATCAGAACACAGTAATGTAAATTGACTCAAGTGTAGGCTTATGTCTACTTTCCAATCTACTTTTTACCTTTGGTGAACATTTATTCATTTAATCTAAATTTCTTGTCCCTGATATGCAAACAGTTTGAGTGTAAAAATGTGTCTCTCAATGTATTTACACCCTGCGGATTCTTGAGTTTACTCATCTCCTGGTGCTGTCGTTCCTAAAAATGTTAGCAAACACCAAACTCCAACTACAACATTTATAGATAAATTGATCTAACCAAATGAACTATTTTCAAATTCACAATGTGACAAAAGAACAATGATTTCTCTTTCACAAGATGGTGGTCTAACAGAATGACTCTTGACCTCATGGGGTCAAATAAATTGGATGCTGATCATGTGGCCTGAAGAACAAAAGGACTTCTTAATATTAACACAACGGACTGTCAGAGATGAGATCTAGCCATGAGGTGGCTGACTTTAAAATGAACTGTGACAAAGAAACCAAATGCGTGTGGATACATTATAGTTTAGAAATATAACTCAAAACAACACCACATTCAAATAATAACAATTCAAATGACTTTTGGTGAAAAGCATGACACAAAACAAAATAACTTAATCTACTCTCAATGTTCATGTACACCATCACTGTGTATTTAATCAGTAGTTACCGGTTGTATCTTTACTCAAACTATATCACCCTCTTGTGTTGCCAACTGGCTAGCTAACCAGCTTAGCAGTACTCATTAACCCCATGTGAAAGGGGGAAGGGGAGGGGTTCCACTCAACATGTGCAGATATGAACCACACCGCTTGGAGACTGAGTTCAATCAAAATTAAACCATACAACTTGTAGTCTGGCTTCAATAAAAATGTAACCGGACAAGGCCAGTTCATAACACTTAGAGCTGAATCTACATTCCCCAACATCTCATCTCCTATCATTTAATCATAGTTCCTTGTCCCCCCTTTTTTTTATTCAACTCAGAATCAATCTCACAGCCTGTCCCCTGGTTCTTGGAAACTGCCAGGAATTTGGACGTCTGAATCATCCTTTTCAAACTCTCCTTCCATATTGACTCCGCTTTTATTTATCTGACTAGTTTAATATGTGTTCACTTGTATCTATTAATATACTGGACAATTCCTGTCATTACTCTTCTTCATTTCTGCAATTTCCTCTCAATTTCTACAGAGATATTACGTACAAATGACACAGTAACATACCCCCTTACTCCCACAAACAAAGGATAAATGAGGTCCTCCCTTGGATTTAATTACATATAAGTCAATTCCAACTCCTATGAGTTTTAATATCGTTATTCAATTTAGCCCTGTATGGAGACTGAATACTCCACCGGACACACCCAGTTAGCTGTCGTATGGGACTCTTATTACCACATATCAAACACTACCCTGCTTCACTTTTATGTTATATAACTTTCCTAACACAGTAAAATATGTATTGTATATTCTACCATATCTTTAAAACACTGTGAATCCCTTTGACAACTAAAAAATGTAGCGTAGTCAATCACAGACCTTCGGTATAAACAGGCGGCTGTCACCTCTTTTGTCGAATCACAAGGCCCTGCTTTCAGTTGTCAAAACCATTCGAAGTGCCTTCACTGGTGCTCTTCCTCAGCTTCAGCTCACCTCATCGTCGGGTCACCATTTGTTGGAACCGCTCTGAGTTTTCTGATGCTCGCCTCGGCTCCGCGCGATCTTTCGGTAGAGCTGATTAACTTATAAAGGAAGAGTTGAACAGCACCATGATATCAAGATAAACAATAATCAGTTTTAATGGTAGAATATACAATACAACAATAAAACAATAAAGGCTATGGATACCCCTGCTCTCCTCCATCTGGGAGATCTCACCATCTTGCTGGTCAGTTGGAAAAGAGAGAGAGAAAAGTAATGTCTCGCAACACATCACAGTTTCAAAGCAGGAGGAGCTGTCCAACAACTCCCTTACGGAGATCACCGATTGGCCCTTATCATTAGGCCAAATGTATTGATTGGCCTTGCCAAGGGGCTTAAGTACAATAGTCCCTTGGGTAATAAAACCAGACATCTGTTGGTGTCCGGTTTCACACCTCTTCTTACATACAGGAATGCAGGCACACACACTCTTCCCCTCCTCCTCAGTGGCCTCCTCAGATTCACATTAAGATTTGGTGTTCTTCCAGATATGCTTAAAATATCATTTCATATGGACTAAACATTAACTTTATACATGTAGATTACATTACATGCCACCCCGGTAGGTGAAACTAGGCTACCAACTACAGTACAGATGCAACTAGATGAGCTGTTAACTCTCGCTCTGACTTTTTTTTTTTAAACACACACGCATTTTCCCCACCCGCATTCCGCGAAGACCTGCCCTACTGTGCCTGTTTCGCAGACTGTTGGTGGGGGGGAACAACGCTGACAGGATGCTGAATGTGATTGGACCAATGCGTTGACAGACACACACAGACAGTGGAACAGTTGTACATGCAGAGCGCTGTTTGCAGTGGACATAGCAGAGAATTTTGACTCGTTGCGTCGTGGCGATGTCTCACAGATAACACAGATAATATAATACATATGAAAAGTATAATTTGCTCAGAGTCCAGAGACAGTTGTGGTTCGGTCCGGACTTTGAGGATGCCTGATCTAGATCCTCTGTCTCGAGCCAGTTAACTACCGGGCCTTCTAGAGTACCCTGGAACCGAGGGAAACTCTGAAAGAATATGCCCATTGGCTACAAATCAATATATGATTGGTTGATCAAACTGTCAGTCCAAATGTACGCTCTCATTCAGTGCAACGGCATTTGATCAAGGATGTAGAATACCTTGGTTGAAGGATATTCTACCCAGAGACCCAGAACAAGATCTGATTGGTTGCTTTCTTTTCTAACACAAAACCACTGAATGCGTAGTGCATGGTCCGAGAAGGACAGACAAATCAACATAACACTGTAATATTACAGATCAACAACACAGATATGATTCATTTTATATACATTTTATTTATATAGAATAGAAGCGTGAATGTTACAGTGCAGACGCTTTTCTGCTTGCTCCTGCCTCTGCTTACTTTTTATGCTGATTTTCCTATTCTTATTCTCTGAAAACTTCGAGCAGCGGCTCCTGGACATTAACTTATCACTGGGACAGTTAATCTTCGTAAATAGACGGAGGGTTTCAGCCATATTTCAACATTTTTACGACGACCTCAGTCTTACAGTAGCGTGGCCTAGCAACAGCTAAAGCCTGGTATGCTATTTAGCTTAAGCTAGTTAGCAGCAAAATGCCTCCGTTCTCTACAGATGACTTCCACAAACTTCTACAGAAGATGGCCGTGTTGGAAATGAAAATGCAACGGTTGGAAGTTAACGTGGAAGTGAATGGACTATGTCGTGGGAATGACACCACTTTACCAGTGTTGCAAAATAATGGAAAAGGGTATGCTAACTCACAGCTAGTTAGCAGCTACAAGGATTCCAAGGAACAGGAGGGCTGTGTACTGGGTAATACATCTACAAGTGGTAGTCCTCCCTGGAACTCTCTGGGTGCAAAGCCTAAGAGTAAATCATTTCCATGGGATTTGGGAGGACGAATAACAGGCAGAGCCCAGCGCTCTGAAATCTCTGATGCGACCGGCTGGCCTGCATTGTTATTACCCAGGAAGAGCGCCTCTTCAACCCCCATTCATACTAGCAAACAGCCGTGGACAGCTGCTAAAGGGAGAACTACAAACAATCCTCCTAAACCACCAAGTGTGCCAACCCAGAACAGATTCGCTCCGCTGACCGAGAACCGGAGATCTCTTTCTGATGACCTGGATAACCTGTCCTCCTCACACAGCAGGGTAAGGACCAATAGCTACTCCAAAAGTAAAAGGCTAGAGAGAAAGCTAACGACTGGGCCTGAAACTCTGATTGTGGGTGACTCTGCTGTAAGAGATGTAAAAGGTCTGTGTAGTAAGAACAACACCAAAGTACTCTGTTTCCCCAAGGATATGGTCTCTGACTTGGCTGAGAAGATCCTGCATATTGGTACTGAACATCCGACTGTGAAGAATGTGGTACTACATATTGGAACAAATGATCTTGTGAAACAACAGTCAGAAGTGCTGATAAAAGACTTTACATGTCTGTTGGAAGCTGTCAGCTCTCTAAATGCAGAGGTGTTCATCAGTGGCCCTCTACCGCCAGTCAGAAGAGGAGTGGAGAGATTCAGCAGACTGTTTGCACTGAACACGTGGCTTTCAACTGCCTGTACTGACCATTCTGTCCATTTTATTGACAATTTTAACTTTTTCTGGGATCGCAGACATCTTTATAAGGCAAATGGAGTTTGCCTGAACAAGTCAGGAGTGAAATTGTTTATCTCTAACATATTCAACTGCCTGCGTCATCAATCTGTTCCCTCTGCCAAGGACAAGCGGCAAGAGGAATCAAAACAGGAGAAAGACACAGCACATCTCGCAGAAAACCCTGAAGAAGTATCACTGCACCCGCCTGAGGAATGTTCTGATTACGGGAGACCTATGACACAAATGGAGGAGTCTCCACTGCCCATCACCCCCCCCTGTCAACGCCTTTGAGGATACTCTTCATTCATCCCCCAGCACTCTCTACTCTCCGCTCACCCTTTCACCCTCGCCCTCCCCCCTGGAGTTCGATGGCCGCATGAAGGCGATACGCAGGGTTGGCAGCATGTCCTTTACCCCCGCCCCTCAACGACGCCCACCACAATCACCGAAGCAGAGACTCGCACCATCTCCACCGGCTTCATCACCATGCCTACCCTACAGTGTAGCCCTCACCCTGCCCTCATATGAGAGGAGCAGGGTGGTGGGTCCTCCCTCCCCTTCAAAGAATGATAAAAACCTAGAGGACATTATTAAACTTCTGAATTCCTCCTCCTGCTGATATTTGCTGGGTCCAGGCTCAAGGGCGTATGGCACTCTCAACTCTTTCCAGGACATGCCGGGGCCCTTCCTGCCAGTAGCTTTGCCGATATCTGTGTTGATAGGTAATAGATTAAGCTTAGATACAGGAAGCGCTCAAACGTTTGTGTGAGTTTATCAAATTTAGCAGTGATTCCATGTCAGCCACAGCTTGTTACAAAAAACCTGACTGATAGTGTGTTTAACGAACTTAAACTAGCTTTATTAATTGTCAGGTCTTTGGCAGGAAAAACATTTTTAATCAATGATTTTATCACTGAGCACGATCTCGATTTTATGTTTTTAACAGAAACTTGGATTGAACAAAATAAGAGTGCAGCTGTTCTTATCGAATCAACCCCTCCCAACTTTAGTGTTATGAGTCAGGAAATAATGCATAAGAAAGGAGGTGGAGTTGCTATTCTGTTCAATGAATCTCTTCAATGCAGGAAGACATCTTATGGGAACTTTGCTTTTTTTGAATATGTGGCCCTTCAGCTGAAATGCACCTCTCGAGCTCTGTTCCTAAATATCTATAGACCACCCAAATACTGTGCAAGCTTTTTTGATGATTTTACCGAGTTGCTGTCTATAGTGTGTATTGACTTTGACCGTCTAGTCATTGTTGGTGATTTTAACATCCATGTTGACAACCCCCAGGACAGAGGGGCTAAAGAACTGTGTTGTGTTCTTGATAGCTATGGACTGACTCAGCATGTGACGGAGCCAACGCACAATAAGGGGCACACTCTGGACTTAATTATCTCAAAGGGTCTGAATATCTCTAAGGTTGTGGTGACTGATGTTGCACTCTCTGACCATTCCTGTGTTTTCTTTGAGAGCTCTATTTCTGTTCACACATTTTTTCAGAAAGAGATAACCACAAAGCGATATTTTACTGAAAATACTAGGGAAATGTTTACTCAGAATTTTTCTTCCACCCTTGCCCCTGCTAACATCTCAGTAAATGAGCTAGTAGATCATTTTAATTCAAAAATTAAAAATGTTATAGATGCCATTGCTCCAACTAAGGTAAGGGAAGTGACTGGGAAGAAAATATCTCCATGGAGAAAGGCCATGACCGTGAAAACAGAAAAAAGAGAATGTCCAAAAGCTGAACGCAGATGGCGAAAAACAAATCTCCAGGTTCACTTTGAAATGTATAAAGAGAGACTTGGCCTTTATAATTTGGAATTGAAAAACGCACGACAGTCTTTCTTCTCTGACATCATTACCAAAACCAAAAACAACGCACGTGCCTTGTTTGCTACCGTAGACAGACTAACTAACCCCCCAGTGTCAGTAGCCTCTGAATTTCTATCCACCAGGGCGTGCAATGATTTTGCCTCCTTCTTCACTGACAAAATTCAGAAATTCAGACAAGCAGTCAGTGCCTCTGCATCAGGTACAGCAAATGTGTTGTCCCTATGTCCACCTACTATCAATTCAGACATCATGACACAATTCCATCAGATTAATGATAAAAACCTAGAGGACATTATTAAACTTCTGAAATCCTCCTCCTGCTGCCTTGATATTATTCCAACAGGATTTTTCAAAGATGTTTTTCCTTGCATGGCCTCGGATCTACTTCATATAGTAAACAAATCTCTTCACTCAGGTGTTTTTCCACAGGCCCTCAAAACTGCAGTCATTAAACCGCTCTTAAAAAAGAATAATCTAGATGCTTCAGTAATTAACAATTACAGGCCCATATCAAACCTGCCATTTCTAGGTAAAATCATTGAAAAAGTTGTTTTTCAGCAGTTGAGTAACTTCTTGCATTTAAATAACTGTTTCGATGTGTTGCAGTCAGGCTTCCGTCCAAACCACAGCACTGAGACTGCTCTTGTAAAGGTCTTCAATGACATCCACTTAAACACAGACAGTGGCAGAACTTCAGTGTTAGTACTATTAGATCTCAGTGCTGCGTTTGACACTGTTGACCACAACATATTACTAGACCGACTGGAAAACTGGGTGGGACTTTCGGAAACAGTTCTAAATTGGTTTGAATCCTACTTAAAGGACAGAAACAACTTTGTTTCTATAGGTAAATACAAATCTGAGTTGACAACTATGACATGTGGGGTTCCTCAAGGATCCATCTTGGGGCCTCTTCTCTTTAACGTCTACATGCTACCACTGGCTCAGATAATGAAGAACAACAAAATAAGTTACCATAGCTATGCAGATGACACACAAATTTACGTAACCATTTCACCAGGAGACTATGCTCCAATTCAAACACTGAGTAAGTGCATTGAACAAATCAATGACTGGATGTGTCAGAACGTTCTCCAATTAAACAAAGATAAAACTGAGGTAATGGTTTTTGGAGCCAAGGCAGAACGTATAAAAGTTAGCGCTGAGCTTCAGTCTGTAATGTTCAAAACAACAGATGAAGCCAGAAATCTAGGTGTAGTCATGGACTCTGACCTGAGTTTCAACAGTCACATTAAAACAGTTACTAAATCAGCCTACTATCACCTAAAGAACATATCTAGGATTACAAGACTAATGTCACAGCAGGATTTGGAAAAACGTGTCCATGCTTTTATCTTCAGTAGACTGGACTACTGTAATGGTGTTTTCACAAGTCTCACTAAAAAATCTATTAGAAAGCTGCAGCTAATTCAGAACGCCGCTGCTCGAGTCCTCACTAACACTAAGAAAGTGGATCACATCACTCCAGTTCTGAAGTCTTTACACTGGCTTCCTGTGTGTCAAAGAATAGATTTCAAAATACTGCTGCTGGTTTATAAAGCACTGAATGGTTTAGGCCCAAAATACATTTCTGATCTCCTGATAAATTATGAACCATCCAGAACTCTCAGGTCTTTAGGGACTGGTCAGCTTTCTGTCCCCAGAGTCAGAACTAAACATGGAGAAGCAGCGTTCAGTTATTATGCTCCAGATATCTGGAACAAACTCCCAGAAACCTGCAGGTCCGCTGCAACTCTTACTACTTTTAAATCCAGGCTGAAGACTTTTCTTTTTGTCGCTGCTTTTAATTGAACTATTCATATCTTATACTGCACTGTAACTTTTATCAATGTATTTTTTCTTTTAATGTTTCTTTTATTAGCTTTTCTTTTTAATGAAAAAGATGCCATTTTCTTAATGTCTTTCATTTTTTGTAAAGCACTTTGAATTGCCTTGTGTTGAAAAGTGCTATATAAATAAACTTGCCTTGCCTTGCCTTGCCTTGCCTTGCCTTGCCTTGCCTTGCCTTGCCTTGCCTTGCCTTGCCTTGCCTTGCCTTGCCTTGCCT
>CALSBZ010046916.1:92501-106351 GCA_943591055.1 Gobionotothen gibberifrons
CTTGCCTTGCCTTGCCTTGCCTTGCCTTGCCTTGCCTTGCCTTGCCTATATCATTAAATCGATGTTTTGTTTGTTTTATCTGAGTGTTCCAGGGTATTCTCTGAATACCTTGAAGGCCCTGACGGTTTGCCACTGTTGGGAGGTTGATTTCACATACACTACGCCACTATTCAACAATACTTTGACGTTAGCTTGTCTAAATAATCGAGCATAGCCAATTTTAATTAACCTTAGCAATGCATAAAGTTACCTACCTAATAAAATATCTCTCTAATTTACAAGGATGACCTTATTTGACCAACCTCAAACAGATGCCGTTTATTCTACAGTATTATCCCACTTAACACTTCTCTATTACGTTTGAACTTGGAGGCTACGATTAGCATCGTTAGCACAGATGTAGCTACCACTTGCTTACATGCTAACCCAATCAGTCAATCAATCAATCAATGTTTATTTATATAGCCCAATATCACAAATGTTACATTTGTCTCAGTGGTCTTCACAGTTTGTACAGAAATCAGTATGGCAATACGACACCCTCTGTCCTTAGACCCTCACATCGTACAAGGAAAAACTTCCAGAGAAAACCCACAGTTTAAGGGGAAAAATGGGAGAAACCTCAGGGAGAGCAACAGAGGAGGGATCCCTCTCCCAGGACGGACAGACGTGCAATATATGTCGTGTGTAAATCGAAAAGATAATACATTTACAACATAGGTAGTCCAAATGTTTGGAAATGCATGTGTCTATAATAGGAAGATGAATCAACGAGGATGTCAGCAATCTTGTGAGAGCCATCAGGGAAGTAGTATGATGAGAGTCAGGCAGGACCGCAGAGACAGGTTCAGCCACGACTCAGGATCCCGGCGTATATATGGACACAAAAAGAGATTTGGGGGAAGCTGGGTTAATCGGAACATGAGAGTACACAGGTACAGACAGACAGAAAGTCGGAGTGTGGTGCCCCCCCCAACAGTCCAAGCCTATAGCAGCTAAACTAACGTGTCTACATACATGCACTCCCTTAGGATAGGTTGAGGGAAAAGGATAGCAAGTAAGAAGTAGGAAACAGAAGTGGAGAGGCACACACAGGGAAAAAGGTCCCCACTGGAACCTGAATTGGTCAGAGGTAAGGAGATAGGTCAGTGACTACGTCTCACACTCCCCGGCCGATCTAGGCCTCTGCAACCTGTTACCCTTTAATAAACCTTGAGAGGTCAGAGAGGGGAAAGGTTGAGGATAAAGTGTTAAATATAAGATTTAAGTTTTTTGGATTTAAGTGAAAGAGTAAGAACTAAAATGTATAGGTGAAGAGGCACAACGTATCTACGTCAATGCACTCTTATTAGATTATTTTATTTTATCACTATAAGCTTTATCAAAAAGGAAGGTCTTAAGCTTACTCTTAAAAACGGATAGGCTGTCTGCCTCCCGAACACAAACTGGAAGCTGATTCCACAAATGTGGAGCTTGATAAGAAAAGCCTCTGGCTCCCATTGTACTTTTAGAGACTCTAGGAACAACCAACAACCGTGCATTCTTGGAACGCAATGCCCTAGTAGGACAGTAGGGTATAATGAGTTCTTTAAAGTAAGATGGCGCCTGCCCATCAAGGGTTGTGTAAGCGAGAAGAAGAATTTTAAATTCTATCCTGTGTTCTATAGGGAGCCAGTGTAAGGCAGCCAGAACAGGAGTAATGTGGTCCCTTCTCCTAACTCTAGTTAGTACACGTGCTGCAGCATTTTGAATCAGCTGAAGCGATTTAACTGACTTCTTGGTACACCCTGACAACACGGAGTTACAATAATCCAGCCTTGAAGTAACAAATGCATGGACTAATTTCTCTGCATCGTTTTGAGGCAAGATATGCCTAATCTTGGCAATATTGCGTAGATGGAAGTAGGCGGTCCTTGAGATTGATTTTATGTGGGCATTAAAGGATAAATCCTGATCAAATATAACACCAAGATTCCTTACAGTCTCACTGGAGGCCAAATTAATGCCATCCATAGTTAGTATATCTTTAGATAGTTTGTTTGTTAACATTCAAACAAGCCTTAACATTCATTAACGTTGGCTGACTCAAAACATAAGCAACACATAAATAAAGTATTTCACTTACCGCAAAACTGCATTCATGCACCGTCTGTTTAACCGCAGAGCAATAGTCCGATATTAGCATGAAGAATAGTCCACAAGGCACCAGCACAACAAACACGGCCGAGTTCAAGTTTTGTTCCCCGGAGAAGCTGAGCAGGCAGAGCCCCTGTAGCATCACGGAGCTGCTAGCAGAGAGACAGGAAGCTAACCACAGCAGTCACTGGACAGAGCTGTCACTCAATGTGACCACGCCCTAATGTATGCAAAACTTTAAGGCTTAAAGGTGGGGTATGTAATTTATTTCAGAAACACTTTTTGTTATATTCCATGGAATGCTCTTAACATCCCGATAGCAATGAATATCTTAAATGCTTTGACAAAAAATCCATAAAGAAATGTCATCTGTGGAAGCCGTAGCACTGTAAAAAGCACGACCAATCATTTTAGCCGGCCCGGCTAAAATAACTGGATAGCCTACCTGCCTGTCAGCCTTTTACATTACATTACATTACATTGCATTTAGCTGACGCTTTTATCCAAAGCGACTTACAGTAAGTACATTAGACCAGGAAGATACAACCTTGAAGAAAACAGAATCATATAAGTACATCAGGTTTCATAGAGCCAAAACATTTCAAGTGCTACTCAACTGGCTTATAGATAAGCCAGTCCTTTATTAGTATATAAGTGCTCTGTTAGTAATTCTTTGTTAGTAATTCTATCGCTCGAAATGGAGTCGAAAGAGATGAGTTTTCAGCCTGCGCCGGAAGATGTGCAAGCTATCTGCTGTCCTGATTTCAATGGGGAGCTCATTCTACCATTTAGGGGCCAGGATAGCAAACCCACGTGTTTTTGCTGATGGGAACTTTGGTCCCCCTCGCAGCGCGGGTGCAGCGAGCCGTTTGGCCGATGCAGAGCGAAGTGCACGTACTGGGGTGTACGGTTTAACCATGTCCTGGATGTAGGAAGGGCCAGATCCATTCGCAGCATGGTACGCAAGTACCAGTGTCTTGAAGTGGATTCTAGCAGTTACTGGAAGCCAGTGAAGGGAGCGGAGGAGCGGTGTGGTGTGGGAACATTTTGGAAGGTTGAAGACCAGCCGAGCCGCTGCATTCTGGATGAGCTGCAGAGGTCGGATGGCACATGCAGGTAGGCCAGCCAGGAGGGAGTTGCAGTAGTCTAGGCGTGAGATGACGAGTGCCTGGACCAGAACCTGTGTTGTTTTCTGGGTCAGCTGGGGGCGTATCCTCCTGATGTTGTAAAGAGTGTATCTGCAGCAGCGGGTTGTAGCAGCGATGTTTGCAGTGAAGGACAGTTTGTTATCTAGGATCAAACCCAGATTCCTTGCAGTCTGAGTCGGGGAAACAACAGAGGTGCCGATGTTGATTGTTAGGTCAAGAGTGAGAGAGGGTTTACTCTTGCCTCCTTTACCTCATTCACACCAACGGTGTTTCAGGGCCGGCCCGGAGCTAGAGCTTGAAAAGCACCGGGTTTTCCTCTTCATACCGCAGCTGAGCAGCCTCTTAGCTCCGGAATCCGGTTCATTTCGAGCACCAAAAAATTTCCCGGCCAGAGCAAAAGCACCACATACGTCAGGCTTACGTCGAGGCGGGGGCAGAGACAGGATCTACTCCTGAACAACAACAGAAAGTCCGCGTTTTATCCAGTTTGTACACAACGATGGAGAAACTTAACAAAAGTTTCAGAGTTTCAGTGTTTCTGCCATAGACTGTATATATAAAGGTTTCTGCTCATGGTGAAGCAACGTGTCTGCGTGTTAAGGTGGAACCTGAGCATTCACGTTGATCACCTCTCATTATAACTAATTATAAATCTATAAAACTATAAATATTAAACTTTACTTCACGTGTTCATTTGAGAACAGCTGTTACATACTTGGGTGAATGTTACAGTTCATTTAAATGAAAGATACAACGTTACTCCACACATGGTTTAGTCCACCTTAAGAAATAAGACCGATCTCGGAAGCAGTTGTGTTTTTAAAAAAACTTTATTGACACGAGTACACTTGTTTATAAGAATATAGTCACCACAGAAATGACTCCGCAAAAGCTGCAGATAGAGCCATAAGAAATGAATGCAACTGATTTCATCCGCGCGGTTTGACTTTATGAAGAAGGCACGCACATGGTAACGTCATGACGCAAACGATGACGCAATGACGCATTACCAGTGGACTCTGGGCTGTGTGAAAAGAGCTAGAGCTAAACCGAAGAACCAGTTCTGAACCTGAAAAGCTCTAACACGGAGCTTGAACCGGAGTTGCGTTGGTGTGAATGAGGTACTTGAGACTGTTTGGAAAGTCACCAGAAGTTAGAGAAGTGTTGATGAAATGGGTGAGAAACTGTAGAATATCATGAGCGATAGTCTGAAGGAGGTTTGAGGGGATAGGGTCCAGAGGACAGGTGGTAGGATGGGCAGAGGTAATGAGGGTAAGAACCTCACTGGGAGAGAGAGGGGAGAAGGAGGTTAGTGTGTGGGTGAGAGGGGGGTCTGGTGACCCAGCGGTGAGTAATGGTGAGTCAGAAAAAGAAGAGCGAATATCATCAACCTTTTTTTCAAAGTGGTTAACAAAGTCGCTTGGGAGAAGGGAGGATGGGGAAGGGGCTTTAGGGGGGTCCAAGAGGGTGGAGAAGATGGAAAATAGTTGTTTGGGATTGGAATAGGAAGATTGGATCTTATCTTGAAAGAAAGTGCTTTTTGCCTGAGAGATCGAAGCAGAGAAAGAGGAGAGGAGAGCCTGATAGGTTAGGAGGTCGTCATGGTGTTTGGATTTCCACCATTTCCGCTCTGCTGCCCGAAGGATGGTTCTATTAGCACGCAGTGCGTCATTTAGCCAGGGAGCAGGAGGGGACTGACGAGCCTGCCGAGATGTGAGAGGACAGAGAGAGTCCAGAGAGGATGAAAGAGTAGAGAGGAGAGTTTCTGCAGCAGAGTTTGGAGGAAGAAGTTGGAAAGAGTCAGAGGAAGGGAGGGCTGAGAGCACCGATGAGGCAAAGGTAGAGGGGGAGAGGGAACGGAGGTTACGGCGGACAGGTGCAGAGTTAGAAGAGATTAGTTTGTTATGTTTGGAAAGAGGTAGAGAGAATGAAATGAAGAAGTGATCGGATGTGTGAAGCGGGTTTACAGTGAGGTTAGAAGTTGTGCAGTTCCTTGAGAATATGAGATCAAGGACATTGCCAGCTTTATGAGTTGGTGGGGATGGAGACAGTGAGAAGGCAAAGGTGGTTAAGAGAGATGTTAGTTCATCTATCTTCCCTGTCTGGAGGTTGAAGTCTCCGAGAAGTACAGCGGGAGGGCCAGTTTCCGGGATGTGTGAGAGGAGATTATCTAACTCCTCCAAGAAGTCCCCCAAGGCGCCTGGTGGACGGTAGAGAACAACAATGGTTAATTGTATAGGATGGGTTACTGTAACGGCATGGAATTCAAAGGTGGAAGGAGTGAAGTTAGGTAGCTTGAAGAGGGAAAAGCTCCATTTGGGAGAGAGCAGGAGACCAGTGCCACCTCCTCTGCCAGAGGGTCTGGGTGTGTGGGTGAAGGAATATGCTGTGGAGAGAGCTGCTGGGGTGGATGTGTTGGATGGAGTAATCCACGTCTCAGTGAGAGCAAGGAAATCCAGAGACTGCAGGGAAGCGTAGCCAGAGATGAAGTCAGCCTTAGGAACAGCTGACTGGCAGTTCCACAGGCCACCTGCAACTAGCTGTTGGATCTCAGTGGAGCATGTGGGATAGACGAGAGCAGGCCGGTTATAGCGATTAGAAGATACACAGGGCCAGTGATAATATCGAGAAGACACATGAACAGGAATGGAGAAAATACACATGATTATAGCATGAGGGGCTTAAAAAACGAAATAAAACTAAATACTTGTGATACTTAGCTCAATCTGAGTAGGATTTGCCTCCTCATTGCCTCCCTCGTGACTCCCGCAGGACTCTTAATGTCTTTGTCAGTCTTGGGTTAAGACTCCCGCAGGACTCTTAATGTCTTCGTCTGGCTGACGCTGAAGCTGACGCTCAGGAAGAGCTGCCTAAAATGGACACCTGATTGCTGAGTTCTCACAGCTGTGGGGCCACGCCCCTCTAATTAGTTAACTCTCTACAGCTGATGGGCGACAGCTGAGTGTTCCTGCCTATTGTAATGCAGGGGTGACACTCGTGACTCACTGAAGAGCTGTGTAACATTTTTCGTTGCGTTTATCGAACGCTGAGAGTGGCTGCTCACCTTCTACCGGACGCCGGGAGGATGACAACAACACGCCGGCTGCTCACCTTCTACCGGACGCCGAGAGGAGGACAACAACACGCCGGCTGCTCAGCTGTTATCAGCCACCTGACGCCGAGAGGAGGATGGCTACAACTCGTTTGCTCATCTGCTGCACAGGAAGGCGACAGGAGCAACGCGGTGAATGGTGCCGGGAAGCTTTTCGCCGCTTGTCACGGAACTACGTTCATCTAAGGAGGTATGTGTAGTATATGTGTACAACCGGTTTAAATGGCCATAGGAATTAAGTTGTGTGCACACATAAGGGGCGTAATTCCAATGCATTGGTTGTGAAAGGGATGAACAATAAGCGCTTGCATTGTACTGATTGATTTGTGACAATCCGTTTGACTTTAAGACATTCAAATATGGAGCAGCGCGCTGCGGACATACCAGCAGCTGACATCGCGTCAGATTACGCGCTGCCAGCAGCTGACAGCAGCTGACAGCAGCTGACAGCAGCTGACAGCAGCTGACAGCAGCTGACAGCGCGTCAGCTTCTGGCAAACTGGATAGCGTGGCCAGCTGTAGTGATGCGCAAAGCATTAAGCGGGTAGTTAAAGGCCCTGTGAAGTGTGCGCCTGTGCATGATCTGTTATGCTAATACATATAGTAATGACCAACATTGTCCATTGGAACCCTATCAAAGATGTTGGAATAGCAACGAATTTGACGAGTTTGAATTGAAATCCGCAGTCGACCTCCGCCTTCGTGGGCGTGGCTTGCGATCTACTGCGTGACGTCACAAGATGGACGCGGCCGAAGTGTCATCACAGTTCATTTTTGCTCTGTTTCAAAGTCGAATTTATCAAAGTTTTTGAGCGAGTATTTTACTGGAAAGTGTGTCGGAGTCGACTGGAAGTGATTGCCAATCGAGAAAACCTGACAATGGAGGCGACAGTGAAGAAAAAGGGAGGAAAAACACACGGGAAGCGATGCATTGCCACTGGCTGTAGTAATGTCAAGTCTGTCGAAGTGGCGATGTTTCTGTTCCCAAAAGATGAAGGTGAGCCTGGCTAGTGTGTGTGTGTGTGTTTGTGGAGACACTGTGATGGATCGTTACGCTATGTGCAGCTCAAGGCATAATATGCTCGAACGGGAGCTGCAATCATGTTGCGCGCACTATCGGTGCTGAGTGTGCTGACTTTTCGTACAATGTCCCACTGTCTGGCTACCTGCATAAAGTCAAGTGCTCGGCGCAGTTGTCGGCGAAATGTCGTTCCTCTGTTTTAATTGAAACAGCTCCTTATATCCGTTAGCGCAGCTAGCTAGCACCAGATGCTAACAACAACAACAACACATAAGGTGTGCCTCGCTCGCGAGTCGCGCCACACATACACACACCCTCCCGGTCCTCCCGATGGCCTGCCGGTGAGCGTGGAAGTGTGGTCTGCCACAAGCGGACGGCAGGAGCGGGGCTGTCAGCATCAGCTTGTAGATGGTATTTTAAACTCGATGCGCTCTGAAACTACGGAGCGGCCGAGGACAAAAAATATATTATTATATATATTATTAACGCGTTAACTTGACAGCCCTAATATATATATATATATATTATATAGTATATATATAGTTATATTATATAGTTATAATAATAACTAGCTAACCAACTAACCATTCAGTGTTCTGTAGCCGGGCAATGTCTTCCTCTGCCATCATCCTCCCCACTTGACGTCCCTGACGGCTCAAATCTGTAGGGTTCAATGATGTCCTGCGCTTCCTCATCGTCACTTCCATCTTCTGTGCCACTTTCCTCATCTATCCTGTCCGAAAAGCTGTCAAAATCACTAATTTCTCTCGCACTAGTATCACTTTCCGAAGTCTCCGCCATGTTTACAATCACAAATGGGCCCATCTTGTGACGTCACAGCCGCTATCGTCTGCAACTTCAGGTAGGCTCAGACGGCCGTTCACGGGATGAAAAACTCTCATCCCTCGCACTTCCTAAAAAAATATTTTAGCCATGAACAGGCACAATGATATGTAAGGAATGAAACTGCCATTTCATTTTGGCGCAAAACAATGCACTTCACAGGCACTTTAAACTCTCTGCCAAAGCACTTGCGGAAAAACTTGAGAGGTTGCAAAATGGCAGAAAGGCTAAGCTAAATAAAGCTAGCGAATTAAGAACAAATATAAAAGATTTGATGTTAAATGGTGAACATGCTAAGGTTCAAAATGCTCTTGATGGTTATATTGAATTGTGTGTTGAAGCCAGGTCTATGCACGACACTTTAATGGGTGTATTGCCACATGATGAAAGGGAAATACATGAAACATGGTTTAAAGCCAAAATTATGTTCAATGATGAATTTATTGTCCAAATCAAGGTGTGGGTTTGTCAAACCAAAGGTACTGGTGATAATAATGATTAAATCAATCCTGATGACAGTGTTTCTAATGTTGGTAAATGTTCAAACAAAAGTGACAGCAGTACCAAATCAAGTACAACTTCATCTGCACGAATTATAGCAGCAGCAGAAAAGGCTGCAATTGTTGCTTGCATGGCAGGTGTAACTGAGAGGCATGCACTGGAGGAACAGGAGCTACAATTAAAGCGGAGAAAGGAACAGCTTGAGTTGGAAACTGAGCTAGCTGTATCTACTGCTAGGCTAGCAGTTTTACAGGGTTCACATTCACGACGTTCATCTCTTGCACCAACAAATGGAATGAACTCATACCTGGAAAAGGAAAAAAGGAAACTGGCATCGTTAAACATACTTAACCCCCTGGCAAAGGCGTATGATTCCACATCATGGAAAATATCCTCCAGCGAACCAACAAAGATGGACATGGGACCAAAGCAAGCTGAAAGGCAGTTTGCATTTAAGGAAGATGCTTATGTACAAAATCAACATGATCTGGGAACATCACATGGGTTGATAACTGGTGAATCAACTGCATGGGAAAGCCAACAGGAAAATCACCATCAGCAAATCAATCGAATTCCACCTGAAGGTTTATTCACGATAATGCAAAAGCAAAATTAAATAACAGCTGCACTGGTTCACCAGCAACGTTTACTGTCTCTACCAGCAAGAGACATTCCTATATTTGATGGAGACCTGTTTCAGTACAAGGCTTTCATTAAGGCATTTGAACAAGGAGTGGAAAACAAAGCCAGCAAAGCCGACTGCTTGTACTATTTAGAACAGTTCACAAAAGGACAGCCACAGGAACTGGTTCGTAGCTGCCAGCACATGGCTCCAGAACGTGGCTACATTGTGGCAAAGGGTCTTTTGCAAGAACATTTTGGGAATGAGTACAAGATCGCTGGTGCTTACATAAGAAAGGCTCTAGCTTGGCCAACAATAACAAAGGCAGAAGACATTAAAGCACTACAAGCCTATGCTTTATTTCTGCGTGGATGTGCTAATGTGATGGAAGAACTTCAGTACATGCAGGAGTTGGATTTGCCCTCCAATATGAAAATGGTTGTCTTCAAGTTGCCATACAAACTAAGGGAACAATGGAGAAACAAAGCTCATAACATCATGGAAGCCTCAAACAACAGAGCTCGCTTCATTGACTTGGTCAAATTCATTGAGAGACATGTACTAGTCCTTTCTGATCCGATCTTTGGAGATATCGAGGATTCAGGACATAAACCAGTTGCTATAAAATCTTCCAACGTGTTTCAGCCACAATCAAAGAACAGAGTGAAAGGAAGTAGTTTTGCCGCTACAGTATTTCCAATGAGTGAGGTCGGAATTAAAACGACAAATAACTCAAAACCACAGGAGAGCTTGGTGTGTCATTGTTGTGATCACAACACTCACGTTTTGGACAGATGTAAGCAGTTCAGCAAAAGGAAGCACAGAGACAAAATTCAATTTCTAAAGGAGAAAGGAATTTGCTTTGGATGCTTGTGTATTGGACACATAAGCCGGGACTGTAAACAATGCTTGATCTGTGAGGTTTGTGAAAAGCAACATCCTACTGCGCTCCACATAAATACATCTAATGTGGAATTGGGATAAATCGCTAAATCACAAACCCCCCCTCAGACATGTGGACGTACAGTGGCCGGAAATGATGGCTGCATTCTTTCAATTATTCCAGTGCAGGTCATGTCCACAAAGGGAAGTGAGATTATACAGACCTATGCATTTTTAGATCCTGGAAGCACAGCCACATTCTGCTCAGAAGATCTCATGCACAGATTAAACATCACAGGAAAAAGAACTCATTTTCTTTTGAAGACTATGGGACAGAAAAAGGTCGTTCCAGCTTACTCCTTATTTGGGATGGAGGTATCTGGTCTTGAGGAAAATAACTTTTATTCTCTTCCAGAAGTCCTCACACAGAAGCAAATGCCAGTAACCAAAGCAAACATTGCTACAGCCGCAGATGTGAAGAGGTGGAATCATTTGTCAAAAGTTCATATCCCCAGCTTAAATGCCAATGTTGACATGTTGATTGGAACCAACACTCCCAAGATATTGGAACCTTGGGAAATTGTCAACAGTTGTGGAAATGGCCCATACGCTATAAGAACAGTGTTGGGATGGGTCATCAATGGTCCTTTACATGGAAGCAGCAATGGCAGCGATGTTGACATGGAGCTTTCTTCTGTTGTGGTGAATAGGATTTCTATTTCCAAATTGGAGCTCATGCTTAGCAGTCAGTATAATCATGACTTTAATGAGAAGCCCTCAGAGGAAAAAGAGATGTCAAGGGAAGACAAAAAATGTATGGAAATCATGAATACATCTGCAACACTACAGGACAACAGGTACAGCCTGAAGTTGCCCCTTAAGACACCTGACGTCCTTCTTCCAAACAACTTTGCAGTGGCAAAGCAAAGGCTACTTGGATTGAGGAAAATATTTGTGAGTAACCCAATGTTGCATAAGGAATATGCCAGCTTTCTGAATGGAGTGATTGAAAAGGGTTATGCTGAACAGGTACCAACACAGCAACACTGTGGCAGTTGACAATTATGGTACATCCCACACCACAGTGTTTACCATCCACGAAAAGGTTCTCTCCGAGTGGTGTTTGATTGTGGTGCCACATTTAAAGGAACATCATTAAACGATGTACTTTATCAAGGTCCCAACCTCACCAGTTCACTGCTTGGAGTTCTCACTCGTTTCAGGCAGGAACCTGTGGCATTCATGGGCGACATACGGGCTATGTTTCACCAGGTCAAAGTCGCAGAAGAAGACCGAGATTTCCTTCGTTTTCTCTGGTGGCCAGAGGGAGACTTCACCAGAGAGATCCAGGAATACAGAATGACGGTGTATCTGTTTGGGGCTGTCTCTTCTCCCAGTTGCGCTAGCTATGCGCTAAGGAAAACTGCTGACGACAACAAGTCTGACTTTTCTGCTGAGACTGTTGAAGCGGTTAAGCGAAATATCTATGTGGATGACTGTTTGATGGGTTTGGGGTCAGAGAAGGCAGCAATACAAATGGTTGAAGATCTTAATGCTCTCTGTAAAAGAGGAGGGTTTGTGCTGGAAAAATGGATCAGCAATAGTCGGGCAGTTTTGCAGACAATCGCAGAAGAGCATAAGGCTAAAGAGCTAAAGGACCTGGATCTGGATAGGAGCATTGGAGCAGAAAGAGAACTAAGAGAGGCCCTCGCTGCATTGAATAATGAGAAGATTCAAGGAGCTCTAATTTCAGCTGGAGTTGAATGGAGTTTTAATCCACCAGCAGGATTTCATCATGGTGGTGTTTGGGAGCGCTTGATACGCATGGTAATGCGCGTCCTCAATTCAGTTGTGCAGCAACAGATGTTGAATGATGATGGACTCCATACAGTCATGTGTGAAATTGAAGCCATTCTTAACGATTGGCCAATCACCAAGCTGTCTGACGATCCAAATGATTTGGAGCCTCTAACACCAAATCATCTTCTTCTTTTGAAAGGGAAACCAGCCCTGCCACCTGGATTGTTTGAACCATCTGACATGTATGTGAAACGTCGCTGGAGACAAGTTCAGTACATTTCTGATCTATTTTGGAAGCGTTGGGTGCGAGAATACCTGCCGTTGCTACAAGAGAGGCAAAAGTGGAACCAAAGGAAAAGGAATATAGTCGCTGGTGATATTGTAGTCATGGATTCCTCAGCTCCCCGTGGTTCCTGGCCTCTTGGCAAAGTATTGGAGGTTTTTCCTGACAAAGGAGGACTGGTGCGCTCTGTAAAGCTACAGACCAAGACCAACATTATTGTGCGACCTATTACTAAACTATGTTTAGTACAGGAAGTTTAGGATGTGCATTTCTATGTATTGAAAAATGATTTTCACATTTGGCTCCTTAATTGTTTTCAATTGGTACCTGCACTACCAATTAGGGGCCGGTGTGTAGGAGCCAATTAACCAACACAGTCTCACTCCATAATCGTCCAGGAGCGACGCTTGGTCAGGGTCCCGTGGCGTGCAGTTGTGACGCTCCTAAATTCCTTCAGCTTCATAAAGGGACGCAAATAGCTTTCAACTGATTGCAATGTATTCACATCTGCGGCGGGATTTGACGCTCATGGAATCACGGCATTCATTTGTGTCGGCTGACTCTGGGCTGCCCTTAAAGGCAATGTGAGCGCCCGTTCCCATTGGATAACAGAGAATTGCACACCAGGAAGTAAGTATTCTCCTTACTGTCAATTGATTTGACAGTGATATCTCCACTACTCATCAACTCAAAAACACCAGATTATCCTTGTTGATTAAACGACATTGATAGGTTTTGTGAACATATTCTTGTTGCCCCCAGCTGGTCGAAACAAAGGCTACATTAATGTATTAAATCGATGTTAATCCAGGTGGATGTGGAATTAACGGACGTGCCGTTGTGTGATTGCGTTGCCAGGCAACAGCTTCGGTTCATGTTCATTTACAAACTCTTCAACTACAACCGTAGTTATATTTAAAAATATGTTAGAAGGCCTCACGAAATACTTTAATGTAAATTAAAATTGAAATGTGAAGGAATGTGTGTACAAAATACATCCTTACGAAATACGAAACCGGAAACAGACGGAGGCAAGAATCTCAGATCGATTTAGCCGCAAAGCACGCTGGAATTTGGTGTTTGTAAAATGTGAAATCCGAAAACATATTTTAAAAATAAAATAATACATTATTCCGAGTGTGCTTGCTTTTCTCTTGGAAAGTCTTCACATAACGGCCTTGTAATACACGGTTCGGCTGCATTAAATATGAAATATCTGCCGTAGTTGTATATTTATAGAGCCCTGATGAGAAACATGAGGGCTTTGCAGAGACAAACAGGAGGAAATGCCGCCAAACTGAAAACGTGACATGGATCCTAAATATATCAGCAGTTAAACAACATCTTACATTTATTTTTACACAATACGCCTCCTTGCAGTATCAACAATAATTCGGCTGACTTTTATATTTGATCCAATTGATAGATTGACTGTATTTACACCATAACGGTGCCCAGCTGATAGACGGGCACCTAGTGGTTAAAGCGCGTTATTGCATTTC
>CALSBZ010046916.1:116351-145341 GCA_943591055.1 Gobionotothen gibberifrons
CTGAAGGAATTTAGGAGCGTCACAACTGCACGCCACGGGACCCTGACTAAGCGTCGCTCCTGGACGATTATGGAGTGTGTTGAATTAACACTGTGGGTATAAAGGTAGGAACCTATGTTTGTTGGTGAGAGGTTCCGCTGGAAGGCCATACAGTTTTTGAGCACACACGGACCACACACAAGGAGAACACACACACACGGAGAACACACACACGGAGAACACACACAAACACGGGATTACAAACAAAGCAAAAGGTATTGTGTAAACGGTAATATCGTGTGGTGAATATGGAAAGAAGCAAGTGAAATGAAAACCAGTAAAAATGGAAATAAATGGACTGTTTCGAACTGGAAACTTTGTTTCTGACTTTTATTCGGCAGCAAACATTGTGTGCGTCAATTACACCCACAAAGCGGATCCTCAGAGGCTTAAAGCGTTGGCTTAGCCTCTACACGTCTAACAAATGACATGTAATGTAAAAAAAGACGAAGTAAGCTAGTACCAATATAAGGCTTAGTCATCTTGCCAAATAGTGAGGCTATGTTAGAACTGGTTTATAAATGGTTCTTAATGATTAATTAAGTGTTTACAACCTAATTAATAACCTAATTATAAACCCTTTATGAATCCTTTATAAGGGTAGTCTTATTGTAAAGTGGTACCATAAAATCATACCCAAAACAATTCTCTGAAAGAAGTTAAAACTGACCCTGAGTTTGTTACTGCTACTGACAACAGTCACATAACACATACAAATTGATTAATGTTACATACCTTTAATAGTTAAAACAATTCAACACATCTCTACTGTATGTCCAAAATCCCTCCCTCCATTCCTCATACCTAGTGCCCTACATTTCCCACCATCATTTTAATGGTCTTATATTTATTTGTTTAAAAAACATACCCTATTTAACTTTAATTAACAGAAATCCACCCACATCCCATTGTCACTCGAGAGGTTTTTACATGTTTGAAGTTTCAAGGACTCAGCATTCCACATGCAGGCCCCATATTTACTGTGACACTGAACTGAACAGTTGTCACACTTGTGCTTGTCTTTTGACAAATTAAAATATTCCTACCTATATCCTATGGAACAAATGTACGTTCATTTTTGATAATTCATTGTTCATACAATTCAATTTGATAGTAACACAAATTGTGCTTCAATATTTAGTGGTCATGCAAATAAGATTGTGATTCTTGTCTGAAATCTCAATGCACTGTTCTTTGTTGTAAAATACATTAATACAACTCTTATGGTTGTAGTTTTCATGAGCCAGGGACTAAAAGATAGAGAAGCTTCTGTTAACCTCTCTGAAAGATTTCATTGTTACTCTATATGTTTGGTGCATACATTGATGTACTGACATATAATGCTTAAAGATGCCTAAGTCCTACTGAGATTTTGGTTTAGACATGTGGTAAATTATACACTATAAGGGTGTGTTAAGCTGTTAATTAACTTCCATGTGCCGAATGGGACCAGAGCACTGGGATTGGTGAATGCATGAACAAAGCAGATAAGAAGAGCACAGTCATGGCATAAACCAGCCACAGTACAGGTAGAATGCAACAATTACTGCAATGTTCCAATAATACATTCTACCTTTACCATCTAACAAAAACAACAATGAAGTTAGATTCCCAAAGTCACAAACCCCATTAACATTTGCTTAGCTTGAACTCAAACAATGGTACATTTGACTGGTTCCACTCTGTGGGGTCCAGACCTGTTGGCACCACTTCCCCACCTTTAGCCTCAGATCAATCCCTGCACATCCTGCAGCCTCTGTTTGCACAGCTTGCAGCCCAATGTTCATACTAATACAATACATAACACCTCAGAGCAGAACAAACTAGCGCAACCTGTCATAATGTGAAGTGGCTGCAGCTGGATCATCAAATAGTCGATCTGTGTTGCTCAGGGCTGGCTTTTGAGAAACTTTAAAGTCTGGATTAAATAACTGATGTTAGTACATTTAACTGACTGGGTGTCCAATGCTGGATTCTTACAGTTGTGTTTCTGATACACAATGTGTTTCTGATTAGCACTCCAGAGTGCTTTTAACAAGCATGGCCAAATTGACTTGGTGATGCTCCTTTTATTCACCTGCTCCTCCCAGTCTCTGTGCATTGTGCTCAGATATTCTATGCTGCAAAATTGTCCAGCCTAAGGTTTGCTGTGTGATGATAAGAATTTTTCATTTCAAAGGAGTATGATAAATATTTACCCAAATTGATAAAGGACCTGAAACTATACCCAAACACAGGTACACTCACGTAAATATTCAGGCTCTATGTACACTGAACACAAATATAAATGCAACACTTTAGTTTTTGCTCCCATTTTTCATGAGATGAACTCAAAGATCTAAAACATTTTCTATATACACAAAATAACCATTGCTCTCAAATATTGTTCACAAATCTGAAAAAATCTGTGATAGTGAGCACTTCTCCTTTGCCGAGATAATCCATCCCACCTCACAGGTGTGGCATATCAAGATGCTGATTAGACAGCATGATTATTGCACAGGTGTGCCTTAGGCTGGCCACAATAAAAGGCCACTCTAAAATGTTCAGTTTTATCACACAGCACAATGCCACAGATGTCGCAAGTTTTGAGGGAGCGTGCAATTGGCATGCTGACAGCAGGAATGTCCACCAGAGCTGTTGCCCGTGAATTGAATGTTCATTTCTCTACCATAAGCCGTCTCCAAAGGCGTTTCAGAGAATTTGGCAGTACATCCAACCGGCCTCACAACCGCAGACCACGTGTAACCACACCAGCCCAGGACCTCCACATCCAGCATGTTCACCTCCAAGATCGTCTGAGACCAGCCACTCGGACAGCTGCTGCAACAATCGGTTTGCATAACCAAAGAATTTCTGCACAAACTGTCAGAAACCGTCTCTGACTCCAGTTCGTCATCGTAACCGACTTGAGTGGGCAAATGCTGTTGTGTGGGTGAGCGGTTTTCTGATGTCAATGTTGTGAATCGAGTGGCCCATGGTGGTGGTGGGGTTATGGTATGGGCAGGCGTATGTTATGGACGACGAACACAGGTGCATTTTATTGATGGCATTGTGAATGCACAGAGATACCGTGACGAGACCCTGAGGCCCATTGTTGTGCCATTCATCCACGACCATCACCTCATGTTGCAGCATGATAATGCACGGCCCCATGTTGCAAGGATCTGTACACAATTCCTGGAAGCTGAAAACATCCCAGTTCTTGCATGGCCAGCATACTCACCGGACATGTCACCCATTGAGCATGTTTGGGATGCTCTGGATCGGCGTATACGGCAGCGTGTTCCAGTTCCTGCCAATATCCAGCAACTTCGCACAGCCATTGAAGAGGAGTGGACCAACATTCCACAGGCCACAATCAACAACCTGATCAACTCTATGCGAAGGAGATGTGTTGCACTGCGTGAGGCAAATGGTGGTCACACCAGATACTGACTGGTTTTCGGACCCCCCCAGACCCCCCCAATAAAGCAAAAATGCACGTTTCAGAGTGGCCTTTTATTGTGGCCAGCCTAAGGCACACCTGTGCAATAATCATGCTGTCTAATCAGCAGAGGTGGGAGTAAGTCCTACATGTGCAAGTCATGAGCAAGTCTCAAGTCTTGACCTACAAGTATCAAGCAAGTCCCAAGTCACTGTGATGAGAGTCAAGCAAGTCAAGCCAAGTCATTGCTCCCCCGGGCCCCCGGATTTAAGCACTCCCCCACGGACTAAACCCAGAGGATTACACCCTCAAGAACCTCGTGCCCCTGGTGAATTTTGCGGTGCTTTCTAGTCCGCCCATCAGCATCCATATTCGTCCTTCACAGGACCACCACACCCCCCTCATGTGGAGGATTTTCTCATGGCCCTGGTTACCCCTCAGGGGGTGAATTTTGCGGTGCTTTCTAGTCCGCCCATCAGCATCCATATTCGTCCTTCACAGGACCACCACACCCCCCTCATGTGGAGGATTTTCTCATGGCCCTGGTTACCCCTAAGGGGGTGAATTTTGCGGTGCTTTCTAGTCCGCCCATCAGCATCCAATTGCAGACTCTTGACTACCAGACAGTCAGACACTTTTCAGAGTGTTAGGTGGCCAGGGGCACGCTTGTCTGACAGTCATTCACATGGGGGTTTTGTCCGAGGTGGTGTGCTTAAGTGTGGGTCCCCTGGCCCTCGCGGTGCGCATGGAGGTGCTGAAGGAAAGCATCCATGCTGGTGCCCCTGGGAACCATACAGAACCATACTACACTAGTAGTAGTAAAACTTTATTCAAATATGTAAATTTTACATTTGCATTTGCATTTACATTTTTCAACAGTGCGGTGGGGTACCGCGTGAACAAGGCAGCACCCCGAGCAGCGAACAGTTTTTACCGCAGGGAGAAGCGCTAAACAACCGGATAGGATATATGGGAAATTGCCAGAGTTGGCACAACGTTCGGCTGATTTCGTAGTGAAGCTCTCTCTAGGTCGTCCTCAGACGTCCATCTCAGCCGAACTCTGTGCCAACTCTAGCATTCTCTCATATGAAGGACTGTTTTCGGCCCTTGATTTTCTCCAAGAGTTCAACTTTAAGTGGAAATCTTCGTCTGACGATTCTGACGGGGCATCGGAGGAGTCTTGGTATCGAATTGGGCTTTGGTCGCCTTCAGAGCTGGAGTCACTGGCCCCAAGAAGCTCTTCACTCCCCGCTTCTTCAGCTGCTTCTGATGCAGCCGCGGCTTGCAGTGAATCTGCAAAGAGTTGCCGTATGTCCGCAGCCTCCTTTAAAGAAGGATTTTTGGCATAAAATGTGTCCGCAGTTGCGGTGTTGTGACACATGAAGTCACTGACTCGTTTGCGGTTGCCTTGATCCTGGAACCTCTTCGCATTGTCTATGTGGACTGTGCGGAGGTCGGTGAAGTTGATGGAACCTGATAGCCCAACATCAGTCCATGCCAACCTCAGGTAGAGAGCAAGATTCCTCGTCGGATTTTTCCCAGTTGTATAGAGAAAATAACGGTTCTGGGTGCAGGTCAGCGTCTGCTTGATGTCCAGCCACCTTGTCATCCAGCCAAACTCTTTTACCGTGAGGTACAGCTGCGCTTCCCCAAACGCATCTACCGTCTTGTGGTTGCTCATGTGGATGAGGTAGCCAAAGGCAGTGCCTTTTTCCCCAGCCTTTCGGACCTCGAGGTTCGTCATGTTCGAGTATACGCCCGGACGGTGCCCATAGATGCAACTCCAGTGAAGTGTCAAGTATCCATAGAGCAAATGACGGGTTTCATTGGTCGGCTTGCTGGCCATCTCGTCCAGGAGCTGAGGGATCCGAGTGTTAGCCGCACTCAAACATGTGATGATGTCGGTCTGGCTCGGAAGACCTGACATTTTGTCTCGCTTTACTTGAATTTGGTGGAGAAGCACTCTTCCCCTCAGGGACTTCAGGATTGCACTAATTTCCCGCTGTATCACTTCCATGTGACCACGGTTCAGCCTGCTTACATGGTGTCGCCACCATGTATTTAACAAAGTGAGAGATATTCTTTATATAGAAGTCAGCGGTTGTAACCTTTAAACGTGACTTTACCAGCCTCCGGGACCAGGCACGTATCCTCTTCACGTCCTTTAGGAATAGCCAATCAGAGAGATGCTTGCTCCCGTGTGCCATGAAACTGAGGAATGCCTTGATTCTGCTGACCTTCGAGACTGAATTCTCATGGAGCCTTACTGTTGGGACGATGCCCTCATAATGCTCCCTGTAGACTTCCACATAATCCTCTATGATGCCAGGGAACCTGATGTCCCGCATTATATTCCCCCGGCCCCTACCGCTGAACCAGGGGGAATTTATGGGAGGGGAAGACTGAGAGGATCTTCTGGAGGAGGCAATGTTGCTGCACGAGGGAATAATAATAATAATAATGGGTTTAATTTATAAAGCACTTCATATCTGACTTCAAATCCCGAAGTGCTACAGGCAGTGGGCATGAACAGTATAAAAACAATACACAACACGGTAGAATTAAATAAAAAGCAATAAAAACAAACAATACAAATAAAATAAAATAAAAGGGTGGTAAAAAATAAAAGGTCTAGGGAAAGGCTCTATTAAATAGATGGGTTTTGAGGCCTTTTTTTAAGGCCTCCACGATCTGTGGTGCTCTCATGTGGTCGGGGAGAGCATTCCACAGACTGGGGGCAGCCGAGCAGAAGGCCCGGTCTCCCATAGTGCGGAGCTTAGTCCTGGGGGGTTTGAGGATGTTGGAGTTGCTGGAGCGGGTGGTCCGCAGGGAGGTGTGGGGGGTGAGGAGTTCTTTGAGGTAGGGTAGGGCAGTTCCATGGATACACTGGTGAGTGAGGACGGAGACCTTGAATTCGATCCTCAATTCCACGGGGAGCCAGTGTAGTGCTTTAAGTATGGGGGTGATGTGATCATATTTGCGCACCCTCATCAGGATCCTAGCAGCGCTGTTCTGAATGTATTGAAGCCTCTGGATGCTTTTGTTAGGGATCCCGATGAGGAGTGCATTGCAGTAGTCCAGCCTGGAGGAGACAAAGGCGTGGACTAGCTTTTCGGCGTGAGACAGAGTGAGTGTGGGGCGGAGTTTGGCGATGTTCCTGAGGTGATAGAAGGAGTTCTTGCACAGCTGTTTAATGTGGGCCTCAAAGGTCAGATGGGCATCAATTTTCACACCCAGGTTGGTGACTGTTGAGGAGAGGGTAATGTCCTGGCCGGAGAAGGTGATGGTGGTGATGGTGGATGACTGAACCTGGTGTGGGGTGCCAACTATAATGGCTTCGGTCTTGGAGCTGTTCAGTTTCAGGAAGTTTTGCTTCATCCACGCCTGTATCTCCTCCAGGCAGGCAGTGAGTGTAGGTGAAGGCAGGGCTGCAGAGGAGGTAGGGTTGATCCTGAGGTACAATTGGGTGTCATCAGCGTAACAATGGAACGACACTCCATGTCGGCTGATGATAGAGCCAAGGGGGAGCATGTAGAGTGTGAAAAGGGTGGGGCCGAGAACTGATCCTTGAGGGACACCACAGGTGACGTCGTGGGCTCCCGACTCAGCCTCGCCCAAGGACTCTGTTCTCCCGGTGAGGTATGATCTGAACCAGTAAAGGGGAGAGTCAGAGAGTCCGATGGTGGAGTGCAGACGATGGAGGAGGATGCCGTGATCCACGGTGTCGAAAGCTGCAGTGAGATCGAGGAGGATGAGGAGAGAGGGAGAGCCAGCATCAGCCGTCATCAGCAGGTCGTTGGTGACCCTGACCAGGGCAGTTTCTGTGCTATGGCCTGAGCGCAAACCAGACTGGAACTTCTCAAATAGGTTGTTGGAGTTTAGGTGGTCATGGAGCTGAGCAGCAACTAGTTTTTCCAGCACCTTTGATAGAAATGGAAGGTTGGAAATGGGTCTGTAGTTGGCCAGGACTCCCGGATCAAGGGAGGGTTTTTTGAGACGAGGTTTGATGACAGCGGTTTTTAGGGCAGAGGGGACATGGCCAGCCTGGAGAGAGAGGTTTATGATCTTAGTGATCATGGGGCTCATGGTACAGATGTACGATTTCACCAGAGCTGACGGAAGGGGGTCCAGGACACAGGTGGAGGGCTTCATCCTCCTAACGATGCCCTCAACCTCTCGCTGAGATATGTCCGTGAAACAGTGAAGAAGCTGGGTTGTCCCAGACTGTGGGTCAGCAGTTGGAACTGGAGGTGAAGAGGAGCTAGAGAGGATGGTGCGGATGGAGCGGATGGTGTCAACTTTATTTATGAAGAAGGCGGCGAAGTTGCAGCACTGCTTCTCAGTGGAGTCGGAGTGTAGAGGACTTTGGGGTTTGAGGAGGTGGTTGATGGTGGAGAAGAGTTGCTTGGAGTTTCCAGTACTGTTGTTGATGATGGAGGAGTAGTACTGGGACCGTGCATCTCTGAGGGACTGTGCGTAGGCCTTCTGGTGTTCACGGTAGGCTAACCGGTGAACAGTGAGTCCTGAAGCCTTGAGCCGCCGCTCAAGGACACGCCCAGCTGTCTTCATTCTCCGCAGCTCGCCGGTGTACCAAGGGGCTGAGCGCGAGAAGGTGACCATCCTGGTTTTGAGGGGGGCGTGCAGATCAAGATTTGGCGTCTGGGCTTGCTGAGTGGGGACTGGAAAAACAGCTCCAGAGAGATGGTCTTGTGGTCAGACACCCCCAGGTCATACACTAGCAGATTGCTGATGGGGGCGGAGTTTGTAATGACCAGGTCGAGCGTGTGGCCCTTGGCGTGTGTGGGGACATCAACATGCTGTGTGAGATTGAGACCCGCTGCAGGAGGGACTTATGGTTGCCCGTTTATTGGACTCTGTTCGGGGTCGCTTATTTTGAATCACACGTTCTTGGGCGTGTGCTTCTTGTTCCTCCCCGTCCCCTACATCGAACCCATAATGGCCCCTCCGCCGCTTTGGTTTGAGCAACTTCTGCAGCTTGCAGCGCAGGGATTTCACCTCAGCCGCATATTTGTCCCTCTGAGCCCTCATTTTATTTGCCTCCATCCTCCATTCAATAAAATCACGGTTGTCGCACGCTTCTTCCGGGGACAAGGGGGGAGGTTGTTCCAGGACCCCCCCCTCATCTTGATAATCAACATCCCAAGAGGAAATCATTCCTATCGTTGGGTTTGTCAATCTGAGTTCAATAAGTTCCTTCATAGCCACTTTCCTCTTGACCTGTTTAGCAGCCAGTCCTCCTGGGACAGCTCAACATGGTCTCTCTCCATGTGCCGGTCCAGCCTTGTCCCGATGAATTCGCATCCCGAAATGATGCAGGGATGGCGCCTGATGTTTGTTCTTCCACTGGCCATCAACAGTAGAATTTTCCTTTCAACTACATTGCGAACCGCGTGATTTCTTCGACTGAAAGTCCACCGGCAGCCGCGCACGCACAGAGGCGAGCCCGACGGGGGGCCCCACGTCCGGACCCGAAGGCCCGGACGTGAAAGGAGGAAAGAGGGAGTTTGCGCCAACGGAGGAAGGGAGAGGAAGGGAGGACCAGGGGCCCACGCAACCGCACCGTACATCCCGAAACGTCGTCACTTAGGGGGACGAAAGCGGCCGAGACCGCCTGCAACACCCCAGGTGGGTTTGACAAAGGGGATAACAAAACCTCCAGGCGCTCCATCCCGCTCCGGCCCTCGCCGCAGCGGGGGAGGAGGCATTGAACCCCTCGCACCTGCCCCCGGAGGAGGACTGTCATCCCTTTCTCTTCAGCGGCGGAAGTGTTTTTCACGGAGCTTAAAGAGACGTTATTGAGAGCGATGGAGACAGGTTTTGACCACAGGGCCTGCCCAAAATGCCCTAACCTGATCGCGGGAGCGGATCCTCACCCCTTCTGCTATTTATGTATGGGACCTGACCATGCCGTGAGCGGTATGGGCCCGGCACCGGCGTGTGCAGCCTGCCAGGTGCTTCATCGGCTCACGCGGGAGCATCGCGGGCAGCACTTCCTGTCGGCGGAGGCTCCGCAGGAGGAGGTGGAGGGTTCGGATCTCGAGGTCGTTGAGATGGGCGAGTAAGGAGAAGGGAGAACCGTTCCGGTTCTCCCTTCTCCAGACTCACATCGTACAAGGAAAAACTTCCAGAGAAAACCCACTGTTTAAAGGGAAAAATGGTAGATCACCACACAGCCGCCATTGAAGAGGAGGAGCCAAGTGAGATATATATGCAGGTGACAGAGTATTGTGGGGCTCTTCTGCTCGGCCGGACACTGCGGAGGAAGCTGCAGCTGTTTTCCTCTCTCTGAACCATTCCTGTTTGTAACACTACCGCGCCTTTAACTTCATTAAAGTACCACCATTTGAAACTTTTAGTCGAGACTCATTGATCTCCTTATTTTTAAAACTTTCTCTCCGGTACGCGAGAATAACGGACATAGCTAATACTATTGTGTGTTTCGCAACATGTTCTATTCTATGGCACGTCTCTACTGGGAGTTGTAGTTTTAAAAGATGTTTTCTTATTTCCCATAATAAGAAGTTGCCAGTATTAAACTGTGTACATCCCTGGAGGTTTAGGAGATAGGAAACACTCAAATTTAAAACATATAATTCATAAATGAGTGCAAATTGCTTGTGCCCATAATGGGCAGCATTAATATAAACCCACATGACAGCTAAGGTCAGAAGAGCTTTATTTAACAGCTGGTCTTATGTCTGCGACCCCTCCTGTTGTTCATTGATAAGCCTGAAACATGCACTTGTCAAGGTTCAGAGGCAACTTTTGCAAATATGGCAGTAGCCATCGATCATCTTAAGATAAGATATACTTTATTGATCCCAAGTTGGAAACATTTGCGTTACATCAGCATGTGTAATAGTTGTAAATATGCAGTGGTGTTTATTTGTAAATCATTTAGTATAATCACACACATTCTGTGTTTTATATTTAATAATTCTGTGTTCCAAAATGTCAGGTATTGTTCAATACCTGACAAGGCCGGAGATGAAAAACTTGGGTCGCAGGTTCCTCAACAGTGCATTACATCTATCAATATTTGTGTATATCTCCACCATTAAACTGTCATATTCTGCACATTTCTTATACTATCTACATACATCTTATAAGAGTATAATACATATGTATAATATCAGTTAAAATAAGTGCTTCAACATAGTTAACATTGCTGGAGGTATACACAAATGCACTGTTGAGGAACCTGCGACCTAAGTTTTTCATGCATTGCAACTACACCGTTTGTGTATATGATATGTCAATAAACCTTAGAAAATCTTGAAATCTTGAAAGGGATGTGCAAAATAGTCATTATATACAGTCTTTAATTAACTATTAGTAGAGAATAACGAGTAATGAATATACTTTATAGGGATCCTATTAATATCTAATAATAAAAATAATGAAATTCAATAACATGCTTTAACCACTAGGTGTCCCTTATATCAGCTGTGGACGTTTATGATGTAAATACAGCCTATCTACCAATTGGATCAAATATAAAAGTCAGCCGAATTAGTATTGATACTGCAAGGAGACGTATTGTGTGAAAAGAAATGTAAGATGTTGTTTAATTGCTAATATATGTATGATCCATGTCACGTTTTCAGTGTTGGCGGCAGTTCCTCATGTTTGTCTAGAAGTCTTCTCATCAGGGCTCTATACATAAAGAACTACCGCAGATATGTAATATTTAATGCAGCCGAACCGTGTATTACAATGCCGGTATGTGATGACCTCCAAAGAGAAAAGAAAGCACACTCGGAATAAAGTGTTTCCGGTATTTGTTTATGACGATGTGATGTGAGATGTGAGACTGGAATTGCACAGGGGAAAATAACGTATCTATGCCACAATTTTAGATGCAGATTTTGTTAAACTAATACGTTTGCGCTGTGGACCAACACTATACATTGACGGGGAAGGGGGTAGCAATAAAGATAACACCATTAAACAGTTACACAACATAACAGAAATAATATCGATAGCAGCGTCCCTAGCAACCACCTTGGTAACAATGAAAAAGTTGTATAGACACAATTTCCTGAAGTAATCTTCGTAATAACTAGCAAACTAAAGATCATGTACATCCACTGCACACATAATCTGAAATAACAACTCATGTTTCTCGCATCAAATGACATCAAAACGCATTTTAATGGCCAAACTAACCTTAAATAACTCCTTATTATCAGGGTGTACCAAGAAGTCAGTTAAGTCGCTTCAGCTGATTCAAAATGCTGCAGCTTGTGTACTAACCAGAGTTAGGAAAAGGGACCACATTACTCCTGTTCTGGCTGCCTTACACTGGCTCCCTATAGAACGCAGGATAGAATTTAAAATTCTTCTTCTCGCCTACAAAGCCCTTAATGGGCAGGCGCCATCTTACCTTGTTTTTTTTTTCTGCAGGGAGAAATTTGAAGATCACGTGACATAGACGCCAGCCATTGGAATGAATGGTGAACAAAAACGTAGGGATCTTACAATTTCAGAGACGTTTTTTTATGAGACTGGGTTGGATATGTTGTTTGTGCAGATAAAATGACGTAGAAAATATCACTTTTGCCAGTTATGTGCTAAGGTAGCCGTTAGCCCGTTTTGCTAAGTGTTGATTTAGTCTCTTGGTGTTGGACTTCTGTTCCGTGTAGGTAAAATGGTTAATATCGTCTGTTAGCTGAGTTTCTTCCCGTTAAGTGGGTATGCATTAGGGGTTGACCGATTATCGGTATCAGACTTTTTTTTATCAAATTGCCGATAACACTTTGGCTTTGATGCGGCCGTTTCTCTGGCTGCAGTCACCACTCTGTGTACACGAGCAATGTCCCGCCCACAGCGCTATCTGATAGGCTATTACTGAAGTGTCAATCAACACTGAAGATTTTCCAGGCGGGAGCCAGCCAGAGAGGCGGGACCTTCTCAGATTACAGGCAGGTGTGAAAGAACACAGACACAGACTGAAGCAAGCAGCAGCGCTGAGCGGCAGAGCCATACATGTGCTAAACCGAAGTTCAATAAACATCCCAATCCCCTATGCTGAAGTTGCAAAAACACCACGATCTTATGATCCAATTCTATCAGTTTCCCAGTTACAAAGGGACGCGGGAAGTCAGTCAGATTTGGGGGTGCGTGCAGCGTCTCGCAGCGGAGTAACTGTGGTGCGGAGGGGGGTGGGCTGCGAGTGGAGCCCCGCAGTTTTTCAGGTTGATATGTGAAGCTCATTAGCTAGCCAACATGCATCTAGCAAATGTTTAGCAAAATATTAGAAGTGAGGCTACTAGACTAACGTTAGGTCTACTGTAATAGCCTCACTTTTAATAGTTTGCAAAACATTAGCTAGCACTAGTGTTTTGCAGTTGCAAAAAATAATGTCTTGAAAATATTACATCATAAATAATAAGAAATTGTTTCAAGAGCGCATAGCCGTTGAAATATATATGCCAAAAGCTTCCGTTACTTCTTTTGGTCTCTCGGCTTTCATGTCTATTGGCTTCTTAAAAACAGCAGGGATAAACTGTTGTCTTTTGCCGGGCTCCGGTGATTGGCAAATCTGGCTGATGCATTCTGATATGATTTAGCATGTTTGGCGTGTGTTACCATTACCCCTAGATTCCACCGGGTCCGTCTGCGTCGCGTAACGGCTGCGCCGCGGTTTTGGTCCGGCCTCCTCCGGCGTAATAACCTACCGGGCGCGTTTCAGAAGCATTTCAGAAGCATTTCAGAAGCGGAGCGTCTTGCCTGCCGGCTCGCAGTTTTTGTTGACAAAGTTAATAATAATTATAATATCCCAGTTATAAACGACATGAATCAAAGATGTGTTGCTGTATTTTAGTGGTGAAAAAATGCATTCATCATCATAATTATTATATAATTTACACAGTGCCTGTAAACCGGAGGAGAATGCTGGCATTTCTCCTCCTACTTGAAAGACTATGGAGGGATAGGGTCTGCAAATTAGTTTGTGTGTGTGTGTATATATATATATATTAGGGATGCACGATATTGGTTTTTTGAAACCGATACCGATACCGATAACTTCCTGCTTCTCAAGACCGATACCGATAACGATAACCGATAATAATATAATATATATATATTAAATGTACCTGTAGTTTTTGCACACCTGGTGGTAAAAAAAATACTAGTAGTGAGCAAATGACATGAGCATTACTACTATGAACAAAACAAAGCCAAGAACAGTTTTGACTCTTCAAAGTGACCATATTTATTTCTCTGGCAAACTTCTTGCCTTTTTCAAAAGCCTCGTCGATAGGTAAAAGCCCCGGTGCCTTTGCAGCTGGCTTTGGATTCGCCGCTAGTTTAGCAGCGCAGGCGTCTTCGTCCGCTTTTAACACACCATCGTAGCAATGGCGATGTTTCAGGTGACTAATCATGTTGGAAGTATTATAGCTTGTTGCCTTTTTCCCTCCTCGTGGAACTTCTGCATTGCATTTGTTAATACAAATAGCAAGCGAACTATCTAACTCTGAAACTTTGAAATAGTCCCATACTACCGACGACATGTTTGTTTACTGTCCTGGCTTCACGGTTGCACACCATTTACTTCACAGCCAGGCATGAGTTAGGGAGCGCTGGATTTGTGAAAAACTCCCCTCTTCCTAAACCACTAATACCACAGTACTGGCAAAACGGGAGGAGCAGAGTGAAAAACAAGCGCCCTCATCCCAATCCACCCACACCGCAGTATTTTTTTCTTCTTTTTGACCCAAAAAATATATTGTATATTATCGGGGCTATTAATAATTTTATCGGGTTTATCGGGATGACGTCATAATTCCTAATATCGGACCGATAATTATCGGGCCGATAATTATCGTGCACCACTAATATATATATATATGCTAAATATGCTCTGAACGTTCCACTTCCTGCCTGCCCGACATTACCTTATGGCTGCGCCGCGACAAAAATAGGATTCATCCTAATTTTAGAGGAGCCCTGCGCCGAGCCGCTTCTGGGACGCTTCTGGGACGCTTCTGAGCCGTAACGCGCCGCGTGTGGTGGAATAGCACCCATTGACTAGAGTGGCCGCGATCGCCGTGAGCCGTGGAATCTAGGGGTTAGCATACCGCACCGCTGTCTAACAACGCCGACACACCCTCCTCGTCCGATCCACCACTCGCACTCCATCGTTATTGTAGTCCACAGGGAACCCGAAAGGTTCCCACGGGTTAAGCGCAATACCACCCCCTGGATTATAAATAGTGTAATGGATACTGCCCTGAATGACTTTTTTTCCCACTCGTAAAAAAAAGGCGTATACGGATACCGTTACACCCCAAGTCTGAAATGATTACTGAAAATCCATCTTCATATTTATGTCAATAACGGAGTTTTCATAGCTGCTATGACAGCTTCCGGTTTTGCTTCCGGTTTTGGGCATTCTGGCTACGCATCACTCATTCACCAATGAGTAATGTTTAGATGAATTTTAGGAACTTCCCCTCGATTCTATTGGCTCTAATGGTTCAAAAGAGGTGTCAATTATCAAAATCGACCGAGGGGGGCCATAGATATGGAAAATCCACCCAAATGACCCTCGAATTGTTTTTTTGCTAAACCTCTCAAAGTCAAATGTCACTTGTTTTGGATCAATCTTGAGACAGGGTACTTATTATATGTTATAGTTTGGATTCCTAAAGCTTTTAGTCTTCTATCCCATCATTCAAGGGTGGTTTTCACTATAAGTAATGTTTTTCTTTTGGACGGACACTATAATTTACCTTTTATGTTCAATCTGAATTTACTTTAAAATAAAAAAATTCTATATTGATTCTGACTTTTCTACATCCAACTCACAGGTGTATCATTACTTTGAGAAAAAAGATTATTAATTTACCCTTTTTAGAAGGGAAGATATAGTCAATTGTTCTGGGAATGTCATTTTCGAGCCTGAGGCCTGAAAAACAGGCTCAGGGCTTAACAGGTTAACAGGTTTAGGACATTTAGGACATTGTCTTTTTTCCATCAGGGCTCCTCAGCTTTGAACAACCTGCCAGAGGAGATACTTTTTTCAGAACCAGTAACTTCTTAAATGTTATTTTCTTTCATGTGCTGTAGCCTTTCTATCAATGTTTCTTTGTAATTATTTGGTGACTCGTTTTTGTTTAGTTTTTTCGGGGCAACCAGTGCCTTTACTTGAGAGACAGCTATGAAAGGGGGCGACAGAGGGGGTGATTAATTGATTAATTGATTGAGTATATGCTGCCATGTTGTGTCAGCCTCCTGTGGTAAAGGCTGATGATGCTGGCATGCAGATCTTGTTCTTCAAACATGTGTGTGTTCAGTGCAGCTAATGTTGTTTTCCCACAAAAAAAACACGACATTACGCTCCGTGTTCCCGAGGTCGACACTCATGCACGAGTAATGTGAAAATAAATAAGCCCAGGTGAGTGAGATAAGCCTCTTCTAACAACCCTGTGAGTGTTGAAGTGGGAACATGGGGTAAGCTATTTCATTCCTCATTTGTAAAAGCCGTAGTGTTGAGGAATGTTTTCACTAATGCATCACTTGCATGTAACTGACTGATAAAAATAGATTTGTAATCTCATTATCTCCAAACAGCTATGAAGAGGAAGAGAGGCACAGAGCCGGAGAGAGTGTGTGTGTGAGTGTGAATGTTCATAAGCGAGTGTGTTTGAGAGAGAGAGAAAAGAGGGGTGGGAGGGGGTTTGGGTGCTCAGATATGCACCCTCGCTTCCTCCCACCCCCAGGTGCTCTAATTGAGAGGAAGCCTTTGTTATATAAACAAGAGGTACACCTCAAGTTGAAAATTAAATATTTGCAGAGCAGGCATCATGCTTTTGAAAGTGATATATATTCCAGTGGGTGAACGCTGGTGTCAAAGGGGGGCTGATGAAGAGGTGATTACTGGCATGGAGAGCAGCGGAGAGTCAGCCTCACCTCTCCTCTCCTTCACAACAATGAGCCAAACAGCCTCTAAAGCTATATTTCTGTACGCTCCAATTGGATCGCGCTGCTGCTGATTGTTCTACATCTCAATAGGCTGTTAAAGTGGTAATCTGCAAGTTTCTTGTTACTCTCCTTTTTTACTTTTTCTCCATGTTTAGTGCTAAGCGCTCATTACTGCAGTTTTGCTCTGCACATCCCAAAGATCAATCAGAGTGTCTGGTACTCCGACTTGTTTTTCCTTGGATTGTTGAAGTTTTAGTTCCTGTAAGTAGCACACTTTGGTGTCTTCAGCTCTGTGGCTATTGGTGCTCATGCTCATTTGTGTTTCAGAAAGTCTGACTTCCTGCAAAGGGAATGTTGGAGGTGCAGCAAGTCAGTGTCGTGAACAAATCAGTCTCAGCAAACACGAGTGGTTGGTAGCCAAAGACACACTGAAAAGGAATCAGACCTGTGGCAGAGGTAGGAAGAGAATTGTGGGCGTATTCCACCCAGGTTAAATGCTTTCTCCACGATGAGAGATTCTGAGCCACCAAGCACCTCAGACATGTCTCCAACACCTGATTTAGTCTCTCCATTTGTCCGTTGGACTGGGGGTGATACCCAGAGGAGAGGCTTGTGGTGGCTCCAAGGAGGCTGCAGAACTCTTTCCAGAACTTGGAAACAAACTGTGGGCCCCGGTCTGACACAATATCCCAAGGAAATCCATGTATGCGGAACACATTGGTCATCATAATTTCTGCTGTTTCCTTGGCCGAGGGTAACTTGCTCAATGGAATAAAATATGTCATTTTAGAAAAACGATCTACCACTGTTAGCACAGTGGTATTACCTTGAGACACCGGGAGTCCAGTAACAAAGTCCATGGATATGTCAGACCAGGGCCGTAGAGGAATGGGCAGAGGCTGCAACAACCCAGCCTGGGACGAAGTCTTTCTGCGAGCACAAACAGGACAGGCAGTCACATATTCAACAACAGCTTTTGCCATGGACGGCCACCAGAAATGCTGCTTAACCCTCTATTATAGGACATTTCCGTTTGTGTATATTTTTGTGTTTTGCCTTATAAATTGTAATTTCTTTGCAGTATAATCAAGTTTTACACATCCCAGAAATCAACACAACCTCAGCTAATGATATATGTCACTCATTAGAGACTTATATACACTATAATAGGGGATATTTGCCCATAAATTAAAAAAGAAAAAAGGAGCTTTAATGTTTTACTTATTTCATTCAAAAGAACTGCTAACCATAACATTGAAAGAAAGATTCAACACAGAAGATTGCACACATTTATTATCATTGTATCAGAACTGATTAGAATATTCTAACTTATTCTGTTCATTAGTTATGCCCATTCTTTTGGGCAGTGTCCATGAGTGTTTTTTTGCGAGGAATTGTCATTTTTTGTACATATCATGTCCACAATCACACATGGCATGCTGAGCAGATTCGTCTGAATTTTCATCAACATCATCCCCTTGAAAAATCTGCTCCAAAGCCTCAGCTGTAGTAAACGTCCTTGCCATACCTCAGTTTACTTTCAAAACACTAAAATAACGTATTACAACTTTTATTTTTTTTCGCGCGTGCAATTATACCGGCTCTTGTTTCAGTACACATAACAACTGAACTGACAGGCAACCCTCTGAATCAGACTCCGATTGGCTGTGACTGCATCCACTCAGAGTGTCTGAAACGTGAATCTTACACTCTTTATGTCACAAACAAAGATGGTGGATGAGAATAGATCTATAAAACAGAAAACGATAAGCAATGCGCCAGAATCAAGGTGAGACTATCCGCATCTTTTAACACTTTACGCACATTCATTTCACCGAAATAAGTAAACGCCTCTCAATTAAAAACGTAACGGAGTTGTTTATTGCCGTTTCTGTAGTTTAAGAGGAAAAACATGGCATGTCTCTGGCTGAAACAGCTGAGAAGTTATGACGCTTTGAACAGGGTTAGGGGTTAAGGGCGAACATAGTTCCTTTAACCCCAGGATGACAAGTGAGCAGTGGCGACTGGTCATTAGGGGCAGCCCCACCTAGTGTCAGCAGAAAGTATTAAAAATAATGACTACAAAAAAATATATATATATAAAATATATTTTAAGATCATGTTTAATCATCTGATTCGTCTGTACATTGCTGTTTTAGTCTGTGTTCTTCTAATTAGTGTCTACAGTGTGTGCCTATTGAGCTGTTTAGAGCAGTGTTTCTCAAAATGTTTCATACCAAGGACCACTTAACCAATACAAAAACACTCGCGGACCACCTAACTCCACAAATATCCAAAATCACATCATTTTTTCTAGAACAGATTACAAATCGCCTGAAAATGGTACAAAAAAGTGGCAATATGTGTGGTGAAGGTGTTGCGCTGGGCTATATTATGCCATCGAAAGTTAAACTTAAGCTTGCTCCATTGCGGAGATATTCCCGCGAGATGTCCATCCATCTTCTCCCGCTTATCCGTGGTCCGGTCGCGGAGGTAGCAGTTCCAGCAGAGAGCCCCAAACTTTCCTTTCCCTGGCCACATCAACCAGCTCTGACTGGGGGATCCCAAGGCGCTCCCAGGCCAGCGATATAATCCCTCCACCTGGTCCTAGGTCTACCCCTTGGTCTCTTCCCAGCTGGACGTGCCTGGAACACCTCCCTAGGGAGGCGCCCAGGTGGCATCCTAACTAGGTGCCCGAACCACCTCAACTGGCTCCTTTCGACGCGAAGGAGGAGCGGTTCAACTCCGAGTCCCTCCCGGATGACTGAACTTCTCACCTTATCCCTAAGGGAGACGCCAGCCACCCTGCGGAGAAAACCCATCTCGGCCGCTTGTATCCGTGATCTCGTTCGTTCGGTCATGACCCATCCTTCATGACCATAGGTGAGGGTAGGAACGAAAATGGCCCGGTAGACAGAGAGCTTTGCCTTCTGGCTCAGCTCTCTTTTCGTCACAACGGTGCGGTAAAGCGACTGCAGTACCGCTCCCGCTGCTCCGATTCTCCGGCCCATCTCACGCTCCATTGTTCCCCCACTCGAGAACAAGACCCCGAGATACTTGAACTCCTTCACTTGGGGTAAGGACTCATTCCCTACTTGGAGTGGACAGTCCATCGGTTTCCTGCTGAGAACCATGGCCTCAGATTTGGAGGTGCTGATCCTCATCCCAGCCGCTTCACACTCGGTTGCGAACCGATCCAGTGAGTGCTGAAGGTCGCAGACCGATGAAGCCATCAGAACTACATCATCTGCAAAAAGCAGTGGTGCAATCCTTAGTCCACCGAACTGCAGACCCCCTCCCCCCCGACATCCGATCCATGTATATTACAAACAGGATTGGTGACAAAGCGCAGCCCTGGCGGAGGCCAACCCTCACCGGAAATAGGTCTGACTTACTGCCGAGGATCCGGACACAGCTCTCGCTTTGGGAGTACAGAGATTGGATGGCCCTGAGTAAAGACCCCCTCACCCCATACTCCTGCAGCACCTCCCACAGTAACTCCCTGGGAACCCGGTCATACGCCTTCTCCAAGTCTACAAAACACATGTAGACTGGATAAGCGTACTCCCAGGCCCCCTCCAGGATTCTTGCGAGAGTAAAAAGCTGATCCGTTGTTCCACGACCAGGACGGAATCCGCATTGTTCCTCCTCAATCTGAGGTTCGACAATCGGCCTGACCCTCCTTTCGAGTACCTTAGAGTAAACTTTCCCGGGGAGGCTGAGTAGTGTGATGCCTCTGTAATTGGCACACACCCTCTGACCCCGGTCTGCCACTCCTTCGGTACTGTTTCCGACTTCCACGCAACGTTGATGAGACGTGTCAACCATGACAGTCCCTCAACACCCAGAGCCTTCAGCATTTCTGGGCGGATCTCATCCACCCCCGGGGCTTTGCCACTGCGGAGTTATTTGACTACCTCAGCGACCTCCCCCCGGGAGATTGGTGTTGATCCCCCGTCATACTCCAGCTCTGCCTCTAACATAGAGGGCGGAGTTGTCGGGTTCAGGAGTTCCTCAAAGTGTTCCTTCCAACGGCCCAACACTCCATCAGTTGAGGTCAACAACGTCCCATCGTTACTGTACACAGCTTGGATGGTTCCCTGCTTCCCCCTCCTGAGGTGTCGGACAGTTTTCCAGAACAACTTTGGTGCCGCCCGAAAGTCCTTTTCCATGTCTTCTCCGAACTTCTCCCACACCCGCTGCTTTGCCTCGGCCACGGCTGAGGCTGCTGCCCTTCGGGCCTGTCGGTACCTTGCAACTGCCTCAGGAGTCCCCCGGGATAACAAATCCCTGAAGGCCTCCTTCTTCAGTCGAACGGCTTCCCTGACCACCGGTGTCCACCAGGAGGTTCGAGGGTTACCGCCCCTTGAGGCACCTAAGACCTTGAGACCACAGCTCCCCGCCGCGGCTTCGGCAATAGAGGCTTTGAACACCGACCACTCTGGTTCAATGTCCCCAACCTCCACAGGAATGCCCGAAAAGCTCCGCCGGAGGTGTGAGTTGAAGACCTCCTGAACTTGGGCCTCCTCCAGACGTTCCCAGTTCACCCGAACTACACGTTTGGGCTTACCAGGTCTATCCAGAGGCTTCCCCCGCCACTCGACCCAACTCACCACCAGATGGTGATCAGTTGACAACTCCGCCCCTCTCTTTACCCGAGTGTCCAAAACATACGGCCTCAGGTCCGATGATACGATAATGAAATCGATCATGGACCTTCTGCCTAGGGTGCTCTGGTACCACGTACACTTATGAGCATCCTTATGTTCGAACATGGTGTTTGTTATGGCCAATCCATGACTAGCACAGAAGTCCAGTAACAAACCACCACTCCGGTTCAGATCAGGGGGGCCGTTCCTCCCAATCACGCCCCTCCAAGTGTCTCCATCGTTGCCCACATGTGCGTTGAAATCTCCCAGCAAGATTAAAGAGTCCCCTTCAGGAGCCCCATACAGGACTCTTTCCAGGGTCTCCAAGAAGGCTGTGTACTCTGAACTGTTGTTTGGTGCATAAGCACACACAACAGTCAGAGTTTTCCCCCCCATAACCCGCAGGCGTAGGGAGGCGACCCTCTCGTCCACTGGGGTAGACTCCAACAAAGAAGCACCCAACCGGGGACTTGTGAGTATCCCCACACCCGCCCGGCGCCTCACACCTTGAGCAACTCCGGAGAAGAATAGAGTCCAACCCCTATCCAGAAGTAAGGTTCCAGAGCCGACGCTGTGCGTAGAGGTGAGCCCAACCAGATCCAACTGGTACCGCTCCACCTCCCGCACAAGCTCCGGCTCCTTCCCCCCCAGAGAGGTGACGTTCCACGTCCCCAAAGCCAGCTTCTGTCGCCCGGGTCTGGTCCGTCGAGACCCTCTGCTTTCACTGCCACCCTTTTGGCAGCGCACCCGACCCCATCGCTGTTTCCCGTAGGTGGTGGGCCCGCGGGACGGAGAAGCGGAGGTGTTGTCCACGTTGCCTTTTCGGGCTGTGCCCGGCCGGGCTCCGTGGCAAGCCCGGCCACCAGACGCTCGCCGACGAGTCCTCCTTCTGGGCCTGGCTCCAGAAGGGGACCCCGGGCTTCCTCCGGGCCGGGTATCCTCACTTCTATGTTCGTCTTTCATGAGGTCTTTTTGAACCAATCTTAGTCTGGCCCCTTGCCTGAGACCAATTTGCCATGGGAGACCCTACCAGGAACACAAGGTTCCAGACAACACAGCCCCCAGGTTCATCAGGGCACACAAACCTCTCTACCACGGTAAGGTGCTGGTTCTTCAGAGAGGCCCGCGAGATGTATTTATTTATATTGGTAACATTTCACATTTGAAATAAATACATCTCCCGCGAGATGTATTTATTTCAAATGTGAAATGTTACCAATATACTCACGGACCACTAGGGAGCGCTCACGGACCACCAGTGGTCCGCGGACCACACTTTGAGAGGCACTGGTTTAGAGCAATGTGGGACAAAACCCGATCATGCCCCTCCCTCTCACTGTCTAAGTGAATGGTGACTGTAAAAACTACACTGCACATGCTCAGAGTATTTTCCTATTTAATGTGTGTGGCAAAAAAATAATGACCATAGGGGCACTGAGCTGCCATCCCCACCAGACGTCATCTCACATAATTCAGAGCTGATTGGCTGTAAGTACGTGTGCCGCGAAAAGTGTGGTGTGTGAAGAGCAGACGAGAGACGCGTCCTAAAACCCGGAAGTAAGCTGCACATGGGTTCCCTCGACAAAAAAGCAATGAGATTTCTCCATAGGATTTTAGAAAATAGCTCAAAATAAGATCTGTGGGAAACGTACCTGTTAGATAAATGCACGTTTTGTTCAGCCGGATAATATCCACATGTCTACCCTACTTTTATAATATTCGAATCATAAATCTATCAATTAGATTTATGATAGACTTTTGAAACTACAAGAAGATAAGGAGGACTTTTACAAAAAAGTAATAGAGATTTTTGTCCAGAAGGATAGGCAAATGGTCTTCATCTGTCTGTTTAAAATGTATCGAAGCATCAGACAAAAATAATAATATTAGATTTAGGTCAAAATATAATATTTGTAAATCTGAAGAGTCAGTGCCAGTGCCTCACCAGCCATGAAACTCACTGCACGTCACTGCAGAAGCTTATATACAGACATCTACGTTTTTTGTGCCCCACCACTTTTGTACATATAAAAACGCCACTGCAAGTGAGCAAGGACGTGTGAGCCCAGTGAATGACCTTGGAGCGCAAGGGCACCGTAACAAATAGCCTATAAGGTGGGCACTCACTAGGTGCTGGGCTCTCAACATTTGCTTGCTGCACCTCTCTTTCTGTCTGCCAAGTTACCGAGAGTCCTCCTCGTCACTGATGAACCCGACCTTTTACTGTACAGGAAGCCAGGAGGTGTCCCTGCTCCCCACAGTAAAAACACCTGCCCTCCTGAATGCGCCGGAGACGTTCCTCAGGAGTCAACTTTGCTCGACCCAACTGCATGGGCTCCTCTGAGGCACTTGGGAGCACTCTTCTTTCAGGAGGAGCATCAGCAGGGGGTCTCCAGGCTGGACGATGGCTTGGTGTGTCCCCTTGGTGTCGAGGCAGTCGTGCCACATTCTTTAACCTTTCTTTGTGCCTTTCGGACAGTCTATTGTCTATTCGAACTGCCAGTGCAATGATAGAATCCAAATCTTCTGGGAGGTCCAAACTGGTCTTTAATGGGATCCGAAAGACCAGACAGAAAGGCGTCGAGCAGTGCTGGAGAATTCCAGCCACTATCTGCTGCAAGGGTCCTGAACTCAATGGCATAGTCCGATACTCTGCGCTGGCTCTGCTTAATCTGCAACAGTGCTCTGGCTGCCTCTCTCACAGGAGCCGTGCGATTAACAACCTTGGTGAAAGTGTCTGTAAATAAATCCAGAGAATTACAGGCAGGTGAATCTCTCGCCCATTCGGACGTAGCCCAGGCCGCTGCTCTCCCCGTTAAGTGACTTACCATGAAGGCTACTTTAGAGTGTTCAGTGGGGAATGCAGCAGGGTTATATTTATAATGGAGATCGCAATGAACAATGAAAGGGCGACAGTAACCGGATTTTCCGGAGAATCGCCCTGGAGATGCCAGATGCACATGGTCAGCTGGAGCAGTTGGTGTGGAAGCAGCAGCAGGAGACTGAGGGGATGAACCAGCTTCCAGGTGAGTGAGGACACGGTGCAGCTGTTCGGCAAGGTGGTTCACCTGAGGCAAGGCACAGAGGCAGTTGTCCAAAAACAGAAAGTAGTTTAATAACGGATATTAAGTCTCACTACACGTGGACACTTTTTTATTTTCAACAAAATCAAAATCACACATCCAGTGGGAAAAAGGTTTTCCAAAAATCAAAACTCACTTGACAAAATGTATTTTCTAAATATAAAGTTCAGGAGTCAAAGGGCCCAGGTTCTCACAGCATGGAACATAACAAACTGACAAGGGACAAAGAATCACAAGTAGCGCGTTCACACCGGAGTACATTTACCCGTACTTTCCCGTTTAGTTCCGTTAGTGCCTGGAATTTTGCGTTCACACCAAAAAGAGAACTTAGTTCAGAAAACTTTTACCCCCATTTTTAGTGCCTGCTAGAGAGGTGGGACTATACTGGGGAGAAAAAAGTACCAATTTCTGACTTTGTTCTTCATGGTTGGCTTTAATATGCTGATTAAGGACTGGGGGGTGCAACTCCTCTCAGTCCTTGTTTTAGTTCAGAGTGTCCTTCTCCTAGATGGGTTGCCCTCCATGGCTATGAGTCCCATCTGTCCCTGCTATTTTGCCCATAGCTGGGGAGCAGTTTTAGAGAACGGTGCCTTGCTCATGGACACCTCGGTAGCACTTGGTCTTTCCGGGACTCGAACTGGTGACCAGTTGCCAAGCCAAGTCTCTATGGACTTCGCCAATACCGCCCTTCAGTAGAAGCTGCTGGGAGTCCCAGCAGCTTCTACTGAAGCCTTCCCCAACTCCGGGGACTTCCGGCCGGGGACTTCGGGTGGCAGTATACGCCGTGAAGTTGTTTGCGGCCTGCCAGTAAACCCAAAGCAGAAGAAGAAGAAGTGACGTCAGCGGCTTCCCTCAGGGAACTTAGTCCGGTGTGAACGCGATCGGCTCTTAGTTCCATGGGCATACTAAGTACTGGGAACTAAGTGCTGGGAACTAAGTACGGCAAAGTACTTGGTGTGAAAGCGGCTAAGGGCTATTAATAGGTGAGGGGGATGGGCACAGGTGAAAACTATCAGGGCAGGGAAACACACAAAGGCAGGAAGTGTGGGATCTGGAATGAGAGGGAAGGATGACAAAATTAAAACAGGAAGTGACAAGATCAAAACCACAAGACTAGACTAGAAAACATAACTTAATATACCATAACTGTCGAGCCACAACAGTCAGAATTCAAAGTAGTGAGAATGGGCTCTCCTCAATAATACCAATAAACTCTATCTAAATATTACAATGACATTTTATTTTTTAATACATTTTTCATGAGATCTTTTTGTGGCGGACGATATTTAATTGTGGCGGTCTGCCACAAGTGAATCGATGTATGGGAAACACTGACTTTAACTGCTCAGTGCAGGCTAGCAGCAGCTGATAGTCACTGGGGCCGTTTCTCAATGTCGAGTAAAGCTGCTCCAGAGCCACTATTTCAAGCATACTACGTCATCGAGTGCCGCCGAAGGACTGTTCCAATGTCCAGCATACTTGGAATTCTACCGAGCCTGGCGTACTTCGTAGCAAGAAATTTCGAGGCTGCACATGTGTAGACTCCGCAGTCTTAAAATCCCCACAATGCTTTGCTTTGACCAATTTCCACAAATCTGTGGTGGAAAATGTAAGGCGGGGCCTCTCATATGACGCACACCTGCACACTTGCTTTTCTGTTCCACTCTTCGTTTTCCGAATGCCAGGAAGGATTCTTGCCTCGCTTCTGAAGCAAGTGACTCGGAAGACATGTGCTACCAAGCAAGCGTACTCGACATTGGGAAACACCCTGAGAGCGATGCGATTCAAGATGTACTTTTCCGGTTCGAACTGTGCAGTATTTCACAATTATAAGCCAAATTGAATTAAAATAGCAGGGAAAATATAAGCCTTCAGAATCTTCCACCAGGTCTGTTACATAAATGCTCAGTTTGTTAACACTAAATGCTCAACGGAAAATATTGATGAAAAATATTGCTGACTATTGTTGCAGATTAGTCCAAAAATAATGCTATTATATATGAAAACATTATATTTCAAGTTACTCTGTACCACTGGAACCTTGCTTTTTTTGTTGCTGTTTCCCTAAATTACCCTGAATAAAAGATACTTGTTTTGGTGTTTTTAAAAATATTCCTGTAACTGCTGGATGCTTGTTTAAGTTATTAGTTATAAAGAAAGATGGAGGTTGTTTATTTGTTAATATGACAAAAACTGTCCAGAGACAAAAAGATGTTCAAAAGTAGAGCTTTCATTTGAGATGCAGTAAGACCACAACATTTCCTTTTGTCTGCATTGATCAGCCACACATGAAAAGAAAATGTGTGCTTATCCATCTGTAGAACAGAATAACAATCTCAACAATAGCTGCCTCTGCAGATACAGCCTATCTGAAAAGCTTGTACGGCGTAGCAGAGGGTAAATGGAGCTGGAGAGTCTGGTGTGAATCAATAAAAAGCCATCAAACACCTGAGGGGTCCCCCAATTTTCCCACAAACCACTCCACCCCCTGGGCAGGGGGAAACAATGGCGGGGCATCAATACCTGTTATTGGGAGAAGGTGGGGCAGGACACAGAGAACGAACCACACAGGTCACATAGGTCAGCTCTCTTCCAGACAGAAAATGGATGCGCAATCGTTTGCATCAATTCAGTCCAGTGGGAGATGGAGGACAGATAGGGAAGGGGTGCCATTTAGAGTGTAGTGGTATAGAAGGTGGGTGCAGGGGAGGAAGAAGGGGTGTGGAGGTTTTTAAAGCAGGTGGAGATGGAGACACAGGGGTATAGGTGTTTTCAATTACCCACAAATTCAGAGCAATTTCCTCCTCTTTCTGACCACACCTCCCACTGCGAGGCTGATGGGAGTCCTGAACAAGAGGCGGGGAGATCGCGATTGTTTGACTGCGGATTGGTGGGGCGCAGCAGTAGGAGGTCGGTTTTCATCTGTTTGCCTTGTTCAACCTGTCTTTGTCACCTTGCAGCTTTTATTGGAGCCTTTCTTTGTATGCAATAGGTAGAAACTTCAGAGTGCATTTCAACTTCTATGCAGATGTTGATAAACCACTTCCTGAGAGCCAGACATATGCTGCTTAAAGATAAAACACACACACACACACACACACACACACACACACACACACACACACAGCTTTGTTCTCCTAAACAGAACACAACTGTGCTGTTTCTGTTTAGCAAAATGTTACATTTGCTCTGTAGTGATGCATGCATTATCTCAAGGATCACAGTAGACATGAGCCAATAGATACGCTGAGGTCCGAGTTTTGCATGCATATGAGAGGCAAATGGGTACGGTCGGACCGGAAGCTGTGTGGTCCATAAAAACATGTTATTACTCAATATCAAGCCACGATTATTGTTTTCATTTTAAATCGTATAATGTCTGACTTTTTTGTCGTGAGGAAAATAAATGGGGCTCAGAGCCTCAAAATACTGAAATCTGTATTTTTTTTAATCTTTTTTTCCTTCGAATTTGTTATCCTTTTCTAAATAACACTCTGTTATTTACTCAACAATAACACACAATTATCCTTGTTTTTATTTATTTGTTTAATTCTATAATCTCGGGCTTTTTAGCCGTCCGTCAGGAACTGATTTTCAAAATAAAGTCACCGGAAATAGAAGTAGGCCTATATGGGACATTTCAAGCATCATTGCGATACAGTACACACCATATACACACCCACTGAACTGATTACCCAAGATCCTCAGCTATGGTTCAAGCTCGGTGATTGGATGTGTAGCCGCTATGCACGCTGGGATATGTTTATGTTTATGTTTATGTTTATTAAGGATCCTTATGTTTATTAAGGATCCCCATTAGCTTTTGCTCTCGACAAAAGCTACTCTTCCTGGGGTCCGACACTTAAAACAATACAACAATAATACAGCAACATTTGGGACATAAGTCCTGACATCATTAACAACATTAACAACATTAACAACATCACCAATATCATCAACAACATGCGATCAAATTCAATTAGGTTACAAGGGTACATGGTCATTAGTAGATGGCCCTTCAATCTCTTCTTGAAAGAGGCTCTGGACTCTATTTCAGCAAGGTAGCTTGGCAATGAGTTCCATTCCTTTATAGCTCTATAAGTCACAGAAGATTTCAGAAGATTTGTCCTGGGTTTAGGTGCCAGTAGATGGCCTGATGTAGCTTGTCTAGTCTGATGGTCATGCTCGTGTCTTGTGTAAACTATTTGTTCATAAAAATACAGTGGTTTTTTGCTAAGTTGGACATTTTTTAGAAAAGTGATAACACGAGATTGCAGACGTTTCTCAACCGGAAGCAATGATAGGTTTTTATGCATAACTCCAATATGAGTGTGCTTCGAACAGTGGAGAGCTAGTCTGGCAGCCTTGTTTTGAGCTATTTGTAATTTCTGTATATGTGTTTTTGCTGCTGATGACCATATGACCGGACAGTACTCAAGATGTGACAAAACCAGAGACTGAATGACTTGTTTCAAAGTGGTTGGTGTTACATACTTTGTACATTTTCTCACCACAGCTATGCTCCTTCCCATTTTAGTTACGATACTGTCTATTTGCTTTGTCCACTGTAAACCTGAATCAAGAACAATGCCAAGCAACTTAGTCCCTGATCCCACTGGGAGCGTCTGCGCTACGTTACGTTGTGGCTGAGCCCTGCTGCGACCTCCTCCTGCGTCGTAAACCACCAGGCGCGTTTCAAAACGTTGTGGAAGCGAAGCGTCATATGTGCAGCCTCGCAGTTGTTGTTGATTTTGGAATATTTCCTGGACATTTGTACTTCTACAAGTAGGCTAAGTAGTTACATGGTTTATGTTTGTGTCTGTTTAAATCGTGTTTATTGT
>CALSBZ010046916.1:151764-161943 GCA_943591055.1 Gobionotothen gibberifrons
TTTGCGCTCAAGTCCGAGTCAAGTCTCAAGTCTTTGCGCTCAAGTCCAAGTCAAGTCTCAAGTCAGGATGGGCAAGTTCAAGTCAAGTCCAAGTCTTAAACTTTGACAAAACGAGTCATAAACAAGTCATTATGTGCTTTTCACCAAATGTAATGACATCGATCAACAGAATAATACTCAATAATCAAACTGCTCTTTATTAGTCACAATCAGAGCACACTGTGCTCACAGGGAGGGTGGGGGCTGGAGCTATTGGCGCTAAAACGAGCCGTTAAAGGCAGAGAGTGAAATTCAGTGAATACACGTAGTTTACAGAGATGCTGTATGAGAAACCAATGTGAGTTTGGAAAATTGCACAATATAAATCTATTCTAGTAGACCTCAACAATGGAATTATGATCAGTGGAAATGGCCATGACATGGGACCTTTAAGTATATTTTTATGCTAATACTTTTGTACTTTTACTTGTAACATTTTGAATGCAGGACTTTTTATTGTAACCGAGTATTCCTACACTCTGGTACTTTTACTCAAGTACAAGATCTGAACTTCTCCCACCTCTGACAATAAATCCTGAGTGGTTACCTGCTCTGAAGGTTATTTTCATTTTACAAATCCTGCACTCAGCTTTGCTTTCTCCAATATCATTGAAATGCAGCCAGATGCTGCTTATTTTTCGGTTTTCCGACGCGCTTGCATTTAAATCCGTCTCCCCATCTCCCCGTCACTCTGTGCAGCTGGCCTGTACCACTACACCTGCTCTGCCCCCCACCCTTCTTTCACATAATGGTATGATCCTAGTGTGTCCTCGCATATGATTGGCCGCATGGTGGCCCAGCTAAATAAAGTCCCGCCCCTGCCTGCAAGAGTAGAAGCAGCTGGAGATTCTGCTCTCCCCGACGGGAGTCTGCTCTTCTAGCGGCATCTCGCGATCGGCGTGTTGGAGAGCTCTGCATTAAATTATCAAGTCACCTCAAGTCAGAGGGCTCAAGTCCAAGTCAAGTCCCGAGTCTTTGGTGTTCAAGTCCAAGTCGAGTCGCAAGTGTTTTGTGATTGTGTCAAGTCGAGTCTCAAGTCATCAAATTGATGACTCGAGTCTGATTCGAGTCCAAGTCATGTGACTCGAGTCCACACCTCTGGGAGTGGATACTGGCCAGCTACCATGCAAGCACAGACCCTTATCTGTTCCATTCCTTTGAGGCTATGAAGACGGCAGCTCCAGGAATGTCTAGACAAGCCTTTACTGCAATGTTGGACCAGAGAACAAAGACGTTTGGAAGATTAAGTAAAAATGTGAAGCTGAAAGACAAATAAATGTATTATCATAAGAAATATATTTATGGCCAAATATGGATGAGCGAGATATGATAACAAATATGATACCATATATAATGTATTTTTATTTCAGACTGGCAAGGTGAATGCAGATGCTTTTCAGAGAAGCTTTCTGCACATTTGAAGAGAATAAACTTCTGGGTAAAGAGCCATTTTTCTGTCCAGCCTGTAGCCCTGAAATGGTGGCTGTTTCAGTAGATGGCAATAGGAAACTTTACAGGTTCCAGAAAACAAACCAGTACGTTTTTAACATTGACACAGCACTTGTCCTTAGTCCTTGTATTTTTATTTGACATTGGGATTGCTATAGTTCTTTCCTGTTATATAGCTGTTAAATGTGCAGCTGTTGAATCTAAAATATTTTTGTTAGAATGGATAACCTTGTTTTGAAAGATGCTGTTTAAATATAACTATTATTATTACTATGTTCAATTTGTAACTAGAGTGGTTATCTATAATTCCTTTTCTTATAGGAGTGAAGAGCCAGGCTTCTTTGACGGAGTGTTTTTAGCCCAAGACTCTGAGGTTTCCACTTTTGTGGAGGATGTTCGAGGGGCTGTCAAAAGTGTGAGTTTTAAATTAAGCAGAGCAAAATGTATCTCACCTTTTTTAATAACTAATTGAAGTTAAAATAGGAGTAACACAGTTGCCTTCATATTTGTTTGGAGATGGGATAGAAGTGTTGAGACCAGATGACAGGGTGATGAGGTTAGCAATGCGGTCAAACTGTTATTTCAAACATTATTGCTGTAAAACTGGATTGAAAAAACAGCTACATTCTACTCCAGAATATATTACACATTTGGAGCCTTCCAATTATCCAAAAACGGGTTTGTTATTATCCAGGGAGTTGCATATCCAGGTGAATCTGGCAGTCGAGCACAACAAACGTGTGTGTACAGGGCTCGGCAGTAACGGTTGCCATTGGCAACCATTCAGATAAAATGTCAACCACTTCTTGGCCTTTGGTTGCCATCATTGGCAACCAGTTTCTAACATAAAGAAATAAGGACAGCAAACAGCAAAATGTGCACCCCAAAATAGATAAATGTTAAATATTTGTTGTCTTAAGAGTGATATTTAATCATTGTTGAGACCAGTCGGAACCTGATACTTAAGTTGCACGTGCATTGGTGTGATTACGGAGCCAGAAAGCGATGCATGTTTACTCGTGTGTTTGTTTTACAAAAAATGGCGAAGCAAATGAAGTTGTTTGACTGTGCGGTAAAAAGTTCAGCCAACACCTCAACTTCTCAAACGAATGTTCAAAGTGATTCAACTGATAAAGCGCAAGATGAACCCGAACGAAAAGCAAAGAGGAAATGTGTAAAGTCTTGGGAGGCAAAATATATAAGTACATTCTGCTACGTTGTCCATTCACTTCCGGTAAAAGTTCCTTCAAAATAAGAGTCCCGATCTTATTACTACCAAAATAAAAGTGCAAAATGAAACTTTACCATAGGGAAATATTGGCATACAAATATAATCACTTCTATAAAAAGGTAACACATTTTAAATATAGTTAGACATATTAAAAGCTAATTTACAGCATTAATAATTAATATCTACTTCTGAACTGTGAATGGTTTTCATTTATTTAACATTAGAAATGTAATAGTCTGGCCAATCCAAGACTTCAATGCTGAAGGGCCAATGGATCTATGGTGGGGGTCAGCACAAAGATCAAGAAAACCCAAATTTGAAAGGGAGACAACGGATGACCAATAAACTAGTGACTTGCTCAATTCATTTGTGAGGGATCTGAGAAGAACAACCGCACTACTGCTATTTAGTATATCATGAGGGTGGACAAGTTTACTACCACTTAAGTTTCAAATAAGTGTGTTGATTACTTATTGTAAAGCATTTGAACATTCTTTTGTGTCACATTTTCATTATTAAGTTGATGTATAACTGTATAGTATCTTAATTATTTAAAATATAAGGTGACTAAAAATGGCAACCATATTTTCAGTTTTGGCAACCAAAAGCTGATGCCTGGTTGCCAGCCTGGCAACCACTTTTAAAAGTTAGCTATGAGCCCTGGTGTAATAGTTGATATGTTTGATAATACCGTCAGTTGGTCCCACTATCCAGTGTTTTGAAATAACTTCTGATAATGATTCTCTAAAAACGATTTACTTTGGTAGACTTCAGGAAAAGCAATGTGTGGGGAATCTCACTGGACAGCAGCAAGGGAGACCTCTAAGCGAGCCAACAAGTTGGATGAAGAAGGTGTTGAAATTGCTGTGTGTAGGCATGGATTCCTTCTCAAAGGTTGGTAGTTGTCTTGATCATTTTCAATAAAAATATTTGTAGATCATCTGAAGCCTTACCTTCAATCTGCTTTGTACTCACTATTTTGTATTTCTTTTTTAAAAAGCTTTAAATATGTATAGAGGAGAAATCTTTGCCTATCCGATGTTTCTCCAAAAAGAGTTCCAGAGTGCCTCATTTTTGGCAATGGACGTGATGTGTCGGTATGTACCATATCTTGACAAAGTGTCAGAAGCCTTGCCTCATCTTCAGCCCCTAAAGGAAATGAGACATTGCTTGTCTGTGATGCATGCCAAAGCCCACAATACCAAATGCGAGGTGAGGATTTGAATTACTTAAACAACAATTAATGGTAAATCTGACCACTACACATGAGTCTGAACTGATCCAAGAGAATGTTTTAAGTTATGAGTTGTTGACCTTGAGATTTGCATCAACATTGATTACCTCACCCTTTAGCTTCTTTGGAATGCACGGAACCAGGAGGGTGCCGGCAGCACTCTTGGTGAAGAAGTGGAACAAGTTAACAGCTTCTTATCCAGATGTGGCCTAACAACTAAATACATGGCCAAGTCAGGTTTGTGAACTTTTTTGGGCCCTGCCTTCCTGTAAATGTACACATTTATATTGTATAACATTGTAATGAGATGTATTCTTCTTCAGAGCAAGAACTGACATGCTTACAGTCCATGCTATGGGCTGGAATCATCGCAAAGAGAATGGCCTCCACATTGCCATGTCCTCTTGACTCAAAAAAGTATGTTTGTGTATTGAAATGGAGATAACTATTTTAAGCTGTACAATTCGACATTTAAGTCCACCCAATATATATACAAATTACACCCCCATATAGACATTGCAGTGGTGCAGGACTAGAGCTACAAAATTAATTCAATATGTTATTGAGTTAATTTCCTCCTTAAAATGCATACTTTTGGTTTCTTTTCATTGAATTATTTTATAAAATGGCATGATTCTGTTTTGCTATTTTGCAGGCAGCAGAAAAGACAGAGGCTGTAACTGAGAGCCTGAAGAAAATGCAGGACCAGTTGAATTGCTCTGACGACATGCTAGTGGGTTTATGTCAAACAGTGGGCCAGTAAAGGTAAGAACAATGCTGTTTTGACGTATATATAGATGGAGTCGGTTCATAAAAACTAAATAATGCTGTACTAATTAAACGTTGTCCTTTAGTGTGCCTGTTAGTGTGCCTGTTAATGTGCGATGTGCAAATAACAGACATTAATTGTGTTTGAAACTTATTTTCTTCTTTTTATCTTATTCATTTAGGAAGTGCATCAGCCAGTCCTGCAGATGCTGGTTGTTTGCAGATCTCAATAGAAGCACTCTTTGTGAGCATTTGCCAGAAAAAGCACTACCTTTACAGACAAAATGGTAAGCATTTTGGGACATTTATTGGTTGTGTTGATTAAATCCCGTCAGCTCTTTTGTAATCTATGTTTTTACACTCATTACAGATCGTAACAAAAGGCGTCAAAAGATTGTCCAAAAGGTTGCCCAAAAGGTTGCCCAAAAGGTTGCCCAAGAAAAGAAAAGGTTGCTAGTGGACATCCACAAGTACAACCAGCAACCTGATGGTGACCCTATTGACACCAACACGGTTGTGGAGAAACTCTCAACCAAATCTGTAGAGCGCATAATCTGGCCTTGGCAGGAACCCAACAGAGGTGCTGTATAAAGATTGTACTTCTAATCTACAAAACTGTAGTAATAAAATGTGTTCATTAATGTGAAATGTTTATATTCATTCTCAGACGGTGTGGACATTCTCACTAAGAAGGGGCTGTTTGACTAAAAAATGCTTCTGTCACGACTGACAGAAGAAAAGCAGATCCTTGTGAAGGAGATGATGCAGCACTGTCAGTACCTCAAGGACTCTGTATCAAAGGTCCAGACACTGATGGCCCCAGTTTCATTGATCACACAGACAGGAAGTAAGTGAACCACATGGATTTATTCACTTTAAAATACATAAGTCAATGTTTTTCAAACCAGCAAAGGCAAACACACTTTAAAGAAGATTTTATCCATCTGTTTGTTTTTATTTGAGTCTGACTGCATTCTAATCTTTCTTGACCTAAATACGTTTTCTCTGAATAATTTTCACAATTTATATGTGTGCTATATAACTTGTAGGCTATCCGAATGGAATCACAGAGGAGGGGTACAAGGGCCTTATGTGTCTTCTAAGGAGACATCTGCTTGACCTCAGCAGGCGCCGACAGAGGAATTCTGGAACCCAGAACTCAGGTTCATATTGTGTCCATATATCTGCCTTTACTGTTCTTCATTTTCACAGCTCCCTTCAGCCATTTAGCCTCCTTAATAATCAGATTTCAGCTAGCTGACTGTAACCCGTGGTGTTTAGCTAGCTGACAGGCACAACACTAGCACGCTAACACAGCTAGCTAAGCTGTTAGCCAGCTAACATGTAGATGCTTCTGTCTGGATTTGATTAAGTGTGCAGTTTTTACGTTAAAGCGGACATATTAAGCTTATTTGAGTTTGAAATGAGTATTTAGTGCTTCTACTGTGACATGTTTCCATGCTTTAATGTTGAAAAAGGACTTTTTTTCTCATATTACCGGTGCTGCAGAGCCCTGCATTATCATATATTGTAACCTATGTTTTGCTACATATGCTCTTTTATCTCACCAAAATAGTAATACACTTGATTTTGTACATAACTGATTCACACATCAATAATTAGCTTGAACTGAGGTTACAGTCATACCATTCATATCAGAGATTGATATTGGATGTGTAACATAATTCATAACTAACTAGAACCTATGTTGAGGATCGAGAGAGGGACAACAGTTCTTTCAAAAAGCACTGGTAGTGTAAGGGACATCTTAAAGAGTCAGATAATGAAGACAGACATTGGCAGTGTAACGTGTTATAAAACCCTAACACTGAGTACATCAAAGTAATAATTCAACAATATTAACCACATGGTCACCACTTGTCATAGGCTATTATCGACTATAAAGTTTAATACAAATATTACCAAAAATGTACCCAATACCCATTAAAACATCCAAGTTGGATCATTATTTTAAAAAGCTTACTAATCCGAGGCCATGCATAGGAAATATCTCCCATATTAAAAACTCACCACAAATTTAAATGTATTAAATCGATGTGTGTGGTTGTGGAAATACCGGACGTGACGTTGTGCGATTGCGTTGACATGCAACAGCTTTGGTTCATGTTAATTTACAAACTCTTCAAATACAACCCTAGTTATATTTAAAACATTTTAGAAGGCCTCGCAAAATACTTTCATGTAAATTAAAATATGAAGGAATGTGTGTATAACAAAATACATCAGTCATAAACAATACCGGAAACAGACGTAGGCAAGATCCTCAGCTGATTGGTTGTTTTAGCCGCAAAGCATGTTGGGATATGGTGTTTATGCGATATGAAATCTGAAAACATGTTTTAAAAATAAAATAATACTTTATTCCGAGTGTGCTTGCTTTTCTCTATGAAGGTCATCACATAAATGCATTGTAATACATGGTTCGGCTGCATTAAATATTAGACATCTGCCGTAGTTCTCTCTTTATAGAGCCCTGATGAGAAGACTTCTGGACAAACTGAAGAACTGCCGCCGAAACATACATGACGTGGATCATAAATATATCAGCAATTAAACAACATCTTCAATTTATTTTCACACAATACGTCTCCTTGCAGTATCAACACTAATTCGGCTGACTTTTATATTTGATCCAATTGGTAGATAGGCTGTATTTACACCATAACGGTGCACAGCTGACAGACAGGGACTATTAATGTGATATATTATAGCAATATCCTTAAGACTCCCACTCAAAGACATGTTGATAACTCTCTACAGTGGTACACAGAATCCAATAAACAAAAAAATAAAACCTTCTCTAGCAGTGTTCAATTTTTACATCTGCAATTCACATTACTCTCCAAACAAATACCCTTTGAACTTTTCAAATGTAGCCTTTGTCAACGGCTTGGTTAGGACATCAGCTAACAGAGGCGCGGGAAGGTATTTTGAGTGGGGGTGCTGAGCTGTCGAGCAGAACAACTTTGGCTTCTCCCCTTCGCCATCCCGGTCGTTTTCGTTCCATCTGCCAGCTCTATCACATGGTCCTCGGGTCTAAAGCTCTTATCAATTGTCTTAAACTTCGCAGGGTCATTAATCATGTGTGTCGTGGCACCACCGTCGACCATAAGACCTCTCTTATTTCCTACTTGACTCTGACAGTCACTTATCTTGAAAAAGAATGATGCACCGGTATCATCCTCCGTGTCTCCGTCTGCCTTCTTCACCTGATCACGGCCCAGCCCTCGGCCTCGCTCCCTTCCTCAGTGTGTCCCACCGTCGCTCCTCTCGCCTCGCTTGGATCTCGTTAGGGCATGTCCTAGCCATATGCCCCATCTTTCCGCATGTGTAACATTCAGTGTCGGCTAAATCCATCTTCTTCCCTCTTCCACGTCCTCATGCCCTCGGCCGCTTGCCCTCATGACGCCGTCCTCGTCCGCATTCACGTCACTCGTCCTATACTTGTCAGTGCTCTCATAGCTCCGCAGTTTTGCCTTGAACTCACCGAACGTTAGACGGTTGTTGGTTTGAGTGACGTGCACGACAAACGGGTTGAATGAGTCCGGTAACCCCTTCACTACCATAGCAATCTGCAACCCGTCACTGATATTGTCTTAGGCCCTTCTCAAAGACGTGAATATAGTGTCCGCTCGAATAATATAATCAGTAACCATCTCGTTGCTTGCTTTGTGGAGAAAAGAGAGTTCACAGTACAGGCTCACGACTCGTGGTTTGTCCTTTCCTGCGTAGTGCTCTCTGAGTATTGCCAATGCTTTTCTTCCATCTCTCATTATAAGTGATACACTTTTATTATCTAGACACTGCTTGTTTATCGTTGTAGTCTATCGCTGGCTGTTCCAGGATAACTTCACTGAGGCCGCGCAGTTCCATGTGCGCTAAAAACCTCGTCGACCACAACTCAAAGTTGTTCTCGTCACTGTCGAATAACAACTTAAACCACCTTTGGTCTCCTTGACTGGGCCCATAACCTGTTGCGTAAGATATTATATTCAGCAGAAGTCCCCTCTGTCTAACGGACAGAAAAAACACACAACCACATTTCACTGAGTTTGGCCTGGAGAACTGACCGTTTATTTCTGCGCATGCTCATTAGCATCACCACGTTTCTTTCACACTCAGGCACGCTCTGATGTCATATACACATGAACGGAAAACCTGACTTTGTTCTTATTCAAATATGATTAACACTTTATAATGTCTTTGTCTTTTTAACCCGCTTTTATTGTGCCCCTCTCATGAAATAACTGGCCCCAGCCTGGCCCCCCCAGTAAAATCGGTCTAGAACCTCCACTGTCTGTGGCAGTCACAATATGTATCAGCTGTAACTCCGATAGGCATAGCGGAAACATGGCACCCTGGTTTCACAGTGTTTACTGTGTAATTATATGACCTGTGGTTAAAGAGAAAGTGTGTAGCGTTTGGTTGCATAAGGTAGCATAAAACGCAATATTATAATTTCCGATATTCTACCGCCATTTACATCAGAGCTTTTGAAGAGTGCAGGTTTTGAATGACAAGGGTGATGTGGTCTCGGCAGGTGTGGGTGAGGAGGCGGGCCGCAGAGTTCTGGAAGTGTTGGAGTTTGTTGAGGCTGTTGGATGATGAGCCATACAGCATGCTGATACAGAAGTCCAGTCTGGACGGGATGAGGGTCTCTGCAGCAGAGAAGGACAGTGATCAGTGGAGGGTCTCTGCAGCAGAGAAGGACAGTGATCAGCGGAGGCGCTTCAGTTAGGCTCTCTTGCATGAAGGCAGTAAAGCTTTAAGTCTTTAAAGGTCTCCTATTACACTATTTTAGGCATATCGTCCTGGGAACCAAGGAAACAAAATGTTTTCCAATCTTCTTTATTTTGTATTTCCTACCTATTTAGGATTAAAAAAACATCTTGCAATTTAGACTTTTTTAATTTAATTAAAAAATGTTACAGTATGTCCACTGTAGAGGACGTCAGGACCATTTTAGTTTGAAAAGACAGCCAAAATTAACAGATAGACTATGTAACATATTATGGTTATAGTGATATTAATACAAGAATACATTCACCTTTATTTAAAACATGAATAAGTAATTGATCTGAACATTGCTGTTTATTTGGTCAATAAAAAACTAGTTTGGTTTTTGGTGAATCTTTCCAGATCTTCAAAGTCTTTGTAGTCGATGTACTGGGAAAAGTACCTCATTGACTCCAGTCGGCACGGGCTGTAGGGTCATCTGGACTAGTTTTATGGATGTGTTCTCCATTTGACCATGCTCATAGAAACAAAGCTTGCATTCCTGAGGCAATTCTCATTTTTCATGGCTCCACTTAAAATAAAAACAACAATAAGACATACGTGCTACTCTTGGCCCACAGGGGCCCATGTCTTTCCAGCTCGTCCCTATCTGTCTCTTTTACCTCATTCACACCAACGGTGTTTCAGGGCCGGCCCGGAG
>CALSBZ010046916.1:167001-182789 GCA_943591055.1 Gobionotothen gibberifrons
ACACACACACACACACACACACACACACACACACACACACACACACATATGAACACATATATAAACACTGCAAAATGTGTCTCATGTAATACAGTACTGCTCCCATGTGGTGAAACACATGGCTGTGCATAAGAGAAATCAAAAGTTCAAATGAAATCAAAAGTCGCCGTTTTGAATGTACTGCTTTATATCGACATTTTGAAAGAGCTTTCTGTTGTTTTGAATAGACTTCAGATATTCTCACACAATGTTGATTCAACTTTCATCCAAACGGCTGTCAACAACTTTGTTGTGCTTGAAATAATTTGCTCAACGTAAAATAAAGAAATTCTAAATGACCGCCTTATTTAAAAGTGAATGTTTTAGCTTCCAAGAAAGTCTCACTGTTGAGGTTTCTGCTAAAATATCTGAATATACCTTATAAAAACGAATAAAACACACTACACATTGTTGGTAGATATTAAAATGATATTATTAGCTTGTTCAAAATTACCGTAGCACATTGTTCAAGTAATTAAAAAACAGGAAAAATATATTAAAACAAAATTGAACCACTGAAAAAAATGTTTTTCAATACATTATATATATACAATATAAATATATTTAGACAAGTTGTCTCCGTCTGGTTTCTTTCCATGCAGTTTATTTGTTCATGCGATTTCTGCATCAACCCTCCTTTTAACACAAACAGCATTTCCAATGTGGCACAGAGCCCAGTGGAAGTCCAGTGTACAAGGACAAAAGCACATGTGTTACTTATAACATTAATGACAGCAAAATGATTAACTTGTTTATTTTTCATAAACGCAGGATTATATTAGAAATGACAGAAACAATACATTATATTTAATGAAACCAATGGAAGAATTTAAAAAGAAAAAAGTCACTCAACGTGTTTCTGGGTGGGCATTAATCGTGTATCTCACTGAGAGAAGGAACCGATCACACATTTAGGTGTTTGCTCTTGTAAAGCTCACTTGTTTCATCTGTGCTATGAGTCCAGCCCTGCCTCTTGTGTTGGAGCTGTGCGCCAGGAAGGCCCTGACCGTGCATGGAAGGTGGAGATCAGTGTCAGTTTCCAACAACGGCTCTATATTTAGCGAGGGGACCGGGTGACCCCGTTTAACTGCAACACGTAGAGACACACTTCTCTGGACCCCACACGCTTTCACCTGCTGGATCTTTCTCTTGCTTTGGTGTGTGTTGAACAGTAAAGGTGAGTTAGGAATGATTTATTTCCCATGGAGTTGCAGTATGCATTTGGTCCTTCTCGTCTTTATAGTGCGGTTTGCTTTATTTTACATTTACAGCACCCCGAAGCACCATGACAGGCTGGTGTGCCACACGATGCTTGGAGCTGATATCTGTCTTCCACTGACAATCCATCTGAGAAACAACTATGTGTCAGTCGGCGGTGCCAGCGGCCAGACTGGGCCTGAACAGTGCTGACCCGCTGGTGAGAGAGGCTTTTCTGATGGCTCATGACTACATCGACTATGTAACCACAGGGGGGGGGCGATGGCACCATGGGTCCTGCCCCCACATCCTGCTCCAGAGCGCTGCGCCATGCTGGAGACGAGCTCCTCACCCGCTTCCCCATCTTCTTCAGACGCTGGCCTCGAGTCTTCCAGGATGTGACGGAGAAAACGGCCTGCCCCACGCTCTTGAGCATCCTGGACGAACACTTCTTCGCCCCGGTGCCTGGGGGGCGGCGCAGGGAGCTGGCCTGGAGCGCAGTGCTCTCAGTGTATGTGCTGGCGGGCCAGATGGCTCTACATTGTCATGAAAGGGGCATGGTGGTGGTCCTGCCTCAGCTGAAGGAGTGTGTGGGGGCGTATGTGGAGAGAGTCGTCTGCCCTGAGATACGAGATGGCGGAGGATGGGTAAGATAATACAAGCGGATTATTTAAACTTCATGTAGAGTTGGATGAGGTACTTATCCATAATAGCACATAGGCTATGTAATGTAGCCTACACTGCTGTGAATGGGGGCAGCAGCAGAACACATCATATCAATTTCAGTGTACACTACATTTCTGGAACTTTTCTATATTGCTTGGCTACCACTGCCTTGATCCCTACCAGCTCCTTTTGGTGGCTCAACTACATGTCCCTGCTGCACCTGTTCCCAGCACTTAGCTTCCATGCAGTTGTGGCTTGACAGGCATACTGTGGGTGATATTCTGACTATGGATAAGTACCTCATACCACCCCACTTTAAACAATGCACCTCTACTAATATCAGGAACATGTGAGAAAAGTATTTTAATGGTTTGAATCAATATCCTTTTAGTGCATAGTGTTGTCCAAGCTCCAAAACATTGAATCTTCCTATGCAACTGAACTGGGTACATTATTTCTTCAGAACCTGGTAAAAGCATACATCTCTATAGTTCTTTTTTTTAAACTTTGGTAATTTTTCCAGAGATGACAAATCTCAACCAGTCTTAGAGATTTAGGTTCCCTTCGAGATATAGAAAATGCAAATCACGAGGCTCCTGTAATCTCACTTTACATTGTGCTTTAATGCTTTTTATAATGATATCAAAACATTAAGTGCAGGGCCCCTTTGGGATGTGCTCATGCTTTTTAGGTTTTCTGAAGTGAGTCTGGGCCCTACGGTAGTCTACACTTATATCAATAAAATGGCTTCCTGGGTTTGTTGAACGCTTTAGAAGAAAGTGGAAATTCTGATGGGGCGTCAAACCGAGATGTTTTCATTTAAAGGGTGTCTTTACAGTAACTGTATGATAAAGGTGCAACGTGTCTAGCACACCCAAACATCCTCATTTCTACAGGCGCACCCTTATGTGAAAGAAGACACACTTCCATAGTGTTCGATGGAGGACAAGGACAGCTGTGTGGTTTGTAATGCGCCACTATTTGCATGTTCACAGAACCACTGCTGATCCAAATAAGTTCACGCCCAAGGCTGCACGCTATGTGAATGCTCTCTTATCCATGAAGCAGATCCTCCCTAAAACAGTTTTTAATTTGATCCTAATGGTGTATCCTTTGAACAGGAATTCCTAATATCACTGTAAATATATTGGATTGAAATATGAACTCTCATTTGAAACTTTCGCCTATTCTTTTGCTTCTGACAGAGTGGTTTTGTATCACGTTTTGGAGAGAAGCAGGGCCTGGAGGGCCAGGTGAAGAGAGGGTGCTACTGGACTCTGCTGGCGCTGGCTCTCAGCATCCTCACCTACTTCCTGTGGAAGAGAATGACTTAGCCAGCACTGCCACCTAGTGACCGTTCACACTAACTGCAGGAATGAGCTGCCTGCCATCTGAAAGTCACTTAATTTCTCTTTTAAAATGGTGTAAAAACATGTCGATAATTTACAGAGGTTGGAAGTAACTAAGTACATTTACTCAAGAACAATTCTGAGATACTTGTACTTTACTTGAGTGTTGACATGTCTTCTACTCCACGACACTTCATAGGTAAATCATGTACTTTGACTCCCCTAGATTGATCCCAATTTGGGGAATGTTTTTGTTTAAGCAGCGTGTAAACAATGCATTGCACACAATGTGAAGATGAAAATGAGTACTAAATGAACAGACATAAGCATAAAATATAAACATCTCAAAACAGAACTTTAACTTTAAAATAAAATATATACATAATGACTGTGGAAGATATAAATCAGAAGACTGTTATTAACATGGAGTGTGATCAATGTACCGTGTGAAAGCACTATATACAGAGGGACACATTATCATTTTTGAATGTAAGAATCCAGTTATCAAAGCAACATAGGAAACTATGGAGCTGTGTGCTCCCTGCTGTCAGAGGTGAGTGTTGGACAGTCAATGCAGCAGGAAGGACTTCCTGTACAGAGGAGCTGCAGAAGTCTGTTGTCCTTTAGTTACTTCTCAGATGTGGATGAATGATGTGAAATCTAATCAAGTGTTAAATCAGACTTTAGTTCCACCTGGAGTAAATCCACAAGCTACCCTGCAGTATACAAAGTCATTCAAACTAGCTGCACCTTTACCAGCTTTGAGAACACTTTCATGATCAATCATTATAAAACATCATATATATTATTCTGAAATGGACCAATCTGAGTATTTTTAAAGTAGTTGATGATAATACATTTCTACTTTTATTTGAGGAACATTTTGAATGCAGGATTTTTACTTGTAACAGAGTATACCTACACTTATTTTACTCAAGTACAAGATCTGAGAACTTAACCTCTGGTAATTAACCTATATAAATCAGTATAATTCATTACTCCAGGGGATAAGGTATACTATTGTGTATAAGTCTGTTTGATGAAGAACAGCTAAGCCTTTGGAATAGTCACAAGGAAACCATTGTTTATGCTGCAGCATGTGAACTGTGGTCTGGAATCTTTTTTCTTTTTAAACTGTCTTGTTCTGCTGGTTTACTTCCTTTATTAAAAAATGCATTTGTGTTACCCCTTTGTTCGTACAGCCTATTTGAAACAACGTATGAAGCATTCAAGATACACAATATGAGCTTATGTATGATAGACAAACACATTGATATATTTGTGGCTACACTTGAGTGTTCTTTCCGGAGAAAGTAGGCAAGTTGACTTTATGTACAGTGTAGTGAAACACCTTAGCCTACTTGCATTTCCAATAAATCTTCAATTGAGTTATTATCATCATCAAGTGAGTCAATTCATTAAAACCAGAAAGACTTTGTATACAGTTGAACCTTTAACCTTTATTACCCGGAAAAGCAGCCAGAACACTGAAAGAATTTGGAAGATTACATTTCAAGCCAACATTAACAGCAGCAGAACAGTGAAAGAACATTACAGTTATAGCCAACATTAACAGCATGAACAATGCTGAAAGAAATTGCAACCGTACATTTTTCTCTTACATTAATTTAAAAGATTTTTGGAAACTGATATTTAGGCCAGATCTTCCTCCCCCTCCTCCTCGAACTCTCCCTCCTCCTCAGCAGTGGCATCCTGGTACTGCTGGTACTCTGAAACCAAGTCATTCATGTTGCTCTCTGCCTCAGTGAACTCCATTTCATCCATACCCTCACCGGTGTACCAGTGGAGGAAGGCCTTTCGCCTAAACATAGCTGTGAACTGCTCAGAGATGCGCTTGAACAGCTCCTGGATGGCCGTGCTGTTGCCGATGAAGGTGGCAGACATCTTGAGGCCACGGGGAGGAATGTCGCAGACAGCGGTCTTCACGTTGTTGGGGATCCATTCAACGAAGTAGCTGCTATTCTTGTTCTGCACGTTCAGCATCTGCTCGTCAACCTCCTTCATTGACATGCGGCCGCGGAAGATGGCAGCGACGGTGAGGTAGCGGCCGTGACGTGGGTCGCAGGCAGCCATCATGTTCTTGGCATCAAACATTTGCTGGGTGAGCTCGGGCACAGTGAGGGCGCGGTACTGCTGGCTGCCTCTGCTTGTGAGGGGGGCGAAGCCTGGCATGAAGAAGTGCAGACGGGGAAATGGGACCATGTTTACAGCAAGCTTACGCAGGTCAGCATTGAGCTGTCCAGGGAACCTGAGGCATGTGGTGACGCCGCTCATGGTTGCAGAGACCAAGTGGTTCAGATCACCGTAAGAGGGAGTCGTGAGCTTGAGTGTGCGGAAACAGATGTCATACAGGGCTTCATTGTCAATGCAGAAGGTCTCATCTGTGTTTTCTACAAGCTGATGGACTGATAGTGTGGCGTTGTAGGGCTCAACAACTGTATCTGATACTTTGGGGGAAGGCACCACGCTGAAAGTGTTCATGATGCGGTCAGGGTACTCTTCACGGATCTTGCTGATCATCAGGGTTCCCATACCAGAGCCCGTACCACCACCCAGGGAGTGTGTGAGCTGGAAGCCCTGAAGGCAGTCACAGCTCTCTGCCTCCTTCCTCACCACATCCAGGACAGAGTCCACCAGCTCTGCACCCTCTGTATAGTGACCCTTCGCCCAGTTGTTGCCAGCCCCGCTCTGACCTGCAAGACAATAATCATAAATTAAGATGCGGCACTGTGCAAACAATCATTTGCCATGCTCTGAACAAATCTAATAAATATCACTTACCAAACACAAAGTTGTCTGGTCTGAAGATCTGGCCAAAAGGTCCAGACCTTACTGAGTCCATGGTGCCTGGCTCAAGATCAACCAGCACAGCACGGGGCACATATTTACCACCTAGAAACCACAGGTTAGAAGTAAGGGAACATGGCCAAAATTAAGATTCAACATCAAATTCAATAAGAAATCGTGGCTGTTTAGAAGTTACCTGAAGCCTCATTGTAGTAGACATTGATCCTGTCCAGCTGCAGGTCACTGTCACCGTGGTATGTACCAGTCGGGTCAATACCATGTTCATCACTAATCACCTCCCAAAACTATAGAACGGAAGCAAAAATGGTTAGTTATTACATCCAACAAAAGGACTTGGAACACCAGTCTACTCCTCATTAGTGCATTTTATTTACAGTTACGAGTGTATTTATCAGCCTGTTATAATTGTTGATAAATGGTAGTGGATTAAACTCTTTTCCCCGCCGGGCTGACTTCGACACGTGCCCTGATCCCCTATTGGCTGCAACTCCTGTGTTAACAAATTGAAAAAATGCAATAACTCTGCCTAATTCAGGCAAACGCCCGGCACAGCTCAGAATGGCATAATCCAGTAGGCCTCAATTAGTCTGCGAAAAAGCACACGTCATATTATATATTTACAATATCGGAAAAGTACATCTTTCCATTGACGTGTCCGACGGAAAAGTGACGTTTTTCGCCCATATTTATTGACAAATTATTGATAAATTGTCCGTGTCCGCCATTGTTGTTTGCGACCGCTTTACGTTTCCTTCTTTGTCATGTGTGATGCAGTAAAATCGTACCGCTCACTTACGTTAGCGGTGTCGTAAAACTGTGGGAAAATGTCAAATACGATGCAGAAGAAGAAGATTCCAGTGGCCCCAAGAGGTCAACAAAAGATTTATTTATTTTCTAAGAAGGTTTGTACACATCATCCTCTCACAGTTGTAAAATGGTGTGTTCAGTTAACAGGGAAAACAATTGAAATACATTCTGTCAGAAAATAGTGGATTAAGGGCTTGAAAGGGGACTCTACAATTGATGTACTTGAAGGGGTATGTAAAATCATTTTAGAAAAAAACAAACATGCAGGAGGGGTTTGAAAGGGGGTCTACATATTGACACTGACACTGTGCTCGGGCTACTACTAGTCTAGTGTATAATTCTTGTATAGCATGTTTCTTGCCAAATATGAACAAATAAACAATAACATGTTACCTTGGTTACAGTAACCCAGATTCTTGTATGCTTTATTTTGATATTTAATCATATTTAAAATAGGTGCAGCATGCACAAAGTATAGCTACAAGTGAAAAATGTATTGTAGGCCTATGTAAAAACGTTTACACTGAGACGGGCCGTTATCAATGTAACCAACATCAATTAAATACAACAAAAAAACAAGTTTTAACTCCAAACATCATTGACGTTTTAATACAACATTACTAGTTTGTGGTGCTTTTCTCTTTTTCAACAACAGTGCAGCATTTTTACGCATTGCAGTAACGGCTGCCAAACGAACTATGGTGATATAACGGTAACCGTTAACCGCAAGTATTTGAAAGCAACAACCGGACAGACAGTTATTTATCTCAATCAAAACATTTGATAACATCTTAAACCATTTTTATAGTTTTTATTCGTCAAGAAGTTGACATGATATTTCTCTTGATGCGTTATATTAAACATGTACATGCAATGTGCACAAAGTAGGGCCCATTAAATGTTCCAAGAGTTGGGTCAAAAATGGGACGGCTGTCAAATGACCAATATTGATATAACGGTAAGCGTTATCGTTTTAGTGTTTGCAAACAAACGGACAGACACTTATTCCAATCAAAACATTCTACATAATGTCCATAACACATTTAAATCGTTTTAATTCGTCAATACGTTGACATAATACCGCCCTTAACACGTTATATTAATAATTTAATTTCAATTTTCACAAGAATTTCTGCCCATTAAATGTTCCAAGGGTTGGGTCAAAAATGGGACCCGAACTAGCACAAAGCACCGGCTCCCAGAGCAGAGAATAAGATATTTCTGAATGAAAATTATTCAATTTAGAAGAAAAGGGGCTAATTGGAACCTTACTAACCTTAGCACCGATCTGGTTGCCGCATTGGCCGGCTTGGAGATGCACAATTTCCCTCATATTTCTTTCTGGATATTGGTTAGAGATCTCACAGACGACAACGCCCTTCTCTTTGTGCCGGCGCGGCGGCTCAAACTTTGGTTTTATACAACAACAAGACCCGCCCCTTTCTCCCCAACTCGAATATCTATTGGCAGATTTACGAACGCATCATTAACAGACACATAATATAACCTGATAATAACCAATAAAGGCTTTCAATGCGTCTCGGTGATAGGTCGAATCCGCCTGCCAATCACATTCACCTCAAATGTGTCTACTCTACATCTAATCTGCGTTGGCCTTCCCATATCATGGTTGATGAAGATATATGCGAGACTCACCACAGATTTTATTCTGCATTTCACAGCCGCTCTTGGCGTCTTTTAAAGACAGTGAACAATGCATTTCTTATATCATACTTAAGTATTTTTGATTTATATTAGTTAAGAAGGAGATCAGAGATGACTGCAAAGAATCCCCAGTCCACGTGGCTGACTAAAGGCATACTATGGTCCAGTTTAGCATAACTTTCGCTTTCGGAACTCGATGTTCTGGTGTGGCTACACAGTCATGATTTTCAGCCTCTTAGGCCAATGAGTCTACAGCTAATCATACCAGTTTAGCACAACAGCAGCTACATGTACACATTGTTCTCCTATTCTCTAGTGATGAGATGATGTAGGGTTTTATCAGAACAAAAAGCTGCTTCTTCTATCTACATGATAATGTTGCATAAACAAAACTGCTCTGCAATAAACTGAATTCATAAATAATCCATGCATGCATTCATGTCCAAGTAAAGACACCATTGGAACAGTTGCATTTGGGTGTAAACAGATTAAATGCAGTCAAAAAGAGCTTTGCAGTGCCCAGAAGGATTTTAGTATACAACATGGTTATAGTGCCTGGCAGGCCTATGCAACACAGATGTGATGCACTGATAAGGTAACAATAAATAAGTAGTATGGAAATTATTTTACACAGAAACCAAACCTCTGTAGGGATATCTTGTAAAATGGTTTCTTCAAAGGTTTCCACCTGATTCAGCTTCTATAAGCCTACATCTCGTACAGAGCATCTCTGAATCATGGTTAATTCTTAAGATAATGAATGACAAAAAATGCAGTTTCAATGTAGCCTTTCACTTAAACATAACAATGTTCAGAAGCTGGCACAGGATTCCTGGAGACAGTGTTTTGAAATTGTACTGTATTGTATGGAATGCCATTTAAGCCAAAATTAAATAAATAAATAAATAATTAAATAAATACATATATAAATATGCCTATGAAATAAATTCTGAAATAAATAAATTAGGCAATAAATATGTATACATGTACATTCAAATACACATTTATTCATTTCATGAGTCTTTTATTTCATAATGACACATTTATTTATTTCAGGGGACTTATTTCATAATGGCACATTTCCATTCCTTATATGCAAATGAACGGGGCGTGGTTAGCTCACAGATCCAGACCAAAGCAACAGCACCACAACACTGACTCAATAGCTCTTGTTTCACACTCCAGTAAGTGGTTTGCAAACTGTCAATAAACCAAACCGGTTCCGGTTCAAGAAACATTCTTGTACTTTTCTGGTGCTTAACTGGTTCTTCTCTGGTTCTGAGTCCAGAGCCAGTTCTGGGCTACAGCCTGATTTAGCTCTGGTTCTTCCTGTTTCAGCCGCAGCGGAGCCGCCAGCTCTAAAAACCGAAAACCAGTTCTTAGCTGACCCCACTTGGCTGCCCGGCAAGAACCAAGAACCACGCTCACGTCGGAAGGGGGCGAGATTAACCTGAGCCATAATAACAGTTTATGGCTGAAAGTTGTAACAAGCAGTAGCGCTGAGCAAAGTGACTAGAACACAACCACACACTTATAAAAAAATAACACACTTTATAAAGTCAGGCAACACTAACCAGGCTTCGTGTGATTCTGTTTATTTGTACCTTACTTTGACCATCCGTTCACTGTCATTGATCATTGTGGAGAGCAGGCAGACGTTTTGTTTTGTATTATAGCAGCTATCAGACGGAATCAATACACGGGCTGCACAGGTTGTGCTGTCGGACTATCACAAGTAGAATCATAATGAAAAGGTAAAATGTGCCTGTAGAAAACGTCTTAAGCCACAATAGGATAGCAACAAGTAGTCAAGATAGTCCGTTTAGCTTCGGTTGCTGTTGCATAACCGCATAACTGCGGTCAACTCAGCCGTCTCTCGCGTTCGCTTGGTCGAATCAGCAGCTATTCATTTTTGAGTGCGCAATGAATAGCGCCTTTACGGTAATCGCTGCACAAGAGTAAAATAATGCATGTTTTTTTCTGCTTTATTTGCAATACAAGTCATTTGTACCATACGTTCTTAATAAAACTGACACTGTTTGACTCAGTCCTGAGTCCAGACTATCTTGACTACTTGTTGCTATCCTATTGTGGCTTAAGACGTTTTCTACAGGCACATTTTACCTTTTCATTTGTGACATGACAACCTGTGCAGCCCATGTATTGATTCCATCTGATAGCTGAGTCAGTGTTGTGGTGCTGTTGCTTTGGTCTGGATCTGTGAGCTAACCACGCCCCGTTCATTTGCATATAAGAAATGCAAATGTATCATTATGAAATAAAAGTCCCCTGAAATAAATAAACGTGTCATTATGAAATAAACGTGTATTTAAATGTACATGTATACATATTTATTGCCTCATTTATTTATTTCAGAATTTATTTCATAGGCATATTTATATATATATGTATTTATTTAATTATTTATTTATGTATTTATGTATTTAATGTTGGCTTAAATGGCATTCCATAGTATTGTGGGTGGAAAGCAGAGTTGTGGAATGAGGGCTGATGGCTTGTTAATAGTTATAGGCTGCGTCGCCAGTGGGGGAGTATCAATACCGGGTTGCTGTTGCCGTGACGATAAGCTTTCCTACTCGGTTCTGCAGCCTCTGTTTGCAACATCACAGTGTCACAGAGAGGGTGAGTCAGGATACTTTCTGTAGCCATGCTCTGCAGTGGGCCTGGTCATTTGCAGTTGCTTGCTGAAACTAAAGGGCAACATTTGACATGCCGACACCGTCCACCAAGGTACAGCTGCTGAAGCCTTTGATTTAGATATTTTTTGTTTATCTGAGTTCTGCATACAATTGCATATTACAAAGCTAAAGTAGGCTAATGGTGCATGGAACATGGTAAACTGGCCTGCTAATCATTAGCTTTGTCACTTACTTCGCAGGTTAGGTTATCATTTAGTGTAATCGACTGCTGCGTCATACCTCACAGAGCAGTTTATTTTTTGGATCCAATGGAAAACTCATATTGCTTTTTGTTGAAGAAGCCCTTGCAATGTTCACTCTGGGGTTGGCCTACAAAATAACGTGCACCACGTTATGTGGATGCATGAACTCAGTACCAACTAACTTGACCTGACTAACATGTCAGCTTATTTCAGTAATAACAGTGGCTGAGCCAAACAGGATGAAAGGACAGCTCCAGGACTTTGTGCATATCTCTTTGTTCCTCTTCAGTCTGTTGACTTGTGCTATTATTTATTAATAATTAATAGATCGCTTTCTTTAGGGGGATGAAGGGCATTGAGTATCATATCATATCAATATCAGCTGTAGCTTAATGCATGAATACCTGGGAGGAGATGTTGCCATTTTATGCTTTGTCTTTGTCTTAGTACAGTACTTCATGATGGAGCTCCTCCTACAGTGTGCTTACAGTGATTACGGTACCACACCCTGTATCTCTGAAGCCCTGTTGAAGCAGTGCTGTCTCCCATGACTCAGCATCTCTCGAAACACTGCAGCATTCAGCACTCAGCCTAAAGCACCTAGATCAATATCACAGAGAGGAAACAGATGTCGCTGGGACGGACACTACACTATGACGTTACAATGCTTTACTACAAATCACTGTGATGTCACTGATGTCATTTGGACAGAACAACAAACACAGAAACTGTCACTGTCAATAGATGGTTTGTGGGAGATTCTTCTGGAAAGAATGCCCTTGATTTTTCATTTGCTGATTCTCAGCACTGTCCTGAATGTTAAAAAAACTAACAAAAACACAACAAAACAAAACCCGGCTAAAATAACTGGATGGCCTACCTGCCTTTCAGCCTTCCATCTGTGCACAAACTTATCTTGTGCCCTTTAAGTATGAAAACTATAAACTATCACTTACATTCATTGAAAGAAACATAGTTGACTGGTCCTATGAATATTGTGGGGATGGACAGGGGGCCGGACAGGTCTCAGACTGGAGCAGCTGGGCTCATGTAGAAACACTGATTCACTCTCAGATCAGGTTACTGACCCTCTGCCGCAGCATTCAGCCAGGCTCACATTCTGCTGCAAACCTAAACCCTTTGAGGCCATAGACACGATACAAATCAAAATGTGTCAGGCAATGTGTTTGTCTGACTGCAGGTTACACCCTGGTGTTGTAAAATATGCTGGAAAATACAAAGGCTCAGCTGAGAAAGAAGCAAAACACAAATACTTTGAACAGAGATGAAGCCTTATTTGAAGAGTATTTAGAGATACATGCGATACTCTAACTCCATTCTAACCACTAGCACACAAAACAAAATATATGTAAAAAGAAAAGACAAAAATTTGACCTTTTAAATGTACACAACATGTTTGTCTGCCATATGATCCATTTCCTTTGTAATGCTATATGGACTGCATTCACAGTATATAACTATTGTCCAGGGTATGCGGCCTCTCAGAGTCAGCATCACAAATTCAGAAATATACTTTTAATGTTAAGTACTTTCTCTCTGGGTTAAACAATCGAAAAAGGACACATTTTATATTACAATTCCTCATTACCCTAAGATAATACAAAGGTATAGTGGAATATCTGCATTTATATTATGTGGGCTTTTTAGGTGAAATGATCACCCTAAAGCAGTGCTTCTCAAAGTGTGGTCCGCGGACCACTGGTGGTCCGTGAGCGCCTCCTAGTGGTCCGTGAGTATATTGGTAAAATTTCACATTTTAAATAAATCACTGATTCTTGAGAGTCGGGACAAAACATGTCCCACATAGACAAGTCTTATTTATATAAAAAATAAATAAATTAATAATGATTGACATACTCACAAAGTTAGATCTAAAGGAATTGTGAATACTGATGATCTGTTTTAGCAGAGATAATTACTTTTTTGAGGGATATTTGTTTAAATGTATGACCAGTGGTTAGACGGCCCATGTTATTTCTCTTGTCCTCAGCAAGAGGTCACAATATTCACCAGCCCCCAAAATCTTTAAAAACCTCTACAATTGTGAAAACATTTATATCAAATCAAACATAAGGGTTATGAATGTATAAAACAATGCATGCCATGAACATCTAAAAATATTTTCCATAGAAATCTGCCTATCAAATTGTGTCCTCTGTTTCCGTCAGATTTTGTCATAAACCTCATTAAATCAGGCAATAGCATGGTCAGCTATATCCCTGAGGGTCCCTTTTCATTCCCCTGGCTGTGGTGAATACATCAATACCACACATTGTCTGGTATGTTTGACATTTTTTGATATTTTAGATGAACAATGTCAATTTTCCTATGGTCACAGCTGGAGCATATCAACACCATCTCTCTGTTATGATACCTTTTAATAAACCATATTGGATTCAATGAAAGTATTTTATTGAGATTATGGAGACAGCTAGCAATAGCCAAAAAACTAGCTAGCTAGCTGCAGTGTTTTTTTCTGCAGAGGGAAAAACATGCCATTTCGTCAACTCCGTCAGAGTCAACTCCGTCAGGTTTTATGTCTGACGGAGTTGACATGTAAGCTGACGGAGTTGACAAATCCACCAATAACCGCTTAATGTGCCAATATTATACTATTTTCGAACATAGTAAAGGAATAGAATGTTGTAATGGCTGTGTCTTATCTCCCACTACTTCCACTGGACATTGATTTTGTCTGCACAAGCCACTGTATGTTTTCAACATCTGGTTGTAGGAACACACACTGCACCTTTAAGATTTTACATCAATCAATAAATCAATCAATCAGTCATGTTAAGTAAATGGACATCTGATTACATAATAATATTCAAATACATTTTTCATGTCTTTTGTATTAAAGGAAAACATGGCTAGAGAGAAATTGTCAGTTGAAGAGCGAAGGAGAAGAAATAGAGAGTACCAACGAAAGAGAAGAGAACAATTAAACAGTGACCCAGAGAAGAAATATGCCATGCAAGTAGAGGACAGACAGAGGTGGAAGAGGAGAGTTCAAGACAAAAAAGTAATACAGATAGACAAGATGGGATACAGGGCACAGAGGAATCTGAGAAAGTATTGGAGAGAGGCACAGAAAAGGTCCAGACAGAAAAGGTCCTGCGAAGGTGCAGTGCAGGAGGCAGACACCCCCCCAGATAGTGCGCAAGATCAAGATATTCTAGAATACAATGCCAGAGAGTCTCGCAGACAGGAAAGGGAAAGAAAGGAAAGAAGTAAAACACGAAAAAGGCATTCAAGAGAAATACAAATGTTGAAAGAGAAGCTTAAGAATGTAACAAAGCAACGAAACAAACTAAGAAAAACAATATTGCGCACAAAAAAGGCTACAGTTAAAACACCACTGGACTCTCCAGGGACAGAAACAAAGAAGATGCTATCAGGAAGCAACATAAGGAATCCAAAGATCAAAAAAGCTCTTCTATTCCACAACATCATCAGAAGAGAGCTGAAGAAAAGCAAACAACCTCCTGGGCCACGGCGCCAGAAACCAGCACATATGCCGCATTTCCACAGCAGCGCCCAGCCCCGTTTAAACGTCTTTATGCGGGCAGCCCAGTTTTTCCAGACCTTTCCATACAGCCTAGTATCGGCTAGCGGGTACTTTTTCCGGCCCCATAAAATTGTGGTTCTATCGGGGCAGGGCCAGGGCTGAACTAGTGACGTCAACACTCTCGACTACTGATTGGTCAGAGAGAATCGTCACAAGATCGCGCGAGATCATCCCTAGTGTCGCGTATATATATGTAGAAGCAAGCTTACAGCATTTTTATCATAGCATTATTGTAAACGGAGAAGCTACAAAAAATGGCAACGTCAAAGAAAAGCACACCGTGGTCGATCGAGGAGGTGACGACGTTCCTCCATCTCATTGGGGATAGTAAAATTCAGCGGGAGCTCGACGGAACAACAAGAAATGTGAAAGTGTTCCAGGATGTCGCTGAACAGATGTCCGCACAAGGATTTACGAGGACTTTCCTTCAGTGTAGGGAAAAACTGAAAAAATTGAAGAGTGAATATCGCCAAATAAAGGACAACAATAACACGAGTGGTGCGGGTAGGAAAAACTGGAAGTGGTTCGAGTTGTTGGACCAGATTTACGGCCATAGACCGGCGAACGTTGGGAGGGAGGGAGGCCTGGACACGGCAAATACTATACTGGACGCCGTGCAAGGTACGCTCACTTCTAACAAAGAAGTCTATTTTATCCTTACATTAATGTTCGACAACCCATGCTTTTATGGAGCCCCGAAGAGCTAGGCCTACATAGCTAGCGGCAGCTATTGTTTGCTAACACC